>JALMGJ010000001.1:5625000-6035000 GCA_023362775.1 Charina bottae | reverse complement strand
ATACACACATGTTCCTTCCACATTTACATTTAGATACAGATTTATATATTAGAGATAGAGATAGAGATATATAAATAAATATGGAAGGAACATTAGATTTAACAATCTAAAACATTTCTGAGAATGCTTGGATACTTACAGCCAATTTAGAAGTAACATCTTTTACATAAATGGACTTACTTTTAGGTCCTAAATCCACTAACCATAATTTTAAAATATAATTACAATGTAACTAACTAGCCAGTAGGAATGTGCATTGAATTCAGCTGAATTCCAGACTGAATCAGACTCATTCAGACAAATTCAGGAGGTGATCAAATCCAGACCATGATCTATACATGAACATTTCTGAAGTTTCATTATTATTTGTGATTATTAAGGGCACAGAAAGCATGTCCACAGATATTGATACATTTCTCCATGAGCTTGTGAAGTAAGTAACACTACATAGAAGGGAGTGAGTGGTGAGAAACAGGAGTACAGTGAAATCTAGATTTAACAGACCAATGGAGAAAGGGTGTCCATTATTCCTGAGTGTCTGTTAAATCACAAATTATTTATTTATTTAATTTGCAGCTGTTTGTGCTATTTGTATAATGCAAATGCACTATGCAAATGAGGTTAATAGTGCAAATGACCTCATTTGCATAAATTGCCACGAAAAATGTAAAGTTAACTGCTTTATCCGGACTACTTTGGATATAACAAACTAGTCTGCTATTTCAGGGAGATGTCAACAGAAATCTGGTCCATTTATCTGAAGTCTGCCAAATGGACATCTGTTAAATCAAGGTTTCACTCTGCTAACTTTTACTCACATTGAATGATTTTGCTAGGACTTCCATCATAGTGCTTCATGGAGCAATACTGAATAATGCATCAAAGCTTTGCAGTTCAGTGCTATTTACTGATACCCTCCTGGGAAAATCAAGTTGGATTTTCTGGTAAAGATTTTGGTATCTTGGACTTTGGTATCTTGTTATAGCAGTTGATGCTGTCTCAGAAAGCACTGGACATTCTGTTGTTTTGTCTCAACTGTTGTTTGTTTGTTCCACCACATCCATCATTCAACCCGTTTACTGTATTTTCTGTGTCTTTAGCCTCAGTTGAGTAGGAAACCCCAAAGCCTTAAACTTTAAAATTTATCCACACTCTACACCCTGCAGCTATTCTTCTGATATTTTATAGGTTTCTTGTCTAGGGACATGTGAATGGTATTGGCCATTTAAAATAAATAAATAGAGGGAGGGAGAAAAGTGTATCGCCATGCCCACCTCTCAGTACTCCCTTATACAAAAACCTTTAGTACTATTTTTTTTAATGTTTCAGGTTTCTAAGCTAGGGCCATCTCTGTTATGTATCTTTTTCATAACAGCACCCACCCCCAAAAGTTTTAGGAGATACCTGTTTCCTATTTTAGAAGATCCAAAGTGTAAATGCTATTCTTGCACAAAAGTGCATTGGTGAATTAATGTGAAATACAGACAAAAAGAAGAAAGCTATGATTTTGAATCTTAGGCAATTGTTAGGGTCCCAAACCCAACTGGAAAATCTCCAGATTAGCACAAAGTAAATTTGGTTGTTTTTCACGTTAGCAAATTGGCCTAAACAAAATATTATCAGTGCACACCCCTGCTAGCTAATAGTTATTCTGGTCAGTAAAATAAAACATTTAACGTAAAAGAGATTGCTAAGAAGAAGATGATGAAGTTTCATGTACTGAACCTGTCACCCTCCTCCCAGATCTGAGCCAATTTAATTAAGCATGGGAACTGTGAGCTCCTTCAGTAATTAATAGGAGAGTTTGGTAATTAAAAGTGCTTTACCGTGCAAAAATGGAACAATGCGATCTTTTTTCATCTTCTGTTGTATTTGCATAACGATTAAGCTATCGTGATTCTGATACCTTAGTTATAAGACACTGTAATGTATGGTGATTTAGCACAATGTCCAAAGCTACTTAGGTTTTTACATACATTTATTTAATATCACACAGGGCTGCCCACAATATTGGCCAGAGGAAGGAATGCTGAGATATGGTCCTATTCAAGTTGAGTGCATGTCCTGCTCAATGGAGTGCGATGTAATCAACAGAATTTTCAGGATATGCAATTTAACAAGGGTAAGGCATGTTTACTGAGCTATTGTAATAGATTTCTATATTCAGTAAAGCATTTTTTTAAAAAAACTAACAAAAGGGTTTTTTTTTTAAAAAAAAAACCTTATTATACAGCAGCCTTTCTCAACCTTGGCAACTTTAAGACGTGGACTTCAACTCCCACAATTCCCCAGCCAGCATGCTGGCTGGGGAATTGCATGCTGGGGAATTGTGGGAGTTGAAGTCCACATGTCTTAAAGTTGCCACGGTTGAGAAACGCTGCTATACAGTGTTCAGATCTGAAGCAGGCCAAGTTGCTTCAGATGCAGCATGGATATCCTTGCTGGATCTGTTAGCAGCCATTTCAGGGAGCTGTGTCTTTTCCTGGACTTGCTCCATAGCCACAAAGGCGCAGGAACTTATTGATTATAAGGCATTATAAACAGTGCAATTGACTTAATTCAAATGTGTATTTTCCTGAGGCTGGAGGACTGTTGTTTGACCTTGGAAAAAGTCATGGTTCCAACAGGTACAGTGAGGGTGCCCATACCAGATCCAAATAATGCATACCTCTCATTGAAAGAATTATATTTTATTTAATTCTAGCAGCTACCCCTTTCTCCAGAAGTCCCCTCACCTATTCCCAGATACTTTCTCACTCTTTCCGCAAAAGGTACAGGAGTTTGCAGTAAAAGAGAGAGGGAGCAAAAAATCCTGTAATAATTAGAATTGCTGAGGATCAGATTACTTCTGCATTGAACAGCTACAAAGGCTTACTGTCTCCCAATCTAATCTGCCTCACAGGATTTTGGGAAAGATGAAAAACTTTGGATATTTTGCTTTGCACCTAATGCAGCACCCAAAATTAATTTGTGGCATTGGTAATATAAGAACTACATTTTTCGCTGACAAAAGATGGATTCCCACCCACCCACCCAAAAAACAAACAAACAACCTTTGGACCAGGACTGTTTCTAGAAACTTGACTAAATAATTGCAGGCATTTATACTGGGGTCACTATGTGAGATTGATGGCTATACAAATGTGATAGAGATGACTGACAGACAGACAGATGACAGTATGTGCCTTTCTCATTTGATGATAGCATACATATATTGGACACTTGAACAGGGTTATTTAGATTAATAATAAATATAATTCATTTTTGAGGAATGAATGCTCTTTTTTTCTGTAGCACTAGTGCAAGCTTAGATATGAGTTGACCTAGATTGCAAAGCAACTCTTCTCCATCTTCATACCTTTGTAACTGTGCAGAGTAGAACTTCTGTCACCATGCTTTCTGCTATCCTGCCTGATGAACTTGAAAACTGGCCTGCCATGTAACTTTTAATTGGTCTTAATATAGTCATTCCTTCTTATGTAACTTTGTGGTATTGTCTGTAATGGGCATAAGATTGTTTATTTTCATCAGCCTCAGGAAGGTTATCTGATGGTTCAGCAGTTTCAGTATCTGAGTTGGGCATCTCACAGGGATGTGCCAGGCTCCAAACGGTCATTCTTAAACTTAATTCTTCAAGTGGAAAAGTGGCAAGAAGAATGCGAAGAAGGGGAAGGGAGAACCATAATCCATTGTCTGTAAGTGTAATTTAACATTTTCATCCTGACTGCTTATTATCTCCATGCTGTGGGATGGGATTTCATGAAGATGAATGTTCTAGATATGTCTCATTAAGTGAATGATAGTGTGTTCCCCTATTTCCCTAGTCAAAGAGGAATATTTCTCCTTCCCAAGAACAGTGTGTGCCTTTCTCATTTGATGATAGCATACATATATTGGACACTTGAACAGGGTTATCTTGATTAATAATAAATGTAATGGGAAAATGAGGGATATCTCAGACCACATTGTATACCTGCCACCACAAGCATTTAGAAATCCCTTCCAGGCAAAATCTTTCCTACTGCCATTGAACATTGACCAAATTTAGGGTCCTCTCTCTGATAGTGCCCCACCCCAGGTGATTTTGCTATTGCCAAGAATATTTAGATTTTAGGTCTTCAACATGTAAGCTACTTCCTGTTTTCTCTGTCTCTCTCTTCCTTCCCACCTACTCATTTTCAACATGTTACAATGTAGTTATGATCTAAATAGAGATAAACTATATTAGTCTGAAGAAACAGAAACTCAGCCCAAGTAAAACAAGGGTATTGTTAGTTAACAGGTTATCAAGGAAAAAAAAGAAGGATGATATAAAACCATAATAGGAGATAACCAAAAGCTAATTACATGTCTTTCAAAAAGGCATGAAGGAGTAGTGATAGGACACTTTAATTACTTCAACATCTGTTGGAAGATAGACTCTGACAAACATGGTCCATCCAGGAAAATAATTGATCTGTCTCTCTGACAACCTTTCAACAGGTTTAACAAGGCATGAGGGATCAGCTCTGCTTGACTTGATCTTAATCAACAGGGAAAACAAAATAGAAGTAGTGGGACAATTGAGGAAAAATAACATGTAAAGATGAAATTATTTATATTCAAGAAAATTGAAGTTTAATGTAATCAAACACATATCTTGGACTTCAATATGGTGAATCTGAATAACCTCAAAGCAATGATTAATAGGAATTCATGGCAAGAGAAACCAAAGGCCAAGATGAACTCCACAAAAGAAAATACTAAAAGCACAATCACAAACAATTGGGGGGGGGAGACAGGGGGAAAGGAAGATGGCAGAAGAAGCCAATGTGGCTGTACAAAAAGTTTAGTGAAAATCTGAACTATGAAAAAGGGAGCTAATGGAGGTGGACAGAAGGTCAGGTCACCAAGGAAAAGCACATAAAAGTAGCCTGAATTTGTAGAGCTAATGTCAGGAACGCTAAAGCTCAGAATGAGCGGAGATTGATGAAGGATGCTAAGAACCACAAATTGGACCTATTGAAGTATCACAGGAGCATGCTCACCAATAACAAAGAAAAGGCAGAGTTGCTCAATTCCTAATCTGGGTCAGCCTTCTCTATAAAGAAACTATTTTTTTGTTAACCACTGTTTTTTTTTCATATTCAGGAACGGCGGTGGGCGAAGCGGGATGTTTTGCGCCCTAGGCATAGTAGTGGAAATGGTTAAAAGGCAAAATGTCATTGATGTTTTCCATGCAGTAAAAACTTTACGGAACAGTAAGCCTAACATGATAGAAACACCGGTAAGTTATGTTCTACTGACAACCAAATAAACAAAAGCATGAAAATCACAAAAGTCACTTAAATAAAATCATTTTTCCAAGACTCCAGAAACATAGACTATGACCAATAAATTACCAACATTTATCAAAATAATTAGAATACATCTAAAATGCATTAATACTGAATTATAGCTCCATAGATATTCTCATGCACTGAATACATGCTGAAGGTCAAATTCTTTTGTCACTGCCCAAAGATCTAGGTCTTTGATAAACCTGAAAGATGATGGTTTCACAGTAATCACTGGAAATACATACATACATACATATATATCTTTAACTTCCTGTCCCAATTTGACTCATGAGACACAGTTTCAGGAAGTTTGGGGTTGCTGTCATCTCTGTGCTAACGAAGAAGAGTCACTGGAGAAGACAATGTAGGTTGTAAAGCAGTGGATCAGCTTTTCGTGAGAAGGAATCAAATTATTTCCTTTAGCTGGTTTAAACAAAGAACCAGCCTGAAATTTTGACTTTCCTTAGAAGGTTCCAGGCATTTCTGTGGAATTAAAATAGTTTGCTATCCAGGTGGGCCACCATTTACTTATGTCTGCTATTGCTTGTCAGCCAAATATGATACATAGAGAATTTCCAATCTTATAGAAGGTATCACCCAAAGTAAATTAATACCTTAAATGATTTAATGTATTGTACCACAGACTCTTACAATTTTTTCAAATTATATTTACTAGGGAAACCAAAAGAGAGATAAATGATGGTTATACAAAGAAGAAAAAAACTCTAGATATATTATGGTGATTAAGTTAAAGTAAATATTACAAAAGAGAAGAAAAAGGCTAATTACCAAAATAGAGAGAAAAAGATCCATGTAATATCCATAGGGAACACTATAAAATTGATTAAATCCTGAAGTTTATAATTAAATCTAGACTTGCAAATTTTTAAGCTGCAGACACTTAAAAATGTAGAAGTTGAGCCATTCTGAAATGTTTCAGAACAAAACAAGATTTGCTTATTGCCAGCACTAGGTCTGAAACCTATGAATCTAGCCTTTGACCATTAAAGGTCATTTTTTTTAATCGTTTGAACCCAACTCCGTAACAATCATTTAGGTAAGTCGATCTACACAGCCCAGTCTCTGAAATTATGGAAACAATCCTAACTAAAAGAATAGAATCCCATATCCACTCTAGTGCTTCTGATGTAGGAAGTTTTAAAGCATGTTGACATCCTTCCTGCAAACAGAAAAGGCATGATTAGCACATTTGCCTAGTATGTGTTTATTTTCCCAAAATATTAGCATATAAAGGGAAAAGAGTAAAGAATAGGAAGCGGGGGTGGGGGGAAACCTCTGGGAGTCAGGATGAAAAGGCAGAAAGAAAGGAGAACTAGTCAGGTTTTGGGAAAGAGGGGGGACCTTGTGGCCCTTGAACCCCTATCATTGTCAGCCAGTGTGAACAAATATGGCCAAGTATGACAAGAGTTGTGGTCTAAAACTATCTGGGGAATCACAGATGCCAAACCTCTTCTAAGAAAAATAACTTTTTCTTTCTTTCTTTGATTGCCTACCACCACTATAATTATTTACAAATCCATTTTGCATCCTTTGCAGAATATGCACAGTAGTAGATTTATGCACTGGGTAGGTTGTGTTTTGTTGTGCTGGATTGGAGGAGGGCAGCACCATGGATCAGCCTTTGCTATCTTCCCCACTTATAATTTAAAAGCACTTCAGAACACATACATTGTAATCAGTGTTGTTTATTTTAGTATTTCTAGCTTGCTATGATTTCTAACAGCTTTGATTGTAAGTAAAAGCAAAAAGCAGCGGTGCTATTCCATTACATTCTTCCTGTGCAGCTGCCAAAGTGGGGTGTTTTCAAGGTCATGCTTTATGTGGGCAAAATGGCTTGATCACATCCCCAAAAGCTGTTAAGCTGGGAGAGGGAATCAGCCAAGAAAACGAGCCAAATATTCTCACCTGGCCTGCACTCGCCAAGTTAATCAGAGAACCAGAATGAAACAGCCGTAAATGGTTTTAGAAATCTTTTCCCACTTCCTGCTAAGAATTGTGTGCTGATAGTTTTTACACCTGGGAGGAAGGGTGGGTAACTGGTTCCTTTTTTAAAAAATCAGATAAAGTGTTGGCAGTCCTTTTAATAGATCAAAATATTATTGTTTCTTCCAGATCATGGGCCTTGGTAAAAACCAAGGAAACACACATTTTCACAACTATGTTATAAACTATATATCTTGACTTATTCAAATTCCTGTCTTTTTGACTTTATGGGCTTTTATTAGAATTGCTAGAGCTAGTTTTTTTTTTTAATGGGGCGTGGTGGCTCAGCGGGTAAGACGCCAGGCTTGTCGATCAGAAGATCGCAAGTTCGGAGGTTCGAATCCCTAGACCCGCGTGACGGAGTGAGCTCCCGCACTAGCTCCAGCTCTTGCCAACCTAGCAATTCGAAAGCATGCAAATGCAAGTAGATGAATAGGTACCACTTCGCTGGGTAGGTAACAGCGTTCCACGCGCATCATGCAGCCACATGACCGTGGAAGCGTCTTCGGACAACGCTGGCTCTTCAGCTAACAAACGGAGATGAGCACCGGCCCCTAGAGTCGGACACGACTGCACAAATGTGCGGGGAGAACCTTTACCTTTACCTAGAGCTAGTTTTATGTTTCATTCAGTTTCATGTAAAACCAGCTATGGTATTAAAATATTGAGGTTTGTTAGCTGATAAACGAATTTTGTGAATTATTATTATTATTATTATTATTATTATTATTATTATTATTATTAAACTGGTAGAGTAGCAAAACAATTCTTCAGTAGACAAATACCTAGCAATGAGCATCATAGTGTGATATTAAGCCACTTATAGCAAGGAATTCCAATTTTTTTAAACAAAAATCATGGAAAAAATTAAAAATATGACAGGTTAAGAACAAAATATACAATTCTAAGGAATAGTAGTGCTCCTTTCACTGTCATTCCTCCACAAATGCAATGTAATTTGTGTTTTTGCTCTATTAGGAACAATATCGTTTCTGCTATGATGTCGCACTGGAGTACCTTGAATCATCTTAATCTGAAAGGATAAATACAATCAAGTGAACCAAATAATATGAAATTTAATAAACTGTGTTTTGGCATCAGCTGTTGAACCTATGAAGAAACGTTTTAGTGAAGGGGATACTTAATTTTTAAATGCAAAAGTATTTTTCTTAATAAATGGTGTAAAATATATATATGGACTGTTCTTCTATCCCTGTACACAATCTGAATAGAGTGCCACAAAAATAAACAAGAGTCAAGGCATCTGCTATTCAAAGTAGAACTTTTCAGTGTTTGCATATTCAGCTGTCTCTCAGCTACATTAGACCTGTCATCTGTTGCATGTATCTATTCTAGTGAATATTTTATTTCACTTTTGTCCTTAATTTCATATTGTTAAAAGTTTTTTAAAATACTGTGCAGATTGATAATCTATAGGTTTCATGTGCTGCAAGAATATATAGAGAGAGGGAGATACAGCCACACACACCACACACATTTTAAAAAATGGCTTATTTTGTTTTAATGTGCAATGACAGCCTGATCAAAGTTCTTTATAAAGAAATCCAAACATAAGCCAAAGACTCAAGTGTAAATATGTTTATATGGGAAAGAAAGCACATTGTATTTATTGTTTACTGACATTCCTTCTATGATGGTTGGACAGAACCATTTTTTCATAGAAACATTGTTGCTGAAATCAAGTGTAAATGATTTTTGTAGATTATTTTTTGTATGTATTGTGTAAGTAGAAGGAGAGAGAATGAAAAGACCTTTTATGGATAAACCAGAAAACATTGATACACTTTTTGGTTGGTGTGTGTACACGCTTATGAATGAAATTCATGTAAACAAGAATAAGAAACCAAACATAAAACGTCTTTCTCAGATTATATAGGGGTTTTCTTCAGTTTATATTAATAAGAAATCAAATAGAAACTGCACATATATATAACTTTGGGAGTTTCATTAATTTTTTAAGGAGTAAGTGGGTTAATAATGAATGCTTGACACACAGAGCAAGTACAAAAATAAATAAAAATGCAAGTTAATAACATTTATTTTAATGTTTACAGTTGAGGCACAAGTTCTAGACAACCACAGCATGCAATTTTCCCTTCTGCAATGCTAGAGGAATCTCCTTATCCTTAGTTGTGGCTTCCCGGTTGAGCCAAGAAATCAGCTTTTGTCCAAGGTTCAAAGCGACTCCGGCTTTTCCCCCAGTGGTCGTCTAGATTTGTGGCAATGGTAGCTTTGTGTTCTGACAAAGCCAAAATGGATTGAATCAATTCAAGAGTTAGGCGATAGCTTTGGTATGTTTTTTACTTTGCTCTTCATATGCACATTCATAAGCCTGGACATATTTTCATAATGAAAAACATTTACTGTGTCCTGTTGATTTTTTTTATCAAGAGTAAATGATAAGGTGCTTATAAATACTCATGTAAAATAAGAGTGAATTAAAGAAGTTTTATAAAATGCCGAGTTCATATGTCCTATTTTGATTACACTTATACCTTTATTAAAAGTACCACACACATCACAGCTCCCTCGTGTAATATAATTCACTATCTCGCGGTGATCAAAAAATTGGTGGAAATTAGCCCCAGGTCCACAACACTGAACTCTTTTTGTACACTGATACAGAAGTCTCCAGGGAGCCAAAAATGAAGAGTTCCATAGTGTATTATTAAATATAAAGGTCTTCAATAGAACTCTAAAAGTGAAACTACTTTTCTGCCTTGTCTGTTTAAGGAATGTTGGGGCTCCTGGCGACACTGGAGCTGGGCATGTGGTGGACAGCCCAAACACAGGGAGACGTTGGCTTGGTATAAGAGACCCTGAGAACCCTGTGGTAGTGCAGTACCCCGGGTGGGGCTGTCCTGCTCCTACCGGAGCCAGTTCAGGGGATGTCACCTTGCCCCAGGCTTGGGGGTCACCCCCACCTTTCTCAGCGGGCAAGAGATAGCCATCAGGTCAAGGCCTACTTCCCTGCTGCCACCACCAGTGCAGCTCCTTTCTAAACCTTTAGGGCAGAGTGTCTATGAAGGTTCTCAGTCATCCAGGTGGAATTGTCTGTAGCTTGAATCATGTCAACTGGATTTCTGTTTTCTCAGTGGAAACGTTTCACTCCTTATCCAAGGAGCTTCTTCAGTCTGAGCAAAGTTAGTAAGGGAATCCTTAAATATGTTTCTAGGTAGCTGTGTGACCTTACACCTGGGGCTAGGTCATGGTTATTTTGAGATGTTATTTCTAAGTCCCTTTATCATCTAAAGGAGGATCGTTAAGATCACCATGCTGCTGTTGAGCTTGCGAAATGGTCTTAATCTTCCTAGGCACAGAAGACAAAGCAGGGAGGAAAATAGGGGAAAGATTGTGCCTGAGGCCCCCACCTCTATTCAAGGAAGGATTTTCCAAGTTGGCATAAATGGATTCCTTGACCCCTCTCTCAAACCACCTATCTTCTCTGTCTAAAATGTGAACATTAATGTCCTCAAATGAGTGTCCTTTTTCCTTTAGATGAAGATAAACTGCTGACTTTGGTCCTATGGTGTTACTTCTCCTGTGTGGGGCCATCCTGTACAAAGGTTGTTTGGTTTCTCCAATGTAGAGTTCAGAGCACTCCTCACTGCACTGGATTGCATACACTACATTGCTTTTCTTGTGTTTTGGAGTTTGATCTTTGGGGTGTACGAGCCTCTGTCTCAGTGTGTTGGTGGGTTTGAAATATACAGGTATGTGGTGTTTGCCAAATATCCTTTTTATCTTTTCAGACACGCCAGCATGTAAGGAATGACCAGGTTCTTCCGTTTACTCTGAGTCTCAGCCCTATCTGTCGCTGTTTTAGGTCTGGTAGATTTAGATTTAGTGAAGGCCCAATTTGGATATCCACAGGCTTTCAGAGCTGTTCTCAGGTGCTGATTTTCATTCTTTTTGGAATCCATGGAGGTGGAGATGGTTTCTGCTCTGTGTGACAATGTCCTGATGACTCCTAGTTTGTGCTGCAGTGGATGGTGGGAGTCAAACATCAGATATTGATCTGTGTGTATAGGGATAGGGATCTACAGGAAACCCACATGCAAGTAGATTAATAGGTACCACTTTGGTGGGTAGGTAACAGTGTTCTGTGTATGTCATGCTGGCCACATGACCGTGGAAGCAATGCTGGCTCTTCAGCTAACAAACGGAGATGAGCACCGGCCCCTAGAGTCGGACATGACTGCACAAATGTGCAGGGGGAACCTTTACCTTTTACATGATCTGACCATGACAAGGGAGACACCAAGAGCTCTCCCAATTTCAGATCACATTGCCACTGCTCCGACAGGAACACCAGATCTGGAGTGTGACCACTGTCTTGTGTTGGGCTCTGGATGACCTGGGATAGGCCCATGGCCATCATGGTGGCCATGAACTCCCAAGCCACCTGAGACCCCATTCTTAGAGAAGGCAGATTGAAGTCCCTGAAGACCATAAGTCTGGGGAACTCCACTGCCAGCCCAGAAATGGAGTCAAGGAACTCAGGCAGTGAGGTTGCTATGCAGCAGGGAGGCTGGTACAACAATCCCAACTGATCCCTAGAGCCCAACTTAATGAACAGGGTCTCACATCTGGTGAATGGTGGTGTAGCACCCCTAAAAGCCATGGATTCCTGGATGATGATCGCCACACCCACACCCCTGCCCTGGAGTCTCAGCTGATGCCACACCCGCTGAGCATATCTCCAAAAGGGCAACCCCCCTTCTGAGCCCAGCCAGGTTTCAGTAATATCTGACAGTTTGACCCTCCGCCTGATGAGGGAGACAGACTTGCAGACTGACCTGGCATTCAGAAGCAGCAGCTAGAGGCCAGGGACACTGAAGGTCTGCTGACAGGGTACCGGGATAGAGACCAGGGAGCTGGAATGCAAAACCAGTATAAGTCAATGGTTCTGCGGTCCCTGAGAGTAGCCTGCTCCCTGTCTCCCCATGCCTGTCACCACCATAATACCATGGCCCACCTCCATCCCCCCAATGGCAGCCCCATCCCCAAAATCAAGTCCCCCAAGATCAAGGGGCAGGAACCTCCCACTGTCCTCACCAACCATCCCTGGGAGGGGAAGCTGGGCACCCTGAGGCACTGTAGCTTCACCAGCTCTCAGGGCCATCAGGTACCCAGCTGCCACCTCCCCACACACTACTACCATATACTCACATACACTACAACACATTCCTCATTCACCCTAGCTCACACACTCACAGGCACCCTCCCCTGCCACTCTCACTAGCTGGTGGAGGGCTCCCATCATTCACCTACCCCCCAATTCCCCCTCAGGCTCTCACCCAGGAGGAGGAATCAGTCCATCCATAATAGCACTGCAGCAAGCAGGTGGAGCCACGTTGTTTTTTCCTTGTCCTTATTCCAGGGTTACCTGGAAGGCAGGCAAAGTGACCTCCACGGTGGAAGGTGGTCCACAGTAGCCTGCCACTCCACTGTAACCCACCTCCCCCCCACTCAAACCTCCAAGCCCCAGTGTCCAGAGTCGATATGCAGGAAGGAACCAGGCGAAGACGAAGAAGTCCAGCAGCAGAGCCCCAGCAAAGCCCCAGTAGAAGCTCCAGCAGCAGTGGCAGCAGCCGCAAAAGCAGCAGCAGGCATCCAATGGCAGCATCCAGCAACAGCATCCCATAGCAGCCCGCTTCTCAGCCCACTGGGTCCTCCAAGCATCCAGCAACAGCTCGCTCCTCCAGAAAAACATCCCACTCCTCTGGAAAACAGAGCAGAAGCCGGTGCTCAGTCCAAAACACACTGCCAAGTCCACAGCAACAAGGACAATGCAGCCAGGCAAAGCAGCAAACACGGCCAGCAAACCATCACAAAAATGCTGCAAAAACCGCCACAAAGCGACCAGCGCTGTAAAACAGCAAATGTGCCCTCCGGCATACTGCATTCCGGTCTGGTCTGGCCCCCTCCAACCTCCAAGCTTCCAGCCTGAACAGTCCAGTCCAACAAGTAAGTGCTGAAGTGAAGCAAAACAAAACAAAAAGCATCCACAAACTCAACACACCAACAAACACGTCTGATGTGATGAGCATCTGATGGTGTGTTGATTACTGTCGGAGCCATGTACTGTCGACGACCTACAGCAAGCTAGTGACAAAGCTGTGGCGGTGGCTACATTTTGGCAGAGTAAAGTTTGATCTGGACACGAAATAAATAAATAAACCAACAAACACACACAAACAATCACGAGGATGGCCCGACAGCTCCCTCTCTCCACCAAATATTATCTGCCATCACCGGTAGTGTCAAGTATTTAGACAAAGAACCAAGTTACCACTTTGTGAAAATACTGCAGGTCCATTAAAGGTTTACTTTGAGAGGAAAATTACTTCAGTGCTTCAGATTATAGCAAAAGTGCTCTGAAATGTGTTTGGCCTGTCTTCAGTGCATTTGAGACATCTGGAGAAGCACACAAGAGACTTTTTGAATTAATGTTACAGATCAGCCCTCCTATGGTGTCTGTTGTGCTTGGTAATATATTTTTAAAGAGGCCACAACAATTCTTGGGTGTCATGAAAGAAATGCCCCTGAAGTCCTTTATATGGAAACTCTGCTAAAAGGAAAGGACAGTGAATTCATTTACATTCATTTGTGCAAGACTGATCTTCCCAGTGGTATTTACCCAATCACTTTACCTAATTGTTTCTGAAGTTTTGCCTATCAACTCAACAACCCTTTCCACATGGGAAAGAGAATAGCTTGATATTTCTTGACAGCAAAGTGCTTTTACAGTATCATACAAAATAGAAATCTAGTCTGGTATTTCTTTTAGTTTCCCAAGATGCGAGAAGAAATAATTCTGATTTTCTGGCTGTTACTTAAGATTACTTAGGATCCATTTTTACCAATATGGATAAGGATCAGCTTTAACTGGTGGAGATTTCCTCCAATTCAGGGTTAGCCATTCGCCAGTGATACACAGGCCTGCATTCTATGAGATAGGATCATTCATGTGAAGTGTGGGCTTGTAATTCCATACAGAGCCATTACTCTAGAACAGAGATTTCCAAACTGTGTGTCGCAAAAGTGTGTCGCCACACACAGTCTGGTGTGTCGCCACACAACCCGGAAGCGCTGATCACCATCAGCGCTTCCGGGTTTTCCCGCGGCGACACACCAACGGCGGCGCACAAAAATCCGAAAGCGGCAGCAGCACTTCCGGGTTTTCCCGCGGCGACACACCAACGGCGGTTGGTGTGTCGCCGCGGGAAAACTTTGGAAAGCCCTGCTCTAGAACATTTTCTTAAAGTAGATTTAAATACAGATCTAGATGACGATGTGAACAAAATAAACCAGTGAGATTATTATAGTGCTCAAAATAGGAAACCAAGTATTAGGGGCTGAAGTTTGTCCTTTTTTCTTCTTACATTCACTGCAATTTAGCAGTGTTATGGAGAAAGAATTGGTAACCAGAGTTCCATTTTTTTAAAGTTGATGCTGGATTAGTACAGCAATAGCCAAATAGAAGATATCACATTTCTGTGAAACCAGCAGCAAACCATGAAAAGCCATCCAAAATCAAGATATAAAACCAAAACGATTTACTGAATGTGTCCAAAGAGAAAGTGCGTAAACAAAGAGAAGAGAATACATAAGCAGAGAGAATGTTTGAGACTTCCTACTCTTTTATTTAACTAATCAAAAGCTCAGTGATGGTTTTTCTTTTTTCATGGAAGGAAATTATATTAACAAGACAAACACTTAAAGGACAGGAGAAGAATGTAAGGCAGCTGGTGAAGGAGGAGCTCAAGATATTATTTTTATTGAGTATTATATATTATACCTTTTTATGTGTTTATGTGGAAATATTTAAGTAAGCTGTGAATCAGTATGTTCCTAAGAATGAGTTTTATAGGAATGTGTGCAAAGTTCAGTTTGTAAACAAATTTCCTAGTTTTTATGAATCCACAACTCAAATGAGTTTACATCTCAGAAAGAATGTTCTATTCAAACTGACATTTTATCATTTTGACATTTAAAAGTGGCTAGTAGCTTCCTGCTTTTTGTAAAACATTGAGAATAAATTGCTGCAGTTCTTGTATCTACTTTCCCATTGACAGTTCTAGTCCCGCCTCAGGCATGAAAGCCGGCTGGGTGACCTGGGGTCAGTCGCTCTCTCTCAGCCCTGGGAAGGAGCCAATAGGAAACCAGGAGACTGAGAGTTCTAGTCCCGCCTCAGGCATGAAAGCCGGCTGGGTGACCTGGGGTCAGTCGCTCACTCTCAGCCCTGGGAAGGAGCCAATAGGAAACCAGGAGACTGAGAGTTCTAGTCCTGCCTTAGGCATGAAAGCCGGCTGGGTGACCTTGGGCCAGTCGCTCTCTCTCTCAGCCCTAGGAAGGAGCCAATGGCAAACCAGGAGACTTGAGAGTTCTAGTCCCGCCTCAGGCATGAAAGCCGGCTGGGTGACCTGGGGTCAGTCGCTCTCTCTCAGCCCAACTCACCTCACAGGGTTGTTGTTGTGGGGAAAATAGGAGGAGGAAGGAGTATTAGGTATGTTTGCCACCTTGAGTTATTTATAAAAATAATAAAGGTGGGATAGAAAATTAATTAATTAATTAATTAATTAAAAATTAGTTGCCATAGAAGTTCTTACATAACAGGTAGTTTGTCTTCTGTCTTTGTACATTATCATGTTTTTGGTGGAAGAGATCAGTGGATAGGGTAAAGCATAATTAGAAATAAGGGCTTTCCAAGGTATTTGAAAAAGGAATGTGGAGGAGCACTGATCAAACAACCTTTGTAAAGATTTTTAAAGCACAGTTTTATATAGCTGTTTTGAAAGCTTCCCTGGCTGTCTTCACCAAATGAAATAGCTGCACATGGTAGATCCACCCCCTCTGATCCTGTTCTCATTAACTTCCTAGCTTTGGAACAAAGTGATCTAAGATCCTGCTTTATGCTTCAATTCATTCAGAGTGCAAGAAGAACCTTTTTTTATTTTGGTCTGTTAAGACTCCTTTACAAAGTTCAAGTCTATTACCCCTCATAGAAATCTGGTAGGAAACTTCTCTCAGTATCTCCTGAACTCTAGTACATCTTGAACTATTTAGCACCTATTCTTGGCTGTTTTGATCTCTTCAAGCCTATGAGTCTGCTGTGAACTAAAATTACATTTTGCTCCTAAGTGGCTTTCAAGATTTGTTTGGCTAGATTTAAATTATACATGAGATTTAAAAAGATTGGTTGGTTTGGTTGTTTGGTATAATGGCCTTGAACAAGAATATCCATTTTGGTCATTTCCACACTGGTGACTTATAGCATCTTCATTGGATTACCTAGCCATTGTTGAAAGTGATAGAAAACTTGTATGCATTACTATAATTCTGGCAAACAATGGTTTAAGAACTCTAGATGATGCTATAAATCACTAGTGCACAAATTATCTAACCAGAAACAAAACAAAATCAGTTTAAAACATTTTCGTATTTTATTTTTGAAAACTGCATGTGAGGTATGAAGTATGTTTATCTCACATAAATTAACTAAACAAATAAATATATAAATTGGGAGAGACTGATAATTGTCATACTGTAAATATATATACAGAAGGAACATACCAAAAGATTTCATAAAGAGAATATAATTGCCTATTATATACAGGGCCAGTTGAAAAGTTTATCTGTATCTCATTGTATTGTATTGGAGACTTCCCCAATTTGATGTGATGTGAAAAACAAAGAAAGAATCTGTCCCACCTTCTGTAGATAAAGAAGTAGTATATGCAGTTGAGAGTAAAATTAAATACATACATACCCATAATGCTATTTACTTTTGGGGTAAGCAATGTTTACACAGTTATTGCTGGGCTTCCGTAAAGATGAAACATTTGTTAAGTGATCGTAAATAAAGATTTTTACATTTGAGTTGAGTTTTATTGTTCAGTACAAAGCAAAGGGAATTCACAAGGCAGCTCTTAAAACATTTGATCTTAATCTTTGAGGAGCAAGAGAAATCAATAGGCTTTTTTTAATCCATTCAATCATGTCCAATTCTCGGACACTGCCTGGACAAGTCCCTGCAGTTTTCTTGGCAAGGTTTTACAGAAGTGGTTTTGCCATTGCCTTCTTCCTAGGGCTGAGAGAAAGTGACTGGCCCAAGATCACCCAGCTGGCTTTCATGCCTAAGGCAGGACTAGAACTCACAGTCTCCCAGTTTCTAGCCCAGTGCCTTAACCACTACACCAAACTGGCTCTTCCAAATAGGCATTACCATACTATAAAAATATCTAATATGATTAGATATCAATAGGTAAAATTTATTTATTTATTTATAATTTGATTTATATCACCGCCCCATCTCCCCCAAAGGGGACTCTGGGCGGTTTACAAAAAACAAACAATTAAAATAACATATCATAAATATAAGTAATTACAATAAATATAAAATATTAGTTTGTTGATTTAAGTAATTCTTGTTTAATATGTCAACTGGCTTTCTTATGGTAAAGGTAAAGGTAAAAGTTCCCCCCACACATTTGTGCAGTCGTGTCTGATTCTAGGGGCCAGTGCTCATCTCCGTTTGTTAGCTGAAGAGCCAGCGTTGTCCGAAGATGCTTCCACAGACATGTGGCCGGCATGACGCACACGGAACGCTGTTACCTACCCACCAAAGTGGTACCTATTAATCTACTTGCATTTGCATGCTTTCAAATTGCTAGGTTGGCAAGAGCTGGGGTGAGTGCGGGAGTTCACTCCATCACGCGGCACTTGGGTCTCTAACCTCCGAACTTGTGATCTTCCAATCGACAAGCCTGGCCTCTTACCCGCTGAGCCACCACGCCCCTTCTTATGGTATAATTTTCTTATGGTATAATTCTTTATTACGGTGTAATTGTATAATTATACACAATTATATAATTCTGTATAATTTGTTTCATAATTGATTAATTAGTTCAAATAACTTACTTTTAAGTTGTTTCAAATGCAGTCAGTGCTAAATTTTGCCAAAAGTAAATCTGACGACTTGCTTTGAGAGAAAAGGTAAAGGCATTTCATAAGACCGGCAACATTTTAGAGTCATTCCATATAATCTAGAATTGGAGTTTCATAGAATATATCTAAGCAATTCTGGAGGGTTAGCCAAAAGTTTTTATAAGAGCTGCAAGATTTCTTTAAAAAAAAATTCTTATATTGTAAGTCAGTCAATGATGATCTAGGACAGAGCTTTCCAAACTGTGTGTCGCGACACAAAAGTGTGTCACCACACACAGTCTGGTGTGTCGCCACACAACCCGGAAGCACTGATCATCATCAGCGCTTCTGGGTTTTCCCGCGGCAACACACCAACGGCGGTGCCTAAAAACCCAAAAGCGGCAGCAGCGCTTCCGGGTTTTTGCGCGCTGCCGCAATGGCGGCACTTCCGGGTTTTCCCGCGGCGACACACCTACGGCGGTTGGTGTGTCACCGCGGGAAAACTTTGGAAAGCCCTGATCTAGGAAAACTAACTATCATTTAACTGTCATTAAAACATGATAAGAATCATTCCACCAGTGAGAAACACTGTTGTGAAATATGAAGCATGCAGGCCATGTTTGATTCTATACCCGTTTATTTGGAAATGAGCTATATAGAATATAGCAGGACTTACTACTAAATAAACGTACCTACGACTACCTACAGAATTAGTGCAATTAGAGAGTAATGCTAATTCTATTTTACATGTTCAGGAATAGGTTGTCAAACAAGGTTGGTTTTTTTTACCTTAATGATATTCCATTGTATAGGAATTATTAATACCAGATCACTTAAATTAAGTATTGCAATATACAGTATAATTACTAGTTTGGATGTGTACAACATTAATACAACATAAATGTTTCCGTTCATGAAATTAACTCTTAGCCATTTTTAATTACAAGAGAAAACAGAGATTGAGTTACTTCCTTATTTGATTAAATTGGCACCAATAATCAAATAACCTTCATATTTACTTTGGGATTCAATGACAGTTCCTGGGAAGAGCAACAAAAGGTTGTAAAGGCGTCTTTGTGTTAGTTGTCAGTCACAGGAGTATCTGGCCATCTGAGCCAGGAACAAATATTCCTCTCAGATTGCCCCCTTCATGCTAGTTAGCATTTCAATTGAGTTCAGAAAGCTGAAAGGTTTAGTGAGAGTATTTACCTGTTCTTGAATCACTCTTTTTGTAACACTTCCATTTTCACAAATACAATTTGTAATTCAAACTGGAGGGATTCTCTGGTGTCTCTTCTATTCCCATGCTTTAACTGAGAAACTTTTTTGTTTGCCAGTGTAACAGTTAGGGGAAATGAGGACACATGATTAACCAACACTATTATCCATATGTTCTCTCTAACATTATTGAGAACATGCTAATGAGGTCTTTTCTATCAGACTTTAACAGATAGAATGAAGTATTTGGCGTTCCGCTGTAAAACAACTGGACCAATTCTGGTTCCTAAATTTCCAGTTCTTTCTCTTCTCTTCCCTTCCCTTTCCTATAGAAAGTAAACTATTTTTGGCTTCATGTTCCCCTACATCAGGGGTGGGGAACCTTTTTTCTGCCAAGGGCCATTTGGATATTTATAACTGGGGACTGAGGGGGTGGGGGGTGAGGTTTCTGGGATTTCTGCAGACCGGGGGCCGGAGTTTGCGGGCGGGAGCCAATCACAAGCACTGGGGGGTGGGGTTTGCAGGCGGGAGCCAATCGCATGGAAGGGGCGGGGTTTGCGGGCGGGAGCCCCATGGGCCTTATACAGCCCGCGGGCCTGACGTTGCCCACCCCTGCCATACATAATGGTGCTTGGTCTCAGGGGAGATGGGCGGTGATAAATCTAATAAATAAATAAAAAATAAATAAATTTTCCTCACTACACTATGTGCTCTTTTTTTTCTTTAACGAGTCTCACTGAGCTTTACATTGAAGTTAAAACATGAATGAGCACTCTAGATGTTTGTTTCTTCCAAAGGCAAAATTATATTTAAAATTAATGCCATGTGTATGACTTAGACATTTCAATTTTCTTCCTGTTTAAAAATGAATATTTGGATTGTGTGGGTTTGTTCTTTCGTTCCTGTCCATTGTTGTTCTATTCTTTTATGTTTGTTATTGTATTTTTCCCCCCTTGTTTTTAAAGTTTTTAACTTGTGAACTGGCCAGAGCCATTGGGACCCAGGCAGCATACAAATTTTAAAATAAATAAATAAATAAATAAATAATTTTGCCTGTGCTTAATTGTTGCAGAGGGGCGTGGTGGCTCAGCGGGTAAGACGCCAGGCTTGTTGATTGGAAGATCGCAAGTTTGGAGGTTCAAATCCCTAGTCCCGCGTGATGGAGTGAGCTCCCGCACGAGCCCCAGCTCTTGCTAACCTAGCAATTCGAAAGCATGCAAATGCAAGTAGATGAATAGGTACCACTTCGGTGGGAAGGTATCAGCGTTCTGCATGAAATGTGTGACATTTCAACTTTGTTATGCCATTTTCATAGTTTGGAAGATTTTCTGAGTTCCTACAGAGGTTGGGCGGAGAAGGCACTTCATCTTGCTTTTTTTTTTTTAACAAATAGAATTGTGCAGATGCCCTCTGTAGATATTATGGATGCTTTAGTGCCTCTAGGCCAGGCCTTTCCAAAGTGCTGCCGCTGGTGACACACCCGGCGGCGGCGGCGGCGACACGCACGCGCACGGCGGCACAGGGGGCGTGCGGCGCGGGAGGGGCGTGCGGCGGCGCGGGGGGGCGCGCCGCCGCTTCCGGGTGGTGTGGCGACACACCACGCTGTGTGTGGCGACACACTTTTGTGTCGCCACACACAGTTTGGAAAGCTCTGCTCTAGGCACTGCAACACTGAGCAGGCATGAAGCCACAAACAAATACTGCACTGGTTTATATATGTTGTTCTATGTATCATACCTGTATAATAGGTAATTGGTGGAGATATGCAAACCACTCTATGCATGGAACAACTGCTTTTGGACAGTCAGTGCATGGAGTGAAATCTGTGTGCTTCTTACGGTCTGCTCTTTACAGAATCTGGAGTGGGAGTTGTCTGCTTTGGATGGAATTTAAAAATGGAAGAAAAGGTATTTGGATGTGCCGTTCCATTTTCGTTCCTCAGAGTCAATGTTGTCTCTTGCAATTGGAATGTTAAGCCATGTTCTGTTTTGAGTCCCCCTGTCTGGACCAGCTGAGGAGGGACCAATCATGTCCTTCCTGCTATTAGCTTAGGCCAGGTGTGGCTGTTGGCTTTGTGATCTGAAGGGAGTTTTGGAGCCAAGCAGCAGGCACGGAGGAGGTAGACAGCACAGTGGGAGACGTTCTAGAGGAACTGCTGAGGGAGAAAGATGGAATAGAGAGACCGGAGAGTGAGTTACATTGAGGGATCCCTCTAGACTGCACTCACGTAATGCTTGAACTAGTGCTTCCACTGGTGACTGGTGGTATGCTGGTGAAGTATCTGGTTGCCTGCCTGGGGTAACCTCCGCAGGCCTACTCCTTTATAATTTTAGTTTGACTTTTAAGTTTCAGTTTGATTCTGTGTTGTGGATGTGATGACACCCCATTTTTCATGCCTGGATACTGACTTGGTGGAACAACTCTTCTTCCTTAAGATGAACCTCCTGCTGCTGGACTTCCCCAATCTTTTTTTTTACCTTAATGATATTCCATTGTATAGAAATTATTACACGCTTACAATCTCATAATATAAGAATAACATCACAACATTATTATACACACACACACACTTGCAAACAGTATCTTCTTTCATTTTGACTTAACATTGCCTGCAAGATTTATTTCTTATTAAATTTACAGACTATCCAACTCTATCATGACTTTGTTCTCTGTTAACCCCTAAGAAAATATTTTTCTTAGACTGATTGTAAATACATATTTTTGGACAAGTTTCATGCCATTCTGATCTTATGCTCTGCATGTTTTCTGTTTCCAGAAAGAAAAGCCTCAGAGCATTTGCAGGGTGCCTTTGCTTTATTAATAAGGAATCTCCATTTGGAGATTGGTAGCCCAGGGTGGCTTTGAATGACAGAGGGATTAAAGAGAGTTTCAGGTTCAAATCAAACCCTTTTTATTGCTAAGACACTATGCTGTACTATAACATCTCAGCATGTACCAAGTAATCTTAAGATACCAGTTTTCAGAGAATGGAGAGATCCTGCTTTTCATAGCAGGGATGAAACTAGAAGGAGATGCCAGTACCAACAATTAGGAAACATTAAGCATGGTATTCTAGAAGTCTAGTAGGCAACTAAAAAAAATTGGAGAGGGGGTACCTCCCATAAAGTGATTGGAAAAATGGTTAAATGGTGCACCAGTGGACTTATTTCAAAAAAAGAAACCCGCAGAAATGTAGCTAGCCAATAATAATGATCCCCAGCTTTTGAACTGGAGATGGTCTGCAACCAGGCAACTGCTATAACCACTAGGCCAGCAAGAAACGCCTGTTGCAACAGCTCCTGCCGCAGACTTTACTGAGGGCAGTGAGTCAAGGGGGCATTGCTGCCTCTGCATAATAACCAATCCAAGTGTAGAAGGTGGCCTAGAAGAAAGCAACCTGTAGCAGGTGAACTGGGTGGCAGGGCTGAAGCTGAAAGGGGTGGGAAAACACTACTTTAAAAGCCACACAGGAAAATGTACCTTGAGGTCAGATTTGTGGTGGGTAGGGGTAAGTATGTCCTCCATTCCTGCCTTCCAAAAATAGTTGCTGGCCTTTATGGCAATGGGGCCACCTGACAGTCCAGATAAGCCAGGCAACTCTTCTCCAGTACTCATTTACTTGAAAGTTACTTGTGGAGTGTTCTGAAAATCAAGCAGACAGGGCCAGGGATGAAAAGAAGGAAGAATGAAACAGAAACACTCAGGCTTTGTTTTAGAGAAGAAATGCAAGGTTGACTCCCCTTGTCCTGTTTTTGCTTGCAAGTGGGAGGAGAATCACTTGGTGGCTGGAGTGGACTGCTTGGCATATCAAGGAGGTTGAAGGGTTTTCTTTTCCTCCACAGTTGTGGTAAGTAAAGCTGGACCTAAATGCCTCTCCCATGACATGCACAAGAACCCATTTCATCCTGAAACAAATGAAACTATTGTCCGAGTTGCATAATCATAGCGTGCATTTATAAATGACTGATTACCTAGGCCCTGGTCAGCAGACCCTCGAGTGCCCTGGTTTCCGGCTGCTGCTGCTTAATGCCAGGTCGGTTAATAACAAGGGCCCCCTCATATGTGATTTGATCACGGAGGAGGGGGCCGACCTGGTGTGTATTACCGAGACCTGGCTGGGCCCTGGAGGAGGGGTTGCCCTCTCGGAAATCTGCCCGGCCAGATTTCAGGTATGGCACCAGCCGAGAAATCGGGGTAGGGGAGGAGGGGTGGCAGTTGTCATCCAAGAATCTATGGTGGCCTTCAGGGGCACTGCTCCACAAGTGGCCGGTTGTGAGACCCTGTTTCTCAAGTTGGGTTCCTGAGACCAGTTGGGAGTGTTGCTACTGTACCAACCTCCCTGCTGCGTAGCAACCTCCCTGCCCAAGCTGCTGGAGGTCGTTTCGGGGCTGGCAGTGGAATTCCCCAGACTTATGGTTCTGGGGGATTTCAATCTGCCATCCCTGGGACGTGCCTCGGAGGCAGCTCAGGAGTTCATGGCTACCATGGCAGCCATGGGCATGGTCCAGATTATTCGGGACCCGACTCAAGACAGTGGCCTCACCCCGGACTTGGTTTTCTTGTCAGAGCAGCGGCAAGATGATCTGGGGGGAGAGTTACATCTTTCCCCTTTGTCATGGTCAGATCATGCCCTGGTGGCCCTGAGATTCTCATATGCTGCCCCACTCCGCAGGGAGGTTGGACCCATTCGATTGGTCCGCCCCGGCGACTAATGGACCCGATTGGGTTTCAGAGGGAGCTGGGGGTTATTCCCGAGGATCTGCTGCACGGTCCAGCAGAGGTCCTGGCCGTAGCCTGGAATAAGGAAGCGGCCGGGGCCTTGGACAGGATCGCGCCTGTGCGGCCTCTCTTGGCCCATCCAACCCGATATTCCCCGTGGTTCACGGAGGGATTAAGGGTTCTGAAGAGGGTTAAGAGACGTCTAGAGCGCCGCTGGAGAAAAACAAAGACCGATTCCGACCGAACACAAGCGAGAGCCACAGTTAAGGCCTACCTTGTGGCGGTAAGAGTGGCGAAACGTCAATATTTCTCTGCTCTTATTGCATCCGCAGAATGCCGCCCGACGGCCCTGTTCGGGATTACTCGATCTCTCCTAGGTAAGGTGGGCCCAGTGACCCACCTTCAGGGCCGTGCGGAGGAATTTTCAGAGCATCTGATGGATAAAATCGCTCGGATTCGCTCTAAGCTGGACTCCAGGCGTGATGCATGGTCTGGGGAGATGCCGAGGGAATGTCTTTGCCCGGTTATCTAGGAACGGTTTGATCCTGTTGGGCCTAAGGAAGTGGACAGGATCCTCCGGACTGTAAGAGCCACCATGTGCCATCTTGACCCATGCCCCTCCTGGCTTGTGAAAGCAGCCAGGGAGGTGACATGTGGCTGGGTCCATGTGATGGTTGTTACGTCCTTGGGAGAGGGAGTGTTTCCGGCTGCTTTTAAGGAGGCGCTGGTGCACCCCCTCCTCAAGAAGCCATCGCTGGACCCTACAGTGTTGGACAACTTTTGTCCCATCTCCCACCTCTTTTTGGGGAAGGTGGTTGAGAAAGTGGTGGCATTACTGCTCCAGAGAATTCTGGATGATACGGATTATCTAGACCCCTTCCAGTCAGGGTTCAGGCCGGGATATGGGGTGGAAACTGCATTGGTCGCACTTACAGATGATCTCTGGCGGGAGCGGGATGGAGGCAGTGCGTCCATCCTGGCTCTTCTTGACCTCTCAGCGGCTTTTGATACCATTGACCATGGTATCCTTTTGGGGTGGCTCGGAGAGTTCGGGGTGGGCGGCGTAGTTGTGCGCTGGTTCACCTCCTTCCTCCGGGATCGGTCCCAATCGGTGGTAATAGGAGATGAGAGGTCCAACCCTCGGCCCCTACTTTGCGGGGTGCCACAGGGCTCGGTTCTCTCCCCTCTCCTGTTTAATATCTACATGAAACCACTGGGTGAGATCATCCGCCAACACGGGATGAGGTATCATCAATATGCTGATGATACTCAATTGTATATCTCCATCCCGGGCGAGTTAAGTGATGCAGTGGCTGTCCTCTCTCAGTGTCTGAAGGCTGTGGGGGTCTGGATGGGGAACAACAGGCTTCAGCTGAACCCTGGTAAGACAGAGTGGCTGTGGATTGATGGCGCCTCGGGATCCAGAGAGTTGTCATCTTTAGATCTGGATGGGGTGGCACTACCCCGTTTGGACTCGGTGCGGAACCTGGGGGTCCTTCTGGACTCACGGCTCCTGCTCGATGAGCAGGTGGCAGCCGTGGCCAGAAGGGCATTTATGCAAGTTCGAGTTGTACGCCAGCTACGCCCTTTCCTGGACCGAGATGCCCTCCGTACAGTCACTCATGCCCTAGTCATCTCTCACATAGACTATTGCAATGCGCTCTACATGGGGCTACCCTTGAAGAGTATCCGGAAGCTTCAGCTGGTCCAGAATGCAGCTGCGCGCGCAGTTATGGGTGCCTAAAGATCGGCACATGTGACACCTCTGCTGCGTGAGCTGCACTGGTTACCAGTTTGCTTCCGGGTGCAATTCAAGGTGTTGGTTGTTACCTTTAAAGCCCTACATGGCATGGGACCAGGTTACCTAAGGAACTGCCTCATCCCCAGAACGTTGACCCGCCCCACCAGGTTATGCAGAGAGGGCTTGCTACGGATCCCGTCTATAAAAGAGTTCCATCTGACGGGGTCCAGGAGGCGGGCCTTCTCTGCAGTGGCACCCGCCCTCTGGAATATTCTCCCCCTTGAGGTGAGGCAGGCCCCCACACTCCTGACCTTCCGAAAGCAATTGAAGACCTGGCTCTGCCACCTTGCCTGGGATGGGGGGGGGGTAATAGCTCCTCTTGGAGGTGGCTGGCACCATAGAGTTCCTTTAAACAATAACATAACCTCTTGGATTTTATATATTTATATATCTATATCTATATCTATTTAATTGGAATGATGTACTGTATTTTATATTTTTTTAATTAATCAATTTTGTTGTAAACCGCCCAGAGTCCCCTTGTGGGGGGAGATGGGTGGTGATATAAATTGAACAATAAATAAATAAATAAATAAATAAATAAATGTATTTATTTATTTATTTGTCTTGTAACTGTTAGTGGATCATCTTGAAATACCATCTGTTGTAATATAAACTCTACGGATGTGAATCGGTTGACAACTGATCAGGTCTCCATAGTTTACCATGCAAAAGTACCATTGATATAAAGTATGGGGTTATAATTTAGGAGAGTAAGAGGCTGTGGCATAAATTTCATATACTAAGTTACGTAGAAACAAACAAATCATATGAAGAAGCAAGGAACCAAAAAATTCAACCTGAAGCCAACCAGGTTTTGTCAAACACTAGAATTCCAATCCAGAACCTGTATACACAAGCGTTGCTCATGGGTTTCCCTTTATTAAAAAAACAAAAACAAAAACCAATCTGATTCTGTTCAGAATCATCTTTATAGAGCTTGATTTGAGACTGGGAAAACACCAACCATTTTAGCCTTTTCTCTGTAGAAAATGGCTTGACCTCTTCATCATCCTGATCATTCTTTTGGGTGATATATGTGAGTTGCATCTCTTTAAGTCATAATCTGGATTAGCAATATGGGACTTTCATTTTATCTATTGCTTTAACAACTATATTATGGATGATTTGTGAATTCAAAGCCACATGGAATAATTCACTAGACCCATTGACTGGAAGCTTAGAAAGATGTCTTTGCTACTGCTCAAAGGGAGATGAAATTCCAGCCAACTTTTTTTTTTTTAAGATAGACATAATTTAGTCTTGATTAGTCCACTTGCTTCCCCTGTCCCCACTTTAAGACACTATTCACTGTTATAACAAGGAGCACTTCCACAGAAGGACTCTTCAGAAGTGTACACATGTAGAAAGGGAGGGGGGAGAGGGGTCGTGAGTGATATACATGAGGAGCCCTGGTTGAACCCAAAGCTGTTTGGATGGTGACTCCTGAGCATGGCAGTAGAATATAGCTACTAAGCTCAAAAGTAGAGAATTGAGATAACCTGGTGACCCTCTTTCAAAACATGGGGAATGGCCTCTGAACCCTGCTACTATAGAAAGCTGAAATGGTGAACAGGACTGCCTCACATCATTCTGCAAGTGGAAGATCATTTTTAATTGTAAGGGAGCCTTCAGAACTGTTGTTTCTTTGTAGAGAGCAAAGAAAGGGTCACCTTTATTGGAGGGGAACCTTCAAATAGATGTCCCTGTTGTGCTATCTGTGGTGCAATGGTTTTATTCTGCTTTGCTCCTAAACCATTTTCAGTTATCCAGTTTTTAAGCAAGATTTCCTGCTACTTTTAGTAGCAAAAGCAAGTAAAATTCCCTTTTGCAAAACAACAGCAGAAAAAAGCAGAAAGAAAAAGAAAGAAAGAAAGAAAGAGAGAGAGAGAGAGAGAGAGAGAGAGAGAGAGAGAGAGAGAAAGAAGAAGAAGAAAGAAAGAAAGAAGAAAGAAAGAAAGAAAGAAAGAAAGAAAGAAAGAGAGAGAGAGAGAGAGAGAGAGAGAGAGAAAGAAGAAGAAGAAAGAAAGAAAGAAGAAAGAAAGAAAGAAAGAAAGAAAGAAAGAGAGAGAGAGAGAGAGAGAGAGAGAGAAGAGAAAGAAAGAAAGAAAGAAAGAAAGAAAGAAAGAAAGAAAGAGAGAGAAAGAGAGAAAGAGAGAAAGAGAAAGAAAGAAAGAAAGAAAGAAAGAAAGAAAGAAAGAAAGAAAGAAAGAAAGAAAGAAAGAAAGAAAGAAAGAAAGAAAGAAAGAAAGAAAGAAAGAAAGAAAGAAAGAAAGAAAGAAAGAAAGAAAGAAAGAAAGAAAGAAAGAGCGCGATGGCTTCTTTAAAAGAAGAAAACTCTCTGCTTTAATGTTTAATGTTCCAGCAGTTCATTGTCAAACTATCAAAGATTAAGTCAATACTTCTGTGTTGGTACAGCTACTTGTAAACTGTATTTCCTGTAGCCCAGATTGGTATAAGAAGTAGGTAGTGCATACCCAGGTGTTCAGTGCCGCTCCGTCTTCTTCCTTTTTTACAGCAACCCAGAGTGAAGTCAGAGGAAGTGGTCTCCCAGTGAAGAATTATGCGGCCTTGTCTCTACTAGAGAAAGCGTGCTTCAGAATTTCCCAGGCTTGGTTTTAAATGCAAGAAGAGATAACAGAAAGCCTCTTATAAGGTGTTTGCCTTTAAGCAGGGCATTTCCCTATTGCTCTGCAGACCATGGCCTCTAGCCTGAAGAGTTTCATCCATTCCCTGGATCCAAAATCCCTACCTCGGATTCTGCATATCCAGTCTGGCTTTTATGATGAAGGTGAACTTCCGTCTGAATCATCTAACTGTCCGTAGCAATGCAGTTTCAGCATTTATCTGAAGTTTGTTTGTTTGTTTATTTATTTATTTATTCGATTTATCACCGCCCAACTCCCTCAAGAGGGACTCTGGGTGGTTTACAATCAAAGTTGAATATTGTAAGAACAGCATTGTGTCATTACTAGCAGGAGCCCTTATATCAATAGGTGATAGTGAATATATTAAAATAATCCATGCCATATTTAGACTCCAGCTCCATATTAGACTCTGGTTGATCGGCACAGTTAAAACACTTGGCTAAGGACAGCATTCATAGTTGCCATCCTCCTCAAGCATAGAAAAGTTAGTGTAAGTTGTTGTTGAACCATGAAGGGTAGTCTGAAGACATGCTAACACCAGTGTCATCAGAATGGGTGGCATATATGAGGCTAGGAAAAATGGAAGTGTTTGAAGTAGGCTATCGGAAATGTACTAGGTCCAGATAGTGTTTGGATCACACCAAAGCAGCAATGGCAATGGTGTGTACTTTAGCTGTAACTCAGCGTGTTTTGTACTCTTTGTGCTTTTTATACCATCATTCATATCTGGTTTCTTTTTCATTTTATATTGTATTATTTTTCAATGTCACTTGAATGTATATTGGATAGGAGAGAAAAGTAAATGATGGGATGAGAGACAGAGAAATTAGGACTGTTTGTTCATGATTGAATTAATAATGTTTCAATAAAACAAAATAAAAAGGGAAGAAAGTTTGAGGAAGAAGCTTTCATGATGCTTCCAGATGACACTTATTGTTCAGTCCCACCAACTTCTTCATAGTTTTTCATAGAATATCCAGAGGATGTCATCTATCATTTATAACCTTCCAAGGTTTGCCTCTGATTTTTACATTTTTTTTCCTTGATGGGAAAAAGTATATTCAGGAAAGCCCAATAAAATAGTGGTAAAGCAGCTTTGCATTCGTAGTGTTAGAGCATTCCTTCTACAAGGACTGCCTAATGAGAATATATCTGGACACATAGCAAAGATGGATCAGATGTAGTATAATTCAGGAACTGACATGTACAAGTTTCATAAATAAGTGATCAAGGTATATCATGAAATTTAGCAAGATCTAAAGATCTGAAAGAAGTGTGCATCTGGAAATAGACTCGCACCATTGTTAGATGTGTACAGAAAAAAAACACCTTGGTCTGCACTCAGTATCTGGAGATGCATTCATGAAAAAGTCACTGCCATTAACTTTTTAGCACCTGTTATTGATAGGCATAGTTCCATGCTAAATGTGGCTGGTTGATTCAAAAGAAACAGCAGTTCTGCTAACAATTAACTCAGCCTGTGTATCCAGGGATGGAACTAGGGTCTGTGTCACCCGGGGCAAACATGGATTCCGCACCCCCCCCATGGGTTATTTTGTCATTTTGGCACCCCCCGGACGTCATTTTGGCGCACCCCCCCCGCTTGCCCCCCCCCCCAGTTGTGGCCCTGTGTGTATCCTGTGCATATTTTAACCTGGTTCTCTCTAGCCAAACTGGGACTATGACTCCCCTGATTCTCGGCTGAATGGGAATAGTAAGAGCTTCAGACCAACACATGTAGGGGACCCCTGGCTAGGAGACTCTGATCTTTTTCTGAACACTTTCAAGAAGAAGGAATAGGGGAAGGATTGGAAGTCCTTTTAACAGTTCTATCAGTAATATTATTGGATGGGGATGGTGTTAGGGGTCCCTTACTGACAGAGCTTTTGATATTCGATACTTATGATGGTAAGAGTAACTGGAGAAAGTTCTTCAGTCACAGAGTGTCAGCCGTTCAAGGTATGCCAGGTCATCACAAGGATTACAGGGATACTACTTTATTGCTGGAGGGCAGAATAACAGAGTCTGGAAAGCCTGCCAGAGTTTTCCTCTGCCCCCTCTTATACCAAACACCGCAATCAAGGTGGGGTTATTTTGACCTTCCTTCCTTCCTTCCTTCCTTCCTTCCTTCCTTCCTTCCTTCCTTCCTTCCTTCCTTCCTTCCTTCCTTTCTTTCTTTCTTTCTTTCTTTCTTTCTTTCTTTCTTTCTTTCTTTCTTTCTTTCTTTCCTTACACCTTCTCCTTTCCCAGGACTGAATTGTCTTTTATTTTCCCTCAATGGCTTGTGCATACCTATATCAAGGTTATATCCACATTCCTCTGTGCAGAGGGCTAAAACCTCATCTGATCAGCAACATATGAAAGCTGAAAAGCAGCCGGTATAAAATAAAGCAGCTGTAGTCTTGGGAATGCTTTTTGATGGAATTGAACAAGCATATCTATGGTACTATTTGATTGATTGGTTGATTATGTGCCATCAAGTCATTGTCGACTCTTAGCAACCACATAGATAGATTTTCTCCATGATGATCTCTCCCTAACTTGGCCTTTCAGGTCTTCCAATGGCACATCCATCACCACTGTAACTGAGTCCATCCACCTTGCTGCTGACCATCCTCTTCTTCTCTTTCCTTCCACCTTTCCCAGCACTAGAGCCTTTTCCAGAGAGTTAGGTCTTTGTATAATCTGTCCAAAGTAGGATAATTTGAGCCTGGTCATTTGTGCCTCGAGTGAGAACTCTGGGTTGATTTGTTTGATGACCCATTTGTTCATTTTCTTGGCTGTCTATAATATTCTCAGAAATCTTCTCCACACCAAAGTTTAAAAGCATCAATACTCTTCCTATCCTGCTTCTTTAAAGACCAGCTTTCGCTTCCATAGAGCATCACAGGGCTTGCACAATTCTGATTTTTGTAGGTATAGACACATCACAGCATCTGAATATCTTGTCCAAGGCCTTCATGTCTGCTCTACCAAGTATTAGTCTGTGGCGTATTTCTTGACTGCTTGCTGTTATAATGTTGATGGTTGATCCTAAAAGGCAGAAGCTATCCACCACTTTGTGTCTTCATTGTCAGTTCTAAGGCTGGTTGTTCTACCCTTTGTCATTAGTTTGGTACTGTGAGCCCAGCCCAATGCCCTTTTCATATGGTTCTGTTTTAATACACAGCCATTGCTGCCCATGATCTCACACAAGCTGCTCTATTTAGAATACCACAAAACCACATTAAAATAAAGAGAAGCCTCAGAAATCATAATGCATAACTTATTTTCTCACCCTCAATTATTTTAGGAAACTCATGCTTATCCAGGTTACCAGAAGTATTTACAGTAAATACGACATGATAATATACTGAGTGAGTTCAATAGCAGGTGAAGACCAGAAAGAGATCTATGGAAGTATTGCTCTACAAAGAGCTGCAGTTTTGTTAACTGTTAATTTAAACCCACTTTTAACATAGAGCAGCTTTCCCAAGATCTCTTGGATCCTTGGCTCATTTGGCAGTTTTTTAAAAAAAGACTTGGGGTGGGAAAGATAGAGAATGATTGCTGTAGGAAATAGTTTGCATGGTTGTGGCTAGTCATAAAATGTTAGAGCTTCCTTTATTGCTCATTCTCTCTCTCTCTCTCTCTCCTCACACACATGGAACAGAAAGCAAATTTGCAGAGGAGGAATTTTTTTTCTCTCCTACACAAATGAATAGAACAATTTTCTCCATTCAGTACTGTACTTCCAGAAAAGCAGCTAGAGGGTAGAAAAGGAGTTGGGCAGCTAATAAATTTGATCAAATAAATCAGAGCTTTCCAAACTTTTCATGTTAGTGACACACTTTTTAGACATGCATCATTTCGTGACACACTCTTACAGCCAGGCACAAGGCAGGCACCAGGACCTGCGTGGAATCCTGGCAGGGCTCGGAGGCAGCAGCAGCCCTGACACACCCAGACACTGCAGCCGACACACTAATGTGTCCCGACACACAGTTTGGAAAGCTCTGAAATAAATAAATAAATAAATATATAAATAAATAAATAAATAAATAGCCAGCTGATTTGTATCTTTGACCTTTTGTCCCAGAGTTTTTTGGGGAGATGAGTCCCATCTCCCATAGGCCTTCCTTATCTGGCCTGCAAATTTGGAGTGACTGCTAGAATGAAGCAAAGAGATGGAACGTCTCTAGCACTTTGCTCCACTCCAGTAGGAGCCCCAACTGTGATTGGCTGTACCTACTGGACTGGAGAGAGATGGGCCATAATTGTCTGCAAAATGGGGTTTATGCATAGACAAGACAGATTGTAATAGGCTGTGAGAATAACCTCAGGAGACAGGAGGGAGAGCCACAGCCTAGACCAGTGTTTCTTTTTCTTTTCTTTTTTTTAAATTTTACTTGTAAATATTTTATTATTTAATATATTTATTGACAAACAAAAATAGTTACATTTACAAAGAGTTACAACATATATAACATATATATGTTATATATATATATATGTACTACATAGGACAACAATAACAACAGAAAAAGTAACATACACAGTATAACAGTTAATTTAAAAGACTTCCTGTTTCCTTTACGAAGAAACATTTTTAATATTTGTTAAGTTATACTATTTTCTTTATATCTTTCAGTCCCTCTTGTGTTTCATTTCTATATTTGTATTTGTCTCTTTGCTTAGTTCATTTTAATCTTTTTCTTATATTTTCATTTATTTCATTCTATATTTTCGGTGCTTTAACCTGTTTCATATAACTATACATTTATTTTCTTTATAATATTTATTCCTAATCTATTTCCAATCTTACAAAAATAATTTAATGTTATATTCCTTCTGTATAAATTTTAAAAAGGGATTCCATATGAGTTCATAATTTCCCAATTCTTTGCCTCTTACTAAATTCGTTAGTCTATCCATCTGTGCTAGTTCCATTGATTTGGTGATCCATTCTTCCATTGACGGGGTATGTTCTTCCTTCCAATGTTGCGCGAAGATTATCCTTGCTGCTGCGATCAAATGTAGTAATAATTTTTTGCTGTCTTTATTTATCTTTGCATCCATTAGTCCCAATAAATAGAATTCTGGTTTTTTTTCCATATTAATCTCCATGATTTTGCAAATACAATGATGAATTATTTCCCAGTATTTTTTTGTTTTTCTACATGACCACCATAAATGATAATAAGAACCAACTTTTATTTTACACTTCCAACATATATTTGAGCTTGAATATTTCATTTTGAACAATTTCTCTGGAGGCATATACCATCTAAAGATCATCTTATAGCTATTTTCTTTTAAATTATTACTCAAATTGATATTTTTGGTCCATATAGTTTGCCAATCTTCATATCTAATCTCTCGTCCTAGGTTCTCTTCCCATTTTATCATATAGTTTTTTGTTTTTATGTCACTGGTTTTTAATTCTAATAATTTTTTGTATAATTTAGAAATCAAATGGTCATTCTCGCTCCATAGTATATTGTCCCAATTGTCTGTCGGTTTCACAAATTTAAACATTTTTTTATCTAATTTAAATTGTTCTTTTAATTGAAGATATGTAAACCATTGGCATAAAACCCCCTCTTTTTCTAATTCTTCTCTTGTTTTAAATTCATAATTATTTCCAATAAATTTAAGTAAAGTTTTATATCTTAACCATTTTTTGTCACTTGGATTTTCTTTTCTGGCAAATGCCTCCTGAGGAGATGTCCACAACGGAAGAGTAGGTAGTAAAGAATGTTTGTATCTATTCCATATTCTTACTATTGATTTCCTAATTACATGATTATTAAATGCCTTATTAATTTTACTTTTATTATACCACATATATCCGTGCCAACCGAATCTGTTATCATGTCCTTCTAAATTTAATGTATTTGAACTTTCCAATGTTATCCATTCTTTCAACCAGACCAAGCCGCAAGTTTCATAATATAGTTTTAATTTTGGCAATCCCAATCCTCCTCTTTCTTTTATGTCTTGTAGGTATTTTAATTTTATTCTGTTTTTTTTTTCCTTGCCATATAAATTTAGTTATGTCCCTTTGCCATTTTAGAGAGGTTTGATCCGTTATTACTATTGGAATCGTCTGGAATAGGTACAAAATTCTTGGTAGCATGCTGGCTGGGGAATTCTGAGAGTTGAAGTCTACCCATCTTAAGGTTGCCAAGGTTGAGAAACACTGGCCTAGACAATGGTCAGACAAGAGATATCTTGTGTAAGGTGTAAGGTCACACAGCTACCTAGAAACATATTTAGGATTCCCTTACTAACTTTGCTCAGACTGAAGAAGCTCCTTGGATAAGGTGCGAAACGTTTCCACTGAGAAAATAGAAATCCAGTTGACATGATTCAAGCTACAGGCTAGAATCATTGATGATTCAGCCTCCCATATCTGGGCTGCAGAAATCTGGAACACCACTAGAGGGTAGCCAAGAGTGTGTTTTTTGTACTTCTTTGCTTCCACAGCAAAATTTTGCATCCCAAGAAGCTCGTTCTGATTTCCCCACTGTTTCTCACGGCCAAAACTCTTGACACCATTTCAAGCTTTGGTTCAGTGAAATGCTGAATACCTAGATCAGTTCAAGTTTTGTTCCATCAAACCATGGGCAATTTGAAGCCATACAACAGATCTTTCAGGAGGTAACATTTTATTTCATGTTAGAAACAAAAAAAAAACATTTCCCATTTTCCCCTCCCCTGGCGATTATTTCGTAATCCGTGCTGAAGAAATGAATGATTAAAGTGATTCATTTAAGCATAAATATGATTTTAAAGAACAGTAAGTCCCCTAAAAATGTATCCGATTTACTGAAACTCTCTCCTCAAAGGAGTCAAGTACATGTTGATATTGAATAAGCTAAGCATGTTATTTGCCAGTTAATTTCAGGAAAATGAATTTGTATTCCCCACCTTACAAAAAGCATTCCTTTTAAAAATATGCAAAATAACAATTTTATAAACAACTGAATTTTCTGCTGACTTAAGGATGTTAAAAAGTGTCATGCTTTCCCTGAGAAATGTGGATATGCCCAGAACCATTTATTCAGATTTAAACCCCATGCACTCTAAAAATGTATAGGATAAAAAGATAAAGCCAAGACAGAGAACTGCCGTGTAATTTGAGGTGGGAAAAGCAATCTTGAAGTCAACTGAAGCTGCCATTCATAAGCAATACTAGAAATGTGTTTCAATTACAAACTGCTCAGATTACTTGGTTGTTTCTAAAATTATCCTCTTGTTTGGGCTGTTCCTTTAAAATGGCCTCTATGACTAGGGGTGTTTTTTTGTTTTGTTTTTTGGTACCTTTGAGTCACTGTTGACTCCTGGCAACTGCCTGGACTGGTCCCTGCAGTTTTCTTGGCAGCATTTTCAGAAGTGCTTTGCCATTGCCTGCTTCCTAGGGCTGAGAGAGTGTGACTGGCCCAAGGTCACCAGCTGGATTCATGCCTAAGGCAGGACTAGAACTCACAGTCTCCCGGTTACTAGCCTGGTGCCTTAACCGCTACACCAAAGTGGCTGTCTTCTGTATGCTAGAATGACTGCTAAAGTTTTTTTTCAATCAGCCATAAACAATTTGAAAATATTAGGTGCTAGCAGTGCTGTTGGTTCACAAAAGTACATACAAAGTTCTGGGAACAAATTAAACAAATAGTTTCTGGACAAGGCTGGACAAATTGGAGAAGGGATGACAGAGACATCTTTGCTTCGTTTGGAAGCTGCCATGCCTCCATAGATGCAGGTGGAGGTGGAGGTTAGCAAGTCTCCAAATAATTATTTCGGTTCTCGCTTATCTTGACATTTAGACCCAAGCCAATAGGAACATAGGTGATGGTATCTAAACTGTGCACTAAAGGTGAAAAGATGAAGGAGCAAAATTTATGGAGCTGTACTTTGAAACTGCTAATAAAATCAGTAAAACTTCTTTATCTTCACATTATCTCTCAGGTTCGATGTATGAAAAGCTTGGCCATGAATGCTGCTTGTCCACAGGCGACGTGATTAAAGTTGTTGCATTAGACATTAAAAAAATCCTTGCAAGTAATCAAGGAAGTGAAGATGCAAACCTACAGTCCACTACAGTAGAGCTACCTCTAAATTTTCCAGGTACAGTGCAATATTTTTCTGCTTAGATAAGAAAGCCAGTGAGCAGAGAGAAGCAGCATAAAATAGTTTTGGTTATTTTCTGCAGTGAACTTCAGCTTCTCCTGAATTAACCTCCATGATACATGGCAGTCAGCCTTATCTGAAAGATGAACAAGCGTGCACAAAAAAATAACCCAAATCCTGAGTCAATAGTGTCATTTTATGGCATTACTGTACATTACCTTTAGAGATAGCAATGCATGTTCCAGAACATACAATTCCAGCCATAAATCCTATTACATCAAAAGTTACAGTTTAATCACACAGCCAAATTAATTTTCATTTCCTGGTTCTCTTAACTTCTTGCTGAACCTTCCTCTATGGAAAAAAGAAAAAGAAAACAAGAAAAACTCTTTCCAGATATACATAGGTACTCTTCCCCCACCCCACCCCACCTCCCACCTCCCATAGTTCTAATAAAACAGTCTCAATGGCTCTGATTTGCATGGAAGTAAAAACACCTTTTGGGTATTTCATTTGCAGAACCTTTTGGTTCTTAGCATTCCAAAGCTATAATTAGAACTAGAGAACCCCAAGGCTGCAATGCCTGAACACAAAACTCTGGTGTATAGCTGCCACCCACCACTGTCACCATCAGAGTCCTGGTCAAAAGCTCCCCTAAAGACTATGCACTGGGAGCAGGGAGGAAACTTAGAATTCTTTCTAGCTACTCAAAAGTTAAGCTAGTAGTTAACAATATAAAGCTAGCTGAAAGGGGACAACCCAACAGTATTGTATGCCTGCATTTTTATATAAGGCAGAGCTTTCCAAACTTTGTGTCGGGACACGTTAGTGTGTCGGCTGCAGTGTTTGGGTATGTTGCAGCTGCTGCTGCCTCTGAGTCCTGCCAGGATTTCGCACAGGTCCTAGTGCCTGCCTTGTGCCCTGCTGTAAGAGTGTGTCGCGAAATGATGCCCTGCTGTAAGAGTGTGTCACGAAATTATGCATGTCTAAAAAGTGTGTCACCAACATGAAAAGTTTGGAAAGCTCTGATATAAGGGAATGACCAAACGTTTAAGAAGCTCGCTAGATAGTCCTAAGGAGGGGAAGATGGAGAAATCAGAAGCTGCAGCATGGAAAGTCCTAAAGAGGGGAAGATGGAGAAATCAGAGGCTGCAGCATGGAAAGGGTGGCCCTGCTTCAGCCCCACTCACAACTGGCCTCAGCCCTCATTATAGCTGGCATGCTACCCTTGAAAAAAATGTAGCCTTCAACAGAAAGAGTAAAAAGATTTAAAAGCAAAAGCAAAACTTCTCTCAAAGAAGGATGCACAGTTATTTGTTCACACTGATGTTAGAAGGAGCTCAAAAGTCATACAGCTCAATATTCTGCAAATGAAGTAGCTTAAATACTTGGGAGATAACATTTCAGTTATTAATTTGACAAATGAAAATGAGCAAATGTCACCACAATGTGTACCCTCACAGCATGCCCAGATGTGCACATACATGTAAACCTAGATATATAAATGGCAAGCATATTTCTGTATAAGTCAAATGGGAAAGAATATAGATTGTTTCATACGTTTTCTATATTTTACAAAAATATTGTCTTCTTCTAGTTTAATACAAATTTCCTGAATTCGTGCAACTGTAAATATAATACGATTGTTTGGCAATGTTTGATGTTTGCATAATGTTAACTTCTCTTTCCCAATTTAAAAATTGCCTTTGAAGGTCTTTGCAGGGTAGTGGCTGATAAAACCCCATATGTCAACGTTGAAGAAATCGTGAACAAAGTGTGGATTGGACCAACACAGCACGAACAGCCATGCTTCTATTGCTCTAAGGATATGCAGGTAGAAAACCTGACCATCGAACAGGGGGAGAAATTTGTATTTATGTCTGTAGAAGATCCCAATGAGACCCTGACAGTGAATTGTGGAGTAAAGAGGAATGGCCGGGCACACGGCTTTCCTTTGCCACTTTCTCAAGAAGGTGATTTCTATGAATGTCAAGATGACCAGATCTACACCCTGGAAGAGGTTGCCAAATGGAAAATCCCAAAGAGCCGAACACGGAGAGTCCTGTTCATTAATACTGGCGGTGCCGGATACTCTCCTAAGCTGCTGCCTAAGAATTTTGGAAGCTGCATAGTTCTAGAAGCAATATATGAAGTCCACGCAGTGATGAAATGTAAGTTAATAAATATGAGCACCAAATCAGAAACACCAAGGGGTTTCAAAGACAAAAATATAGTGGCTCAATAGTTTGAACTGGTTAATAACGCTGAAAATTAAATAACTTAACTCTAGCATATTTGTAATTCAATCTCATGTCATGTTTTATCCTAAGATCTGGAATAGCTTTTTTAGCTGTTGACATTGTGGGCCACAACATGTATGAATGTGCAGGTGGTACCTGCTTTTCATCCCCACACTTAGGCCAGACTGAAAATGAAATAGGTAGTGTTTAAAAGTCGCCATTATTCTGGAGATATAATTTGCTGTTTGAATGAACAGAGATGCATCCACTTTGGTAGATCTTCTTTACCGCTGGGGCATTAGGAAAAGAGGTGAGCAGAAGGGTCTTCCTTCTGTTCCTCTCTTCCTCTTCATTCTGCTTTCCTCTGATTGGAGGGTTCTTAGGCTCTTCCCTGAAGGAGTACTTTCTCTCCCCCCCCCCTTTTCTCCCACCATGAGGACAAAAACCTCAGAGATGTAGGATCTCTATATGAGATTGATTGATTGATTGATTGATTGATTGATTGATTATGTGCCATCAAGTTGTTTTTGACTCCTAGCAACCAAATAGATTTATGTATTTCAGATCTTCCAACAGTGCACTCATCGCCACTGTAACTGAGTCCATCCACCTTGCTGCTGGTCATCCTCTCTTCTCTTTCCTTCCACCTTTCCCAGCATGACAGCCTTCTCAAGAGAGTTAGGTCTTCAATGTCCGAAGTAGAATAATCTGAGCCTGGTCATTTGTGCCTCAAGTGAGGATTCTGGGTTGATTTGTTCAATGATCCATCAATTTATAATAACATGTAGTTTACTTAAATGGTACTTGTTCTTTTCGTATGTAATGGGATATGTTCTACTTACATACACATGCTTTACTAAATACAAACGCTCAGTGAATGAACTGGGAAATTCCAATTGGAATTATCTAAACTTTTTTTCTGCAGTTCTCCAAGCACAGTTAATGCAGACAAGAAAGAAGATTTTGACTGAATGTTAGCAAAGACCTTCTTAATAGTAAGAGCAGTTCAGCAGTTAAACCAATTACTCAGTGTATTCACTGGACGTGTTGAAGAAAACTTTAATTTTGATTTTTGTGCCCAGCAAGGGATTGGACTTGATGACCTAAATGGCTACTTTCAACTCTGTAATTCTAAACAGGACTTGGCTAGAAGGACTAATGGACTAAAGAGGAAAACACTTGATTCCATCATCTGTAACAATTCTGCCAAAGCTCAGAGTAAAGTTTGATAAATGCTTCTATTACAAACCAATGAGGTAGTTATCTGGTTTTTCGACTGCTTTACTTCAGGCTGCAGATGATGCTGGGAGAGAGGGATGGCAGTGTGATGTGCTGGTGGTGATGACGACAATATAAACGAATGCTCCTAATTTAGAAAAAGCAAACAAAACCAAAAAGAAGATTCAAGGAGATGGGTACTAGTCTAGCCTTCTTTCTGAGCTTTCTTCTTTCTTGGGATGCAGTGTGGAATTGCCCCAAATGAAACTTTTATTGTGCAACTGCCTGTCTCTTCTGATGAATTTTATGGAGGTGAGAGGTTCAACTGATTACACCTTTCAATGATAATTTCCCTCAATATTCTCACAGCTTCTCTTCTCTTCTCTCTTTAATGTTGAATGTTTTACAGTAATGCAAAGTGATACAGTTGATAGCAACTCTCTATCTGAAAGCACCCTACCACATAGCCTACAGCAACAAGACAACAAAAGGAAAGGAAGTTTTCTTAAAGATATCCGCATGAATTACAGAAAGTATGATTCTAGATTTAGAGTTACTGTAGCATTTTAAGCTTTCTGCTAATTGAATATCAGGATCAAGTTTCAAGTATATTTTTCAGATAAAATAAAGAATTTATTGAAGATCATTCAGCAGTGGCCTGTTAAGACCAGTGAATGGAGCAGAGCTTAACGTAGGGTAAACTCGTGCACAGAAAAATAATATTGTTTAAAAACACAGCCTGTGAGCACATTAGAGAGATGCGGGTTCTTATTCTTACACTTTTAGCCCACCCAAGCATAAAGAAACATACGCTTAGACGTTACAGGTACAAAAAGTAACTACAAAAGAGTTCTTACATTTATTTTGTCCAGGTACAGCCATTTCAGTAGAAAATTGGTGTTTCAGTTCTTCTTTCTGTTTCCTAAACTATATACCTCTGGCCCTGTTTGCTGCCAGAGGCTGCGTGGAGAAAGGGGCTTGAGGCCTAGGCATGGCCTCTCCATGGAGGAGCTCAGGCACGTGCATCCTACCACGATGGAGAAGAATCAGAGAAAGAGAAGAGGAAGTGGGAGGTGCAACAAGCAACTTCCTCTTAGAAGCACAGAGTTTGCCTCCTAGAGCAATCACCCATATGCTAATGAGGCATGCTTGATTTGCCAGATTCCAACATTTATGTTATACCTGCATCTCCTAATATATGCTTCACTAACTTCTGTTTTCCAACATATCAATGAATTTCACCATGAGTTCACAGATACATTGCAGTGAATATTTTCTAAAGAGCTTCTGCTATGTTCTGTTGAGAAGTAACTAGCTTTCCTAGAACAAGCTATTTGTTTTGTGAGCTGTGAATAATAGATTCCTCCATTTCCTTGAAACAATATAGTATGAGATTGCAGTTTCAGGTCTAGCACTCATTCTGTTATAAATAAAATTGTCACTGCTAAGGGGGACTAATCAATGTGTAGGTGATGTGCACAGTATGCAGATCTTCAGTATAAACTCAAGTGCATAATTCATTGTACAGCTCATAGAAAATGTAGGTTTGTTAAATTTAACTGTGTCATTTTTAAGAATCTTGCTAAGAGGGACACTTCACTAATACATTGGTTGCCACTGATGTACATAAAATTTCTATGGAATATGATGTGACATCAGCTTTCCCTGGCAGAAGTACACATCAATAATTGCAAACCAATATCTTTCAGCCATCATTATCTACAATTTATGGATAATAACAAATATTGGAAATATCATAACAAAGAAGGAACATTTTACCATATGTGGTGGTTATGTAAAAAAACCTCAAAAGTGCTGGAAAGAAATATATAAAGACAGTCAGAAAATCCTAAGGTGCTGGACTAGGATCAGAGAGACCCAGGTCCAAGTCCTGCCTTAGGCACAAAGCCAGCTGGGTGACCTTGGGCCAGTCACTCTCCTCCGTGCTGTATCTCAAGAAGAACCTGCTCCATTTGAGATGCTGAATGGAACAGACTTTGCAACTTAACTACAGTCTAAACTATGTATGTATGTAACTATGTGTTCTAGTCTCACCTTAGGCACAAAGCCAGCTGGGTATCTTTGGGCCAGTTGCTCTCTCTCAGCCCTAGGAAGAAGAAGGCAAGGGCAAACCACTTCCAACAATCTTTGCAAGAAAACTGCAGGGACTAGTTCAGACAGTCGCCAGGAGTCAACACTGACTCAAAGGCACTCACATACACACACACAAAGTCACCAGTCTGACCTCCCTAGGATCATAGGAGTGCATCCTAAAGCACCTACAGTATATTGCAATTTCTAGTATTGCTACTTGTACTATTATCATATTTTTAAGTGCTGGATAAAACACAATTAATTTCAACATTTAACATAGCATTTGGAAATAACATTTAATCTCACGGATCAATTGTATATATTTCTGTTTTAATTTATTTTTTAAGGTGGATTTTTAATTTTTTTATACAGTATATGTATTGTTTTTATTTGATTATTATTGAGTCACTTCCCATGAGATGGGCTGCTATATAAATCTGACAAATAAATAAACTGCCAGTATAACAATCAAAGATATGTGCAGAAAATATTTCATTTTTATACAATGAGCTCTTGGGTTATTAGCACCATTATAGCATTAGAAACTGACCAGAATTTTGTTTCTTTCCCTTTCAGTTCAAAAAGAGATTGTTCACTTCCATTCTGATTTAGATGTGGAAGTTGAAGATGTCACTGACCATTACAATATTAATAGTTTCCTCCAGCCATTATCAGTGAAAGATTTATTAGAAAAGACAGGCACTGGATCCCCTTTTGTTGTTGCTGTAATTGAAGGCTCCATTGGAAGCAAGCACTCTTATAATTTGCTGTGTCCTGGTAGAGAAATAGTAATTTATGAAAAGCGTCAGGCAGGAAGAATCTTAGCATCTGAAATCAAGAATAGTTCCTCTAAAAGACACTTTTTAATTCCTACCAGCTACAAAGGGAAATTCAAAAGGAAACCTCGGGAATTCCCAACTGCCTATGACCTGGAAATAGCAAGGAACATGAAGGAAAAGCTCCATGTTGTCGCCACCAAAGCTTTTGACTGTCCTCATGAAGAGATGTGCTCTGTTTCTGTTGGAGATGAGTTTTTGATTCCAAAGTACCAGAAAAGCCAAGCTGTTGAATTTGGAAGGAAGTGTGTGCAGGCTGCATTACCCTGTGAACAAATTATCTTGCCAAAGAAAGCCAATAAGACCATCCTTCTTCCAATGTTCATGGAAGGGGGCTTCACTGAAGTGGTGCATGATAGGAAGCAATATGACCTTTTAGAGCTTTGCAACGATTTCCACCTTCCGCTAAATGTCACAGTTGCCATAAGGGATCTCTCCATCCAGGAGGATATTTTGGCTGGCGTTCCCTGTCTGCAGCTTGAAGAGGAAATCAATGATTCTTGCTTGTTAATCAGCAATTTCAATAATCCCACAGAAATCTGGGAAGTTTCTGTGCTCTGTTTAAATATGTCCTTCCAATTGCTGAGAAAACATCCAGAAGATACGGTGCATTTCCCAATAAAGTCAATTGTAGAAGAGATTACAGAAGAGCAATACTATATGATGAGAAAATATAAAAATCAAGCCACAAACCCACCACCCAGACCTCCTAAAATACACATTGTAGAAGAATCCAAATCATCTTTTCCCACTGTTCCAGTTCGCTATCTTTTCGATACACCAGAAGAAGACAAGGTAGGAAGACACATAGATCTCTAAAAAAATACTAGATATAAAACAGAAACTCACCTTCCAATTTTATTACATGTCTATTTTTTTACTTATTATTATTGTTCTGAAAACCATTTAGTTCCACATTCATCTTTTCCAGACTGATGGTGGTTTTAATCACACCCCAGTTTCTTTAGATTTTAATTTGTTGCATTTATTTATTGCATTTAAGGATCATGTAAGGATGAACGGACCATTATAACAAACCATTCATCCTGACATAAAATATAGACTTATATTTTGATATGTTTTCCTTTATTTCTATATATATTTTCTCTCCATGACTAATTCCTGAAGACCAATCTATTTTCAGAAGAATGAAGGAGAAGATGAGGATATAGTTATTTTTCTTTTATATGTTAGTTGCCCTCACCACAGAGAATTTCTGGCATGCAAAATCATTACATTTCTCTTTGATGAACACACAACACATTCTGAAATAGCACAGTCCAAGGAGAGCTGTATCACATAATCCTTAAGTGTAGGTGAGATATCAATGGAAGAATACACCTAATATACCTAGTTTCTCTACGTCATAAATGTTGAGTGGAATTAGTCAAGGTAATTATCAGAAGGGGGTGGAAAGAATGGTTTCCTTCAGCTTCAACAAAATAGCTAGTTAGTTAGTTAGTTAGTTAGTTAGTTAGTTAGTTAGTTAGTTGTCATTGAGTCAGGTTTGACTCAAGTTTGTTACAGTATGTGGTCAATGCTCATCTTTTTGCCCTGTCTTTGGTAGTAACCTGTAACATTCCAGTAATCCATTGATTCTGTCCATTCATATTATTCATTGCCTTCCTCTTCTTCTACTTTCCCTAATTCCTGCCAAGCATAAACACTTTTTCCCCTAGCCCATCATCTTCTCGCATCACATAGTGAAAGTAGTTAAGTTTCTGCTTGCTGATCACAGCTTTAAGTGAGCAGCCAGCCTTTATTTGATCCAGAATTGATTACTGCTGGTTCTTGCACTTCATGATAGCTTGAGTAAATATCTCCAAGACTGTAACTGGAGGCATCCATCTTCCTTCTCCTGCTCTTTCTCAGGCTCCAGCTTTCACAGTTGTACATTACTACAGGAAGACCATTGCTTTACTTATTCTGATGTTTTTGTCACTGAAATTTCTTTATGCTTACTGCTCTTACCTAAAATTGTCATTGCCTTATTCCCAAACATTAATGTGTTCTTTACTTCTCCAGCACACTGCCATCTTTATCTATTTTGGAGTAGAGAGAAGAGTATGTTTAGTGAACTTATATGTTATAGTGAACATATGTTTAGTGAACTTATAAAAGTTCACTGAACAGTAAAATATAGATAGTTTTGTTGTCTTGGGCTCCAAAATAGATGCAATTAACATTGTGTTTGTCTTCTTAATATTTAACATTAAATTGGATTTTTTTCACTTTCTATGATTTATTTCAGAAGGAGCTCTTCAAAATTTTCTTTACTTTCAGCTAACAAAGTGATGGTATCTGCATATCTCATATTGCTAGTGTTTTGACCTCTATTCATGCTGTCATCTCTTCCAATCCTATCATGATATATCCACTGTATTAGTTAAACAACAATGGTTATAATATACTCACTCCCTTTCCTATTTTGAACCACTTTGTTTCACCAAATTCAGATCATTCAGTAGCTTTCTGATCTGCCTATTCATCTTAATATGTTCCACCTTCTGACATGATGTACATAGTCAAAGACCTTGCTGTAGTAAATGAAGCAAGGTTAAGCTTCTTTCTTATGCTCTGAAGATACTATCATATCACAAAATACCATGTCTTTCTACTTTCATGTCCCTCTTCCTTTTTTGGAAAACCACCTGTTCATTTGGCATACAGTATGTGGTTCTATTCTTCGTAAAATCTCAAGCCAACTTTTTCTTGCATGAGAAATAAGTGCATCCTTACTATGTATCAGTGCATCTTGGCTGTGTGTCAGAGAGCTGCATGTACTTCCATGTTGGTGGGATGCAAGCGAAAGTCTGTTGGATTGCAAAGTAGTCTCTATATTAGAGATCCTAGTTTGTATGAGCAAGCTCAGAATAGCCGAGCATACTCAAGAGTTAAACTGGCTTTTCATTGCATTTGTGGCCTACTGACCAAAATTAGCTGTCCTTACTATTAGCAGGGAATGCTGTATTTGGCATGGGTGTCACTATGACTAGTAATGTAATTTATATCTTTTCTATCATACTAAAAACAATATGTGAATATTGTTTAGTATGAATATGCCTCAATTAACCAAAACAATGGTGAATGACAATGGTCAATGATCTGATCTTGTGGAGTTGAAGCAGAGATGTAGAGAAGTGAACGTGTAGGTTTAATTATGAATAGTTATATTCATATATATGACAGAAGGTAGATTTAATTATGAATGGAAGGGCTGAACTGCATGACAGAAAGTATGAATTTATATCATCTGGCTTTTTATGACTGCAAATGAAAGTAGAAATCCATAATTTGGTGATGGTTTCATGTGATACTCCAGTGACTAGTGACAATGAAGAGAACAGAAACAACAGAAAAAGAATAAGACTGCAGGTATAGACAGTGTAACCAGGGAAATGTTAAAATAGGCAGTGGCTTTCTTATGGAGCAGCTGTGACTTCTTTAACATGTGAGTGACAACTGCGTGTGTTTCTGACAGTTGGAAAAATGTTGTTATTGTTTCCCTATCCAAAGGGAAGGTAGCTAAGATTAATGCAAAACCTACAGGGGATTAGTTTGTTAAGTGCGCATGGAAGATGTTTGTTAAATACTGATCGAAAGGGCTTTACCCCAGGCATGCAGGGTGGAGACCAGATTTTTATCTTCAGCAAATCATTGAGAAATGTATGACTAAATGCAGTGAGATTATTATATGCTCAAAAGTGGAAAGGTTAGGCACTATCCCCAATGGAGGGATGGTTGATGAAGATGATGGAACTTGCACAAATGACTTCCCTGATTAGAGAAAAGATGATATCTACATTTATTGCTGACTGGAAACCCCTTATAGATTTTTGCATGAAACAAAAAATGAACTTATGATTTGTGGTTTTGATGATTAGAAAAAAAAAATAGGTAATAGAAAAAAAGAGAGCTTTTCTTTTTGTAACCATAGAGTAAGAGATAATTTTGTAACCATATTTGTATTTGCTGCAAAGAAAATTGGAAGTTCCTTCTTTCTATTTCTTTTTATCTTTTCCTTTTTCACTTTTTTCCTTTTTCTTTCTTTTCCTTTCTTCTGTTTCTTTACTTTATATTAGTTTTTGTCCGTTTTTAATCATTTTAAAACTTTTAATAAAATTTATATATAAAAAAGAGAAATGTATGAATATATGCTGATTTGGAGAAAGTGTTTAATAAGTTAGTGTGGTTGAATTATGTAATGTTTTGTAGGAATATGGAGTTGAAGTTTGGTTGTATGATGAATGCAAGGGCATTACATGATGGAAGTAGAACATGTATGAGAGTAAATGGAATGCCTAGCCAATGGTCCAATATTGAGCTGGGAATAAGAAAGGATGTGTGATGTTCTCTTGGTTGTTTTATGTACTAATAGATGGATAAGAAATGCATGTGCTGACATTAGATGTGTGTTGGTTGGGGGTGTGTATGTGGAAGCGTAAGCATTTTGGTAGCTAACAACTGGAATGTTTTGCCTCAAAAATGTTATATATGTTGAATGATGTAGTGAACAAGATGGATTTGAAAATTTGTGCATCAAAGATCAAGGTAACTGTGTTTGATAGGGATGAGAAAATGCACAGCTGCAAGTTATACATAAATGTGAACTGAATACAAGATAAAAGAAGTACATTGAGATGGTTTGATCATATAGATACAATGAATGTGGATTGAATCCCAAAACAAATATGCAAAGAAAGAGCAAATAGGGAGAAAGGAAGGGGACAATTGAGAAACTCATGACTGGATGGAACCGATGAAATCCTCAAAAAGAGAAAGCGGAAATGTTAAACAACAAAAGGAAATTCATGAAGTGGTGTATGAACCAGCTGAAAGCAAGAATGGTTTACAAGGATAGTAATTTATGGAAAGATAATGCAAAAGGTATTGGCATAACTAGATTAGTGATAGTGATAGTGATAGTGATAGTGATAGTGATAGTGATAGTGATAGTGATAGTGATGATAGTGATAGTGATAGTGAGTGAGTGAGTGAGTGAGAGAGAGAGAGAGAGAGAGAGAGAGAGATTTATCGTATGGCAGCACATCATACATATTACAAATATATTAAAAATTGAGAATATAAAAAGGTATATAGAAAGTAGATTCTACATATGAATATATGCATTAGTCATAAATCAATTATAACTAAAAACAAACATTAAGATTACAAATATAGTCTTTTGCAGCATCAGTTGCCATCAGGAAATCAGCAAAGTTCCTGCTGTAGACTCTAGTCTTACATTCTTGTATTATGTGTTTAACAGTTTGCCTGTCAGCCCCGCAGTCACACCTTGGAGATAGTATCTTACCCCATTTGTATAGGGAATCTGCACACGTACCATGGTTAGTGCGCACTCTATTAATAGCTGTCCATATTCTGTGTGGCTAATCGAAAGCAGGGGGCTTCGTTGTAATGCAGGGTAGGCTTTGACAGTGCTGGGGGCAAACTTTTTGCCAAGATTGTTTCCAGGAGTTGAGGAGATGAAATTTTTTTATAGCCAGTTCCCTGGCAGTAGCCATAGGTGGATGCCTAGATCGCAATCTATTTATTTCCAATTCCGCTATATCACCATGTATGGGGAGGTTGGGGTTATCAGCTATCCTTTTGTATTCTCGAAGAAGAGCGTTCTTCTGCTAGAGGTCTGGTGGAGGGATATGGCTCAAGATGGGCAGCCGCTGGGTAGGAGTAGACCTGATGGTTTGTGAGGTTTCGGTCACTTACCTGGTTACTGGCAGACATGCTGGACTCAGAGGAGGAGGAAGAAGAGCCAATCACAGGAGGCAGGAGTTTTGGCGCGAAAACGGCCAGAGACCTGGAAATGCTGATTGGCAGAGGCTCGGAAAGAAAGACGCCTCCGCCAATCAGCGTGCGCCAAAGGAGAGCAGAAAGGCGGGCCGAGCAACGTGAAGCCCGATTGGCCTCTGCTCTCCCAAGGTGCGAAAAATGTGCTGTCCACCAATATTCCGTTTTCCATTCTTAAGTTGGGAGTAAAGTAGCTGCTTTGGAAGACGATGGTCAGGCATTCGAACAACATGACCGGTCCAGCGAAGTTGATGTTGGATGATCATTGTTTCAATGCTGGTGGTTTTCGCTTCTTCTAATACGCTAACATTAGTCCACCTATCTTCCCAAGTAATTTGCAGAATTTTTCAGAGGCAGCGTTGCTGGAATCTTTCAAGAAGTTGGAGGTGGCGTTTGTAGAGGGTCCATGTTTCACAGGCGTACAGAAGGGTTGGTAGTACAATGGCTTTGTAAACAAGCATTTTGGTCTCCCTGCGAATGTCCCGATCCTCAAACACTCTACACTTCATTCAGGAGAAAGCTACACTCGCAGAGCTCAGGCGATGCTGAATTTCAGCGTCGATGTCGGCTTTTGTAGATAGATGGCTGCCGAGATAAGAAAAGTGATCGACATTTTCTAGTGACACACCTTTAAGCTGGATTGATGGCGCTGCAGAGGGATTGGTTCGAACTTGCTGGTAAAGCACTTTGGTTTTTTTAATGTTAATCGAGAGGCCGAGCTTTTCATATGCTTCTGCAAAGATGTTTAGGATAGTTTGAAGATCTTTCTCGGAGTGTGCACAGACTACATTATCATCAGCATATTGAAGTTCTATAACAGAAGTTGCAATTACCTTATTTTTTGCTTTCAGCCTACTAGGATTAAAAAGCTTTCCATCTGTTCGATATATAATTTCTACACCAGTAGGAAGTTTCTCTTCAACAAGGTGTATAATCATAGCGATGAAGATAGCGAATAAGGTTGGAGCAATAACACATCCCTGTTTAACGCCGGATTCCACTTTAAATGGATCGCTTTGAGAGCCATTGTTATTCAGGATTGTTGCCATCATGTCATCATGGAGTAACCGCAAGATGTTCACAAATTTATCAGGGCATCCGATTTTCAGAAGGATGGTCCAGAGAGCAGTACGATTTACAGTATCAAAAGCTTTAGTCAGATCAATAAATGCCATGTACAGGCGGTTTTGCTCCTTGCATTTTTCTTGAAGCTGTCGTGCAGTGAAGATCATATCCACTGTTCCCCTGGAAGGGTGGAAGCCATTTTGAGTTTCAGGGAGGATGTCTTCTGATACAGATAGGAGACGGTTTGCAATGATCTTTGCCAGGATTTTGCCTGCTGTGGCTAGAAGGGAGATGCCTCGATAGTTTCCACAGTCTGATTTATCACCCTTTTTAAAGAGAGTGATAATTATGGCATCCCTAAAGTCTGCTGGAATCTCCTCCCTCATCCAGATTTTTTCGATGAGCTTATGAAGTTGTTGTGTAAGTTCAGGCCCGCCTTCTTTAAAGACTTCAGCAGGAATCCCATCAGGTCCACTAGCTTTGTTATTTTTCATTTGTTTAGTGGCTTTACTGACTTCCTCCAAACTAGGGGGTACTGCAAGCTCATTTCTTATTTGTTTTTGTGGGATTTGCAAGAAGACTTCATCAGCCACAGTAGAGTGACGATTAAGGAGATTGTAGTAATGCTCTTTCCAGCACAGTGCAATAGACTCTTTGTCCTTTAGAAGTTTTGTATTTATGTATAAGTTTTGTATTGTGTTGAAGTCTAGTGCCTTCAAACTGAACATTAAGTCGTCTATTCGCCGATCTGTTACATAAGTGGAAGCACGCTATTTCTGTCTTTGCAGAAAGGTATATGTCTTATACCTATGGCCCAGTTATCCGCATATCCAAACTTTCTAGAGATGGTATCAGGCATATCAGAAGTATACAGATTGAATAAAAGCAGGGCTAGAACAGAACCTTGTGGTAAGCCATCATTAAGGACTTTTTGAGTGCTCATACTGTGTCCACCCATCACCTGGAAAGTCCTGTTTGCAATCATATTATTAATGAGTCGGGTAGTTTTCTTACACATTGTAACTTGTACAAGTTTGTAGAGTAGTCCATGTCTCCAAACTGTATCATATGCTGCAGACAGGTCTATAAAAGCAACTGATGTCTTAAGTTTTTTCTGAAATCCTGCTTCTATATAAGTAGTTAATGATAAGACCTGGTCTGTACAACTTCGTTAAGGGTGAAAACCAGCTTGCTCCATGGGAACCCTCTCGAGTATCTTGGTGCTAATTCTATTATAAAGAAGCCTTTCTAGAAGCTTATAAATTGTGCTCAAAAGTGCAATTGGCTGGTAACTTTTTGGTTGATTACTTGGTTTTCCTGGCTTAAGAATAGCAACAATTTTAGAATGCTTCATCTTATGTGGAATCATACCTGTCGTCATGATATTTGTAAAAAAGTCTACCAGCCACTTCTTGGTGTACTTGCCACAAGTAAGAAGGAATTCTGGATGGCTTCTGTCAGGCCCTGGTGCCTTGTTCGCCTTCACATCCTTCAGCGCAGTTGTTATTTCATCGGTCGAGAATGGGCAAGAATATTCAGTTTGTTCTTCGCTGGTAGCGAGCAATGCTATAAACTTATGTTTAGTATAAATTATATGAGCTCTATCCCGTGGGGCCCTAGATGTAGATACAATGTGGGCTGCGATCTTATTTAAGGATATGGGTGTACTATTTTGTGCCATCCTGTGGCCTTCACCCAATTTCCGTAGGAGCGACCAGGCTTTTCTGCTGGATTTTTTAAAATCCAGAGCTTCGACCATCTCCATCCACTTCTTTTGTCATGCTACATCAAGGTTATGTAGTAGTTCATCTGCAATTTCTTGGTCTCCATTCTCGAGGAATTCCTGATACTGTTTTTCGCATTTGTCATTCCATCCTGGAATATACTGTTTGCGATATCCTCTAGGTATGGTGTTCTTTGCCACACTTATTATTGCCCCCAAAAGTCTCTGATAATTTTCTGCTATGGGAGGTATCCAGCCCACACATTTATCTAGATTATTAGAGAAGGTCTTCCAGTCTGCTTTCTTAAAATTCCACCTTGGGTGAAGAAAAGGTAAAGGTAAAGGTACCCCCCGCACATTTGTGCAGTCGTGTCCGACTCTAGGGGCCGGTGCTCATCTCCGTTTGTTAGCCGAAGAGCCAGCGTTGTCCGAAGACCCTTCCACGGTCATGTGGCCGCATGACGCCATGGAACGCTGTTACCATCCCACCGAAGTGGTACCTATTAATCTACTTGCATTTGCATGCTTTCAAATTGCTAGGTTGGCAAGAGCTGGAGCTAGTGCGGGAGCTCACTCCGCACGCAGGGCTAGGGATTCGAACCTACGAACTTGCGATCTTCCAATCGACAAGCCTGGCGTCTTACCCGCTGAGCCACCACACCCCTCTTGGGTGAAGAAAAGACATCACCAAAGGGATACTTATGCCAATCCATATTATCGCTGGTCAATGTTGAGTGTGTGGAAAATGCTACAGATTTAAAAGAGCCTCGTTGTTTTGCATCAAATATAAGATACATATTGTTGTCATCTGCCCAATTGGTAAGCGCCTCACCATTATAATCATTTTCCTTATATTTCCATTGGCTGTGGTGACTGTTAAAATCCCCCACATAGATGGCTGGGTGAGGCAAAATAGGCAGAACTTGGGGTGGCCATATGGTGGTTGGTGGCTTATATATGTTACTGACTATTACTTCCTCTATTTTGATAACTACTCCATGTACATTATTAGCACAAGATGTTGAGTGCAATTGGACATTTTCGATGTTAGTCCAGGTGTAGGTGGCTACACCATAGGCACGATGGTATGTTGCTCCAATTAAGTCATACCCCGATATCTTGCCCCTTTTACTAAACCGGGCCTCATCTTTCACACGCATTTCTTGGATGGCAATGATGTCTACATCATAGTCTATTAAAACTTTCTGCAGGATTTGGCATTTAGCCTTGCTAATGCCCTCAATATTAATCTGGCAAATCCTGATACGAGGTAGATGGAGATTAGAGATAGAGATAGAGATAGAGATGATAGAGATAGAGATAGAGATGATAGAGATAGAGATAGAGATAGAGATAGAGATAGAGATAGAGATAGAGATAGAGATAGAGATAGAGATAGAGATAGAGATAGAGAGAGAGAGAGAGAGAGAGAGATGTAGCACTTGGACATTTCATAACACTGCTTATCCTGTGATGAATACATATCTATGTCATTATAGGAGATAGAGTCTAGAGTCATTATAGGAGATAGGCAGCCAAATAAATAAATAAATAAACAAACAAACAAATAAATAAATAAATAAATAAATAAATAAAGTATCTCAGTAGGAATGCATGCAGTGTAATTGATGTGTGTGAGTATAGTATAGTATAGTATAGTATAGTATAGTATAGTATAGTATAGTATAGTATAGGTAATTGATGCATCCTCTTGCATCCCTTTTCTCTGGTATAGGTATATACTCCATTTTTCCCCAAACTCTGGGCTATGCAGTCTTGTGCCATATTTATCAATAAATCAAGAGAACCGAAAACAGTGATGAACACTTGAATCTTTTACATTCAAGTGAAATTTGTATTGATTTTCCAGTATGATTAGTATGTAGTCTTTCAACAGAGATAAATCAAAAGCTCAGCAGAAGTAAAAGGTTTCCCCTGGGTGTAAATGAAGCAATTAAAGTTTGCCTTGACACAACAAAGGAGTTCACTGACAGTGACATAATTTTGGAAGTCAATATGTTTACCAGAAGCGAAAATGAGTGCTCTGTAAATCCCCTTCTTAATTATCTACTTACTCCTGACTCTATATATCCTAGTGGATGTCTGGATCCCAAAGTGCTTTAATTGATTAATACTGAAGTTTGTAATTATTCCTTAAACAAAAACAAAAACAAATGCAATATTGTTTTTGCATCCATGCTTCAGCATTTACATGCAATCTTCGACTTTATGAGTAAAGTACAATTAGGTACCCTGTTTAGTGTTTAATCTTATTCTGTGCCTCTGAAGAAAATCTTCAGAACAGCACTCATCCTGACCTTACTGTCTTCTATGCAGTGCCTAGTAACAATACAAGGCTAGGTCAGCATCTCACTCACCCTGTGTGGGAATCTTCTGTCCTGAGCTAGGAAGTAGGAAGCTTCTGGCTTGAGCATCATCAGAGCTCCTTTGATAAAGTTGCAGTTGCACCCCTTCCTGGATCGAGAGGCCCTCCGAACAGTCACTCATGCCCTTGTCATCTCCCATATAGATTATTGCAACACGCTGTACATGGGGCTACCCTTGAAGAGTATCCTGAAGCTTCAGCTGGTCCAGAATGCGGCCGCGCGGGCAGTCACGGGTGCTATAAGATCAGCACATGTAACACCACTGCTCCGTGAGCTGCATTGGGTACCAGTTTGCTTCCAGGTCCAATTCAAGGTGTTGGTTATCACCTTTAAAGCCCTACATGGCATGGGACCAGGGTACCTGAGGACCATCTCATCTCAACCACATCTACCTGCCCCACCCGGTCATGCAGAGAGGGCATGCTTCAGACCCCATCAATAAAAGAATTTCATCTAGTGGGGTCCAGGAGGCGTGCCTTCTCTGCGATAGCACCCGCCCTGTGGAATATCTTGCCCCCGGAGGTGAGGCGGGCGCCCTCACTCCTGGCCTTCTGGAGGTCTTTAAAGACCTGGTTCTGCTGCCTTGCTTGGAACGAAGGAGGTAATAGTTCCTCCTGGGGGTGGTTAGCCCCATAATATCCTCCTTTTTAAGATCTCACCATCCTCTGGTTTTTTTCTATTTATTATTATATTGTATTTTAAAGTGTACAGGTTTTTAATTTTAATATTATTGTAAACCGCCCAGAGACTACTGCTGTAGAGATGGGCGGTGATAAATTTGGAAAATAAATAAATAAATAAATAAATAAATAAATAAATAAAATATTTGAAGCCAGTTGAATGGAGGTAGTTGTTAGGAAGGACTGGTCAAAAGAGGCCAAGTCTGGCAGCAGGAAAAGGGAAAAGGTAAAACTCCGTTGCAACGATAAAAACGTTGCAGCAGAGTTGAACTCAATTTCAAAAAAAAGAGCCAAGAACGCAGCGCGCCTATTGGCTGCTGCATTCGAACAGCGCGAGATACAAAGTATAAAAGGAGGAAACAATGAAGAACGGGTTGTCAGGGACAACCGTTCTTCAGGATTACCACATACCTTCAGCTCCAGACTTCTTCCACAGCTGCTCACACCACAGAAGCCCTGCTTAAACAATCTCTCTAGCCCTCCCCATCCTCAGACTAACTCCAGCCCTCGGATCCACCGATCAACCAGTTCTCCTTACCTTTCGGAGCTGTCTTCCGTCGCAGTTTCTGAGGAGACTCCTTCTGCAGTTGCTTCCCTTGCTGCCTCAGCGTCAACGCCGTGGCTTCCCTCCGTGCCTGTCTACGCTGACGGATCTGTCTCTGGGCTGTCTTCCTTCGCTGCTGCTGCTGCCTCGCCAGTGCCTTCCGGCTATTTCAAGCCCCCTGTTGTTAAAAACAAAGACCGCTTATCACCTGCCAAACAGCATACTGTTGCTGGGCTGAATTACTCTGACCCTAAATTGCCTCAGACCTCAACTATTGGAAAGTCTGTTACAGCAGAGGATCTTCTATCAAGCTCCCAACTACCTGTCTTCAGAACAACCCAGTTAATTAACCCTTCCCATTCCTTCCTATTAAAACCCAGCCAGCCTTTTAAAATACCCAGTCCTTTCCACCTTCCTCCTAATCCAGCCTTGCCTACCTTTGACAAAAAACCATAACTGTCTGTTTTGTTCTTGTTAAACTGTACATTGCCTGAATTAATTCTTGATGTAATTACCACCTAGTAGATTAGTAGTTGTGTAAGTTGTCTTGCTAGTTAATCTCCAGAACCAGTCTGATATTTATTCTTGATTGTACTGATTGTCTTGCTTGTGTTGTCTTGCCTTGTTCCTGTCCTGTTGTATTGTTTCCAGATCCCAAAACCCATCAGATTGAAGTAAAATACAGTACTGTGCCCTATAACAGAAGAAGATTATCTTGGAGCCTGCCACCCAATTGATCTGATAGTACTTAATAAAAACTGTTAAGCAATTCAAGTCTCTGTTGGAACAGGACAGTAGTCCAGAAAATATTATAATTTTAGGTCATTGGATGGATTACACAATACTGCACATAGAATAACAGTTTGTTTCAAAATGTTCTTGCCTAGTTAGAACATTTGTAAAATTGAAAGCTTAAAATGTGGCATTCTACCTCCACCCAAAATCTATACTGAATTTTTGTGCTGTTTGGACTGCAAAACCTTTTACGCCACTACTCTCTTGTGAATCCACTCAGGATTTCCCATTGAAACAGAACTTTCCTTCCTAAAGCACAGTGTTGCTCTGGTCACTCAAAAACTGTGCCCAAGCTTTATGGAGGTTGGCACCTCACGTGTAGACACCTCATATGTTTCCCTCATCTCTCGGATCACATATTTGCCTGCCAGATCCTCTACCTTCCTCTGCAAGCATCCCTGACTGCCCTTTTGCCAGCCCCCAGATTGACAGCAGTTTGGTTTCAAAGATCTAAGGTATGGCATTTGTGGACAATCTAAAGCCTCTAGCCCTTGGCCATGCTATCTGCTGCCCAAGCTCCCAGAAACCCCATTCACTGTTGCTCACTCCCCAACTGCTCAGCCTGCATCCTGGTCACAGAGAAGAGATCACATGAATGTCTGGCCTCCAAAAGTTTCCATAGGGGTTACTACAGTCCCTCAATCTTGGTCTAAGGGAATCTCTCTAAGTTACACAATCATGTCCATGAAGTCACAAGGCATATAACTCAAAGGAGACTTTATGTTCTTTGCACAGTTTTGCACAGCTAGGAGCAAGAAGGTTTTGAAAGGGGGAATGTTGTCCTGGTGGTACTTTATTCTATATTCAGAGTCTCTGCTTTTTCACTGTCCACATAAAAGAGCACTAACCAAAAGCTTCAGAAAGAAACTGGAGGTGTTTTTGCAATGAGACAAAGCTTATAGAGCACAATCAGACCATCCAGAGGATAACTTTGAAAAGGGACAAGAAATCAAAGCCATGAAGGTTAAGGATAATAACAGTTACTAGTTAGGATAGCTACATATTACATCTAGTAAAAGAGGCAGAGTTGCTGCTTATGGTTAGTCCCTGTGGGAAAAAGGATGCTAGACTGGATGTGATCTTAGGGAGTCAATGCAACTATTCTCGTATACACCCCTGCTCATACCATACAGATGAAGTTTCAGAAAAAGATGAAGCTGTCGAGCTCTTTTCAACAACAGTAAATAAAACTGCCCATAGGTTTTTTGGCTTGAAATGAACATGCATTTAAAAAGATTATTCTTTTGTGTTGTTGTACGTTGATGATTCCCCCTATCCCACCACAGAAAAAGTTGGCATCATTTCATCATTATCCTTTTTTAACCTTATAGGAAAAAATAAGTTAATAGGAAAAAAGGGGGCTTGGCTTCAGAGATTTCAGAGTATCATTCCATCATTCTGAGTACTTCAAAGATTCAGCAGAGCCTTATTTTCTCTTCTCTCTCTTCCTTTTAATCTTAAAGGAGATTGGATTATCAATAGATTATACAGAGATGTCACAATTGTATGCCGTGATGTTATTTTTACTTTGAAGCACACATTCAACATCTATTAGCCAAAGCAAGAGTTATTGTACATTTGCACACAGAAGAGAGGACAGATTCTCTTAAGAGTTATTTTGAGAACCTAAGTGGGAATTATGTGGTGGCTGTGCCTTGTGGCAAATCTCCCCACGGAGCTAAATTTAAAGTCTAAACAAGCCCTGTAGAAACTGTTGAAATCACAGCCTGTAAGTGAAATTGAAAATAATTTAATGCCGGTCACTAACAAAGCAGCCACCAAGATGCTGAAAGAGAGCTGCCATTTAAATAATCAATCCATGAATGTTACATACAAACAGTATGACAAAGTAGGAACCACTAGGTGGACAACACAGAGTTTTGTTTGTTCATATCCAAGACTGTCTGCTGAAGTGATGAGGAAATTACTAAAGCAGAGCTTTCCAAAGTGTGTGTCGCGACACAAAAGTGTGTCGCCTGTAGGGCCCAGATGTGTCACATCAAAAGCCGGAAGCGCTGATGGCCATCAGCGCTTCCGGGTTTTCCCGCAGTGACACACCAATGGCGGCGCGTGAAAATCCAAAAGCGCCGCAGCCACGGCGGCACGCAAAAACTGAAAGCGGCAGCAGCGCTTCCGGGGTTTTGTGCGCTGCCGCAACGGCGGCACTTCCGGGTTTTCCCGCAGCGACACACCAACGGCAGCGCGCAAAAACTGAAAGCAGCAGCAGCACTTCTGGGTTTTTGCGCAGTACCGCAACAGCGGCACTTCCAGGTTTTCCCGCGGCGACACACCAACGGCGGTTGGCGTGTCGCCGCGGGAAAACTTTGGAAAGCCCTGTACTAAAGTGTTAATCTTGCATAATGGTAATGAAATAAATAACAGCATTGCTCAATCCTCTGCACAATAAGAAAATGGACTGAAGAATCAAGGGTTGAAGGCATTCAGTTAACCACAAGGGTAGTTTGGTACAGTGGTTAAGGTGTCAGTAGGAGTGGGAAAATTCAGTGCATCCTCAGCCATGGGACTCCTTGAGTGACTTTGGGCCCCAACCCACCTGACAGAGTTGTTCTTGTTGGGATTATCAGGAGTCAACTTAGCATTGTCTCATAAGCATAATAGGGGGTCTTTCTAGTAAACATACCTCTACTGTGCTTGTGGGATGTTACCTGGATCACCTGATTTCCTCTTCCTCCTTCTTCTTGGTTTGGGGGATTAACAACCTCCATTACGTTTCGGGCACACTTGCAAGCAGGAGGGCTACACCATGCAGCTCTCTCCATTTCATCTCGCTTGCACGCAGATCTACTATGAATCTACTCGTATCCAGATCTACTGAATAAATGTTAGCTATTTCTATTTTTCTTCATCTAACTAATGTGTGAAGATTGAATTTATTTCTGAATGCAATTAAGCTTAAAGTGCAAGTTCCCTGCTGGTTCACGCTTCTACTCTGCACGATTGTTGTTAGCTGCTTGGAGTTCTTTTATTAACCTTCAAGACTCCATCAGTTCTTATGGGCAAAATGAAGAGGAGGAAGATCTACATATGCCACTTTGAGTTTTTGAATGAAAATATGGTATATAAATTTAATGAATAAATCAATGAATGCATGGGTTTAATAATGCATTATTTCATTTATTTCTCTTTTGTCTAGTGTTATTGTTATATTACACAGAAGAACAACATGTGTTTATTTTCAAACTGCAACATTCTTGCAGACTAGAAAATACAGTCAAGGAAAACTTCCAGAAACTTTCTGAGTTTCAGCAGTTCTAACTATGATCATATATAGTAGTTGCAAGAGATGGTAATTTAATTCCCATTATATAGTTACCAGTATTTGTGTCATTTTTTTTTTCTGTGAGCAGGTTTTAAGTTATGGGTGGAGAAACCTGAAAGATGCATAGGTTGGAGGTCATGCATCAAGGTTCTTGTGGAATTCTCCACTTGCAGAAGGAGTTTGTCCCTAGCTGTATACATCAATTAACCAGATGTAGTGGAATAAAGCAAAGTAATTTCATTTTGAAGAATTCTTGTACAAGAGGTGCCCTCCCTAGGCAAAGATAGTTAGCATAGTTTTTTATAGGACTACAGAATACTCATCATTATTTAACAGTTACACTATATGCATAGCTTCTATAAGCCAATTATATACTATAAAGCATCAAGTTTCCCTTCTTAGATTTCAGTCTCCCTCAGTTTATCTTTATAATCTTTATCCTTTATCTAATCTCTATACTTTTAGGAATCTTCTTCTCCCCCAGGCATAGACAAACTGTTGAAGCCATTATCTACTTTCTCTCATGCCATTCACTTGAGCTATACACAGTTTACATGTCTTTGACTTAGCTAAGGAAAATTCCACAACAAAGCCACAAATACTTGCAGTCATTTCCATGCAGATGCACACAGTTTCCTTGACCCACACACACCTCGCTCTTCTCTTGTCCTGCTCCTCCTTAGTGATCCATTGCAGGTCGCTGGTGAGCCTTTTTGTCAAAGAAGAAACAAGAAATAAATTTATTAAATGGCAATAGCTATGGAACTCAGTCAGGAGACAGGTGGACAATTTTCTGGGGCCTCTTAATAAAATGTATTAGTTTGAAAAGGTGCTACCAGACTACTTCAGATTTTTCGCTACAATAAACTAGTATAGGAGCATGGTGGCTCAGTGGGTAAGACACCAGGCTTGTCGATCGGAAGATCGCAAGTTCGGAGGTTCGAATCCCTAGCCCCGTGTGCGGAGTGAGCTCCTGCACTCACCCCAGCTCTTGCCAACCTAGCAATTCGAAAGCATGCAAATGCAAGTAGATTAATAGGTACCACTTCGGTGGGAAGGTAACAGCATTCCTCATGTGTCATGCCGGCCACATGACCATGGAAGCATCTTTGGGCAATGCTGGCTCTTCGGCTAACAAACGGAGATGAGCACCAGCCCCTAGAGTCGGACACGACTGCACAAATGTGCGGGGGGAACCTTAACTAAACTAGTATGGTTCTCCTCCTACAGTTTCTTGGACCAGGGGCACAATTGGAATTCTAAAGTATGTGACAGGTAGACTCATCAAATAAACAGGTAGACTCATCAAAAATTCATAGGAACCTGGGCCTTCACAAAACACTCATTTACCAGAATGTAAAGTTCGGAGGGAGAGTCCCCCCTTTTGGGAGGAGATGGGCGGTGATAAAATCCAATAAATAAATAAATAATAAAATAATAAAATAAAATAAAATAAAATAAAATAAAATAAAATAAAATAAAATAAAATAAAATAAAATAAAATAAAATAAAATAATTGGGGATGTGCACGCAATTAATTAAATTTGGGACAGGAGTGCAACAGTTAGATGGCCTTTCAAGAAGTATATTCAAAAGTATATATTGCAGTCATTCCACACAGGCTGACATTTTTCTTTTCAAAGGACTGACATTCCTGTGTCTGTACAATCAATGAAACACCTACCTCTGAAGGCCGATCCAGTTATAATGAGTGTTTGGATCGACAAGGAAGTTTGTTATAAATTAACAGGGTGCTGTGTTGGATCCATGATGAATAAGGTTTATTATTTGTGACTCAACAGTACAAAACCACTTGCACATTAATTGTCAGTTACATCTTGACATTTTCTTTTAGCCACAGATTTCTGGGTTTCATCCTTAATCAATTTTAATCTTACACCGCATTCTTTAGCTTTTCTCCTCTCATCGTTAAGGAAAGAACTTACTGTCACAAGAAACCTTTTCAACTGAAACAGGTGAACTTAAATGGGAGATGCATCTGAATTAACAACAATTGCTAGTGCCCCAAAAGTTAAATATTATAGGGGTTGACTTATAGAAATAATGTGATTTTGGTTTAATATAGAGTAAGGGATTGATTATGGAAAATTGCTGTATATCCTTGCTGTTAAAAGTCAGAAGTCACTTCTTTTTGTAATCTATTTTTAAAAAAATTCTCTTGTGTTTTCACACTTTTTTAGTTCTTTTTCTTTTTTTTTTGGTAGTTTTTTGTTTTTCTGTATCTTTTATCTTTTTCTGAAATTTAATAAAATTCTTTTTTAAAAAAAGACATTTTATGTCTTTCCTTTCTATTGGCTTCTCCACTATCCCTTGGACTCTCTGATTTCTAAAAACAGATAGCCCCTTATTCTGTTTTGCACACCGTGGGATGCCCAATTAATCTAAGCATGTCCATGTGTGTGCAAGATGGAATTGTGCTTGCTGACGCTGGTTCCCCTGACCTATACACATTCAGGACAGCCTGTGAACAAATTATTTGCAGGCCCATATTGGAGCTACTTGAACTGATCCATTCCTCTTGGCACCTGCATAAAGCAGCACTGTGAAAATAAGGAGCTTTCGAGTGGTTTTTCAAGGCAAATAAGGCTGATTTTACTGAGTGGATGCATCAAAACTTGGACTGACCCATTAATGATTTTGAAAAACTCTCCAAAAGGTCTCTTTACAAGTATTATTGAATGTCTATATATTCAATAATCCTTATGACTAGATTCTCAATACAAAATTGTTGTAGATAATAGGAGCTATTTATCGAATATTCAGTGAGCATGTAGTTGGAAAAAGAACAAGCAAGGGACTCAGACCCCCTCTTTCTATATTTTTTCTATATACTTTAGTGTGGGAACAAGAATTATTTATTTCTTTGTTTTTATTTATTTTCAAGATGTAGAGGGCATTGTTTAATTGAACAGAACAGAGCAAATGTGTGTAATGCGTCTAATATGTGTGAAACAAGGGTGGCTAGGGCTTTAGATCAGACTGAGCCTATGAAGCCTCTCTCCCTCCCTCCCTCCCTCACCACCACCACTCCATGTGTTCTGGGGCTTATCCAGTTTATGGAGGAGCTTAGGAAGATGAAGCAGGGGAAAAGACACCTAGAGCACCATTGGAGGATGACAAGGAATGAATCCAATCGAGTACAAGGTGGAGCTGCTATCAATGCCTACCTTGTGCCAGTAACGGCGGCAAAGTGGCATTACTTCTCCATCCTTATTGCATGGCCAGATAGCTGTCCATCAGCCCTGTTTTGAGTGACCAGGTGTCGGCCCTTTGGGATAGACCAGATCAGGAAACTGACTCCATGGAAAGACTAGCACTATACTTTACTGAAAGAGGCTATAATAACAGAATCTTGCAAGACTGATTGTGCTTTACCTCCCCTCCCTCTTATATCCCAGTGAATCAGGTAGGAGCCTTCCTGCATCTCTTCCAAATACTATCTTGTACATAATGACTTTAGGAATACTGTAGTTCAGTCCTCTTTGCTTCTATAATGGTTCTTGCCTATTTTCCTCAAGGTCATCTCCCTGATCCTCCATACCAGGTCTCTTCTGGGGAAGGGAAGGGAAGGGAAGGGAAGGGAAGGGAAGGGAAGGGAAGGGAAGGGAAGGGAAGGGAAGGGAGGAGCAGAGATTCATTTACAAGGCCGCTGAGAAATATTCTAGGCATTTAGCTGATAAAGTTGTTTGGATTCACTTCAACTTGGATTTTGGCCTTGATGCAGGTCCTGTGGAATTGGCCTATCAGATCTGGCAGGAGGGGCGTGCTCCAGTTCCATCAGCTAGAGCATGCCATCCTGTGGGACCCAGGAAGTGTGCATTTTCTATTGCACACTGTCTGCCCTCTGGAACACCATACCACCCAATATTACATTAGCCTCAACCCTGTTGGACTTTAGGAAAGCTATTAAAACTTGGCTATTTTATTACACTCTATCCCAAGTTCTGGGAAGGACAGCAAAGAAAGGAGAATCATATACTCTATATTTATTAGTGTTTTAGATGCCATAACACTGATAATTTCCTATCAGTAAGCCCTTTATAGCAGTGAGGAACTTTGGTCTGTCTTCAGTTTTTGTCAGCCCTTCAGTTTTTGAGGGGTCAAAAAAATTGAAGATGGCAGCTGTGACTGGGCAATGCAAATCTGTCCCTTTTTATGTGCATTGGGAAAGGGGCAGGTCTTCAATTGCTCACTTGTGGCCACTATCTTGACTGTTTTGACCCCCCTCCACTTATGCCTCTGGACCTCATTGTTCCCCTATCTGCTTGCTGTGAATACCAAGTGCTATCCGTAGCTCTCTGATTTCCATTTTTTCTTTGTCGCTATGATGATACTTCAAGTGGAACAAAGTTGATATTTTTAAAATTACATTTAAAGACTTCCTATGCTATCTTGCAATAAAAATATTTCTAGGCAGCTTCCAAGTACATACAATAATAAAAGGCCCATTAATACAATAAAAGTGTTACTGTTCCGTATGTCTGAAACAAGATGAAAATAAGGAATCTATTTGATAAACCTAAGCATAAGTCTTCATAAAAAAATTATTAGTAGTATTCTACTTTTTCTTTAGTCTTAAAAAATAATGTAATCTCTCTTTTTCTCTCTTTTAAATCTGTTTCAATCTGCATTGTCTTGGTATTAACACAGTTAGGCCTCCCTGAAGCAAAATTCCATACCTAGTTATAGATAAGAGTCAACTATTGCCTAATTGCTATATAGAAATGCACAGCTTCTTCTTTAAAAGTTCTTTTCTTTTCTTTTTTTTTCATGTTTTTCCAATAATACTTTTCTGTATCCCTTCCAGGCATCTTTTTAATTTTACAATGCAAGCTAACTCTCATTTGTCAAATGTCTTGAGACCTATAGCTGTACCAGTTAACTTTATCTGAATGTTCATTTAAGCCTGTTTCAGTCACATTCATTCTATTATCAGATCTTTTTACATCTGTTCTTCATTCCCTACAGGAAATATCCCTTTGATTTTATATAGGCAGGTCTCTGATGCTGGCATCCTATTTGCTACAGTCTGTCCTGCCTTTGCTAGATTACATTTATTTAAGAACCTCACAAACACTCCTGCCATTTGTTAAGCCACATTTCTCTCAGGAGCATATTCCTGTTCTGGGTAACTATGGCTGTCAAGTCACCTCTCTTGTGCTACAACAACTTATTTAAAATACAAATTTTATAAATTTATGTATTAATGTGCATGGCCACCCATTTGCCATGCAACTGAATATATTGGTTAGGAAACAGAACACTTCAGTCTGGTAGAGGTGACTGGGCAGAAGTAAGATAACACCTTTAAGATTAGACATCGTTGATAAACCATTTACCCACATCTAATGTCAGAGAATTCCATAGCAGCAAACAACTGCCCAATCAAGGAACTCCTAAGGAGAGAACAACACCCTCACCAACACAGGCAGGACAAGCCAGGGTATATAAACAGAGAGCAAGTCCCACTCCCTTTTCGCACTGAAGATGTTGCCTAGCCTGGCAATGAAACATCTGCAAGAAAACAACAAGGCTCAGAGAGCACCAAGGACTCCACAGTTCAACCCTGAGCTACAAATATTCTGTTCGAATTAATTCCATAGTTTACTATGTCTATGAAGGTTCTCAGTCATCCAGGTGGAATTGTCTGTAGCTTGAATCATGTCAACTGGATCTCTATTTTCTTAATGGAAACGTTTCGCTCCTTATCCAAGGGGCTTCTTCAGTCTGAGCAAAGTTGGTAAGGGAATCCTAAATATGTTCCTAGGTAGCTGTGTGACCTTACACCTGGGGCTAGGTCATGGTTATATTGAGATGTAATTTTTAAGTCCTTTTATCATCTAATGGAGGGTCGTTAAAAACACCATGCTGCTGTTGAGCTTCTGAAATGGTCTTAATCTTCCTAGGCACAGAAGACAACACGGGGAGGAAGATGGGGGAGAGTTTGTGCCTGAGGCCCCCACCTCTATTCAAGGAAGGATTTTCAAGTTGGCATAAATGGATTCCTTGACCCCTCTCTCAAACCACCTATCTTCTCTGTCTAAAATGTGAACATTAATGTCCTCAAATGAGTGTCCTTTTTCTTTTAGATGAAGATAAACTGCTGACTCTGGTCCTGTGGTGTTATTTCTCCTGTGTTGTGCCATCCTCCTGTACATAGGTTGAGAAACCAAACAACCTATGTACAGGAGGATGGCACAACACAGGAGAAATAACACCACAGGACCAGAGTCAGCAGTTTATCTTCATCTAAAAGAAAAAGGACACTCATTTGAGGACATTAATGTTCACATTTTAGACAGAGAAGATAGGTGGTTTGAGAGAGGGGTCAAGGAATCCATTTATGCCAACTTGGAAAATCCTTCCTTGAATAGAGGTGGGGGCCTCAGGCACAAACTCTCCCCCATCTTCCTCCCCGTGTTGTCTTCTGTGCCTAGGAAGATTAAGACCATTTCAGAAGCTCAACAGCAGCATGGTGTTTTTAACGACCCTCCATTAGATGATAAAAGGACTTAAAAATTACATCTCAATATAACCATGACCTAGCCCCAGGTGTAAGGTCACACAGCTACCTAGGAACATATTTAGGATTCCCTTACCAACTTTGCTCAGACTGAAGAAGCCCCTTGGATAAGGAGCGAAACGTTTCCATTAAGAAAATAGAGATCCAGTTGACATGATTCAAGCTACAGACATAGTTTACTATGTGCTTTCTTTTTGTAATGGGCTGGGGGAATAACCTTGAGAGAGAGGAGGAAGAGTCCCAGCCTAGACAACGGTCCAATAAGAGAAATCTGAGTCCAAAGCAGGAATGAAATTTGAGTAACAACTCAGAGTTAACCCTCCCTAGTTCTCTGGGAGGTAAAGGCAGGGAGGGGGCAAGCACTTTTAGACTTACAAGATTGATGTCAGTCCTTTGAGGTAATCCAGAGCAGGAAACCAAAACCATGAGTACAAGACTACCTTTATTGTAAGGTTACAGTAACAGAATCTTGCAAGTCTGAAAGCACTTCCCCCATCCCTTGCCTTTACCTTCCAAAGAACTCGGGAGGGGGGCTGCACTGCAGCACCCCCTCCCCTGCCTGGCTGCATTCACACAGCACCACAGCACCCCCTCCACTGCCTGGCTGCCCTCAGGCAGTGCCACAGCACCCCCTCCCCTGCCTGGCTGCATTCGTGCAGCACCGCAGAACCCCCTAACCCGCCCAGCTGCACGCATGCCATGCCACAGCATCTCCCCCGCCCAGCCGCACTCCGTAGGTCTCACCTGCCTGCCGGCCTGCTTGCAAGCTACCCAGGACTTGTGACTTCCTGCTGGCTTCCCCATTGACTTTGCTTGTTGGAAGCCAGCAGGAAGTCGCAACTCGCGGTCATGTGAAGTCCTCACTTAATGACCTGCAATCCTCGCTTAATTATGGCAACAAGGACTGTGGGGATTGCTGTTGCTAAAGGATGCAGTCATCTGATTTTGCGCTTTACGACCACATTGCTTACCGATGGAAATTCTGGTCCCAATTGTGTATACATGTATATACATTTGGATGTCCTTTAAAAACTGGATATAAAAGACCACCATTGCAGGGCACCTTTTGAGTAAAAGACACTAACCTATCAGAAATGCACAAGGGAAGTGTGAAGATTAAGAGATTACATGTATCTGAGTACTAGAAAGGAACTGGGCATTATTTAGGAAAATGCTTAACTGGTTCTGCAAGGAGCAAAGCATAAAAGATACATTATATGAAAAGAAAGAGCTGTGTGATCTTTTTGTTATGCCACAAAATCATGATTGCAGGATTGTGGTGTGATGATTTGACCAAAGTGTATAGTCAATATCACATTTTTTAAAAAAATGCCTAATGGTTTCTGTAATATTTTGTATCTCCAGCATTGCAATTCCATGAAGGTAAAGTAAATTCAGTACCGTGAGAAATAAAAGGTTTCACACAATACTGGGGGTGGGGGAGGGGGACACACACACACTATTTTTCCTTCTGAACAGAGATGATTGTGAGAAAATTAGCTTGACCTACCTTTGCTACAGTGTAAAAGCAAAGGTAGGTCAAGCTAATTGTGAAAACGTTTGTTTCCAGAAACTTTGGATGCTCTGTGTCCGAGAACCTTTCCATCTTAAGTGCGTTGCAGCAGAATGTATTTCACTAACCACAAATTTGCATGGCAGTCACATTATAAAACCCTAAGCCATGCCTAACCTGTAATTAAGGCTTCTCCACTAAATCTCTTTCTGCACCCTGGTTTTCCTCTAGTGACCAATCCATCCGTGTGCTTCTCTCTTGCACGGTGTTCCTTCTATAAAGTGAGGTCCACTAAGTTCATGCTCTCCCTGAACTACCAGGTTTTCTCCACCTCATGGCAAGCCCTCACTTTCATTTCTATTCTCCAGAGCATTAATTTAGCATTCTGGATGGCAAAGTGATTTTCTAAAAGGGGATTCTCTCTGCTCTTCCCCATAACTCCAATCCTTTAAAGGTCAGCTGTAAAACATAATCAGGTTCCAAAGGCCATGCACCCTCTCCCTCCCCCCAGCCAGCCAGATGGTTCTAAGGTTAAGGCCTTCGGTTGAGTTTACAGCAAAGAGATCGTGTAGGGGAGTGGGAGAAAACCACCAGTTATTATTTACTTTGAGGATTTTCTTGGCAAAGCACTGGCACACATCCTTCTCCACCACCACCACCACCTTGGAAAATTACCTAAGTGAGGGAGAACTGGGAGTCTGGTGGATTGGATAGTTTAGAGCTGATCAAGATGGTAGCTCTTAGGGCGGGGGGGGGGGGGAGAGAGAGATTGCTCTTCTTTTGGGGGTTATTTTGAAGAGCAGGGAAGACAAGGGGGGAAATGGACCTATTTTTGCAATGTGAAGTTAAAATCAGATATTGGATTTGAAAAGTTTGAAGCAACTGCACTTAAGCCATTCCTGTGACTAAGGCAGTGTTGCTTAGACTCTTGGGGCGTTTCTGCATGCTTTGGTTGGGCACCTACAATCATCAGACCACAACTTTTTGTATATATATATATATATATATATATTCCAGTCTCACTCACTCCCCAAGTCCAATTTGTGGACAGGCAATGACACAAACTGCATTCTCTAAACTGGCCATTTGTCTTTGTGCCTCTGTAATCCCAAGGAACCAGGCACAGTGTGGAGCAATCTTATCATATATTACCGTCAAAGATGCTGCGTGTTAATGGGGTACATAAAGTGAAATCAACTGCACTCTGAATTTTTCTTGGCATGTTATCCATTGAGAAATATATGTGTGTTTCTAATTCTAATTCTAAAAAAACACCAATAATTTCCACATAACAAATTTAATGAGCCAACTGGAATTGATGTGTTGTTTAGCAAGGCATGGTAAGCATTAGGAAGGAGGAGCATTAGACACTAAAATAAATAAATAAATAAATAAACAAACAAACAAACAAATAAACAGTTTGTTAACACAGTATATCTTATTATATAGGCCTTTGTAGAAAAGTCTGCCTTGATTAGATCTAGTGTCTTTTTTCCCAGGCATTTATGTAAGAGACTTCATGAACAGTGTATACATTGTACAATATCCTTTGAATCTGGATTTATGGCCATTGGTTGCAGCACATTCCCAAATTAAGCAGACTTAACTCTGTTTGGGATTCTGCCCATTTTATAAAGTATAGCAGAATCAAGTGATACTAATCATATGTTGTTTTATTTTTTAGCAGTGCTTTGGCTAAAATTAAGTTACGTTATTTAAATTGTGGATTTAACTTAAGTGGCACTTGTAATGGATAGAGTAAAAAGTCATCAGTCTAAATTGGTTTAGTGATGACTAAGGGCCAGATGCTTTATAAATATGTAGTAGTTGGCTACATATGTGGTTTTATTTTAATTACTTTTACAAATGAAAAGGAGCAGGAGTTCTTATCAGAAATGTCATTTTTTTCTTCTGTGTTATAATCTCAAATGAGTAACTGTAAAAGGATTTAAACTCAATGCAATGGAGATGCATATGCTTCTCTTTTCTATGTGATGCATTCCTAAGAAGACTCAATTTATTTCCTCTTCCCATCCCATTTACCATGTTTCTTTTATTAACTAAAGTAAACCTAGATAAATAGCTTCTTGATATTTATTTATATTATATCTGCTTTGGTCTTAAGAATCACAGTGGACATAATGTGTGTCATGTCTGGAACTCCTAATGTCCTATTTTACAAAGGTCTTCAAACAGAAGCTGTATGGTTATCTATCAGAAATGCTATAGTGGATTCTGTACTGACCACTGGATTGGGCTAAATGACAAAGGTTCCAACAAACCTTCCAACTCTATGATTCTGGGACTCTATGACAAAGCAGTGGAGGACCCCCAATCTGGGTGACATTATGACACATAGGAAGAGAAACTCTGCTTATAGGTATGCACATGCAGAGCCTACCTAAATGAGATGGTTCCATGATTAATATCCCTTTCCTTTCATTTTTAGTAAACTAGCAGTTGAATGGATACATACGTCTCTTTAATGTAGAGCTTTCCAAACTGTGTGTCGCGACACGTTAGTGTGTCGGCTGCAGTGTCTGGGTGTGTCCCGGCTGCTGCTGCCTCCGAGCCCTGCCAGGATTCCGCGCAGGTCCTAGTGCCTGCTTTGTGCCTTGCTGCCTCCAAACCTGCCCTGCCAGGATTCCGCGCAGGTCCTGGTGCCTGCCTTGTGCCCTGCTGCCTCCAAACCTGCTGTGATTCTGCGCAGGTCCTAGTGCCTGCCTTGTGCCCTGCTGTAAGAGTGTGTCGCGAAATGATGCATGTCTAAAAAGTGTGTCACCAACATGAAAAGTTTGGAAAGCTCTGCTTTAATGGATGGAATAATAGTAATGATTTCTGACCGGTTTCACCCTGATGACTGCTACCTTCTGTATTGTGAAACTTCATACAGTAGGTACTTGATATGTGATCTAGCTAGTATAAGTGCAGAGTTATCCACAGGGGGAGAGTCAAAAAGTCAAGATAAGGGCCACAAGTATGTGATCAGAGCCCCACCCCTTTTTAAAATGTGCAACAATGTGGCCCATCTTGATTTTTTTACACTCTCCCTCCTGCAGACACCTCTGAATAAGTGAATTCAGAAGACATGGGAAAAGGCAAACATGGTTGGCTGGAAATTTGGGGAGTTATAGTCCCAAACGTTTGGAGGCACCCAGCCTAGGGAATCTCTGATCCTTGGATCTAACATGATGTCTATATGCACCAGTGAACTCACTGATACCTCCCTTCTCTTCCTTCTCTGTTTTTTCCCCCTTTAAGATTTATTTATTTAAAGATAAACGAGAATTTAGTATGCCATAAAGCAAATTGTCTGCTTCGACCATCATTTTTATTATAACAGGAGATTCAGATAAGTCCCAAATGGTTCCAAGACCATTTTTTAAAAATAGAAATAATGCAAGGCTACAGCCTAGTATTTCGTTTGAAACCAAAAATAAATGTAAACTAATATGATAGCAAGCATCCTGGGAAGACAGGGGGGAACAATCACACCAGTTTGTCCTCTGGAAAATGGATAATAAGGACATCCAAATGGCAGCCACTTTCTGAGTATCCTCATGTCATTCTCTCCAAAATGTATCCACAAGGACCTTTGCTCAGACCTAGAGAGGAGAGAAAGATATGCTGGAATCTCATTTCATTCTTTTTTACCATTCATATTTTTCTCATGTCATAAATGAACTGTTATGTATTCTGCAACTTTGTGTACAATGTTCCATAGAAGCCTAAAAAATGAAACAATAAACAGTCAGGTGTTCCTTTGCTTCTGAGAAAATACAAAGAGGAAAACATATCTGCATCGGATATGAGTGACAGCTTGCAAGTAGGCCCTCAGCAGAAAATGTGTAATTGTCCCACTTATACTTTATCCTGGATGGTCTCTACACTAGAACCTCTTCTGTATGAGGCTGTATGTGGTGGCAGCATTTTTCTGAAATGAGGTTCCTGCTGGCTGGGAAGAGGACTGCATGACAAAGATTAAATCTGCTGCGTTTAATATGCAAGTGTGGAGCACACATTACAAGTGTTATATCTCTGTGAGAAGTGGAAGGTGCTAGAAAGATCTTGGGTTGGTCCCATGATGTTTACAAACACAATGTTTGTCTGTGATCATTAATACACTTTTAAAAATAATGACATTGCTCTTTGTACATCCAACCATAAAGAGTGTGTGTGTGTGTGTGTGTGTGTGTGTATGAGAGAGAGAGAGAGAGAGAGAGAGAGAGATCTTACTAGGTTGACCATACGTCCTGTTTTGAACGGGACAGTCCCATTTTTTAAGCATTTTTCAACCATCCCATCATTTTCATAAAAATCTCAATTTTCTCCCGTTTTTCAAACCCGGCGGGAATGGCACGGAAGGAGGATCTGAGCCGGAGCGCTTAACGGGGGCGGGGTTTGCAGGCGGGAGCCAATCGCACGGACTGGGGTTGGGGACCCCTGTCTTTTTCATGAATACAGAATATTACATAAGACCCCCGTCCCGTTTGGCATCCTGAAATATGGTCAGCCTAGATCTTACTGTTTACAATGTTTCTTTTGCTAGCCTTGATTCAGGATTTCTGCTTTTTAAATTTGTATTCCCTGTCAGGCACAATTCCATGGCATTCAGAGGGAGTGTTGTTTTCCCAATCATGCTCGTCCTTGTTTCTATCCATGTAGTCATAATCATTCCAACAAGGAAGTTGAAAGATGTTTTCTCAGAGATGGATGGAAGCCACGATCACCCAAAGAGCTGGAATAAATAAACATAGGCAGATTTGGGGAGATTGGGGTGTGTATCATGTGAATGAAAAGTGAGATGGATGCCACACTGCAGGGATAAAATGCTGGTGGAGATCCATCAGAAAGAGCACAATTTGCTCTTGCTTTGTGTTTGGTGTTAACATATTGTGCAAAGTTCTGACACTTTGATTAACAATAAAGCTAGATTTTCCTATTAAGAATATATTTAGTTACATGTACAAATGCTGATCTTTCCTGATGATCATGAAACTAATCACCTCAATGTGGTTTCTGGTGTGTGTGTGTGTATGTGTGTTTGTGTGTGGGGGGGAATGTGACATAACATGTTATTTTATCCTGTTCTTTCTGCAGAAGTTGTTAGCTATCACATCAGCTAGTGCAGAAATGGGCAGCTTGCGACACCATCCATTAATGCTGCTTTTGACTTGATGTCACAAGACCTTGGCCTAATTTCCAAAGTGCTCTGCTGGCAGCCAGTTCAAGGTTTGGGCAATCTGGCCCTCCCTCTGCCACCCACTGGGCAGGGTGGTTGTGGTGGAAACTGCATTATCTCTTGCACCTATGAGCAGTTCTGACAACTATGGCACATGGCAAGAGCTGTGTGTTTCTCACCTGGCCACAGAGTAGTTAATACTCTGTGTTTAATAGACAAAAGGGATCTCCCCCCCCCCTCTCTCTCTCATGCTTCCTTCTGTATGTACTTTGTATGTAGTTTAGATATCAGTGAAGCTTTTTATCCTCATCTATTTCTTGATGAATCTACTTTTCACCTCAAGTATAATGAATATCTGTTAAAATTCACTGAAATCTGGTCTAAGTACATCCTCGTCATTCAAGAAAACTGTATTATGAGCATTTTGTGTATTTAATGGGCTACTCTGTGTCATAATGATGTACTCAGTATTTTTTCAGCACTCAGCATATGATCATGAGTGCATCCAGTTGAATTCAAATCTTCAGCAGAAGGAAATGGGGGAGGTAGTTCAGCCTACTTTTATGTTTAGTCCTGACAAACTGCTGGCTTTGGCCTCCAACCATTTGTTTGTTTGTGTGTTTGTTTATTATGGTTTCTATGCCACTCAGTTCCCAAAGCCTCTTTAAGGTAATTCTCTTCCCTTGATCTAGATCTCTCATCGAATAGCTCATCCCGGAATTATCTGAAGGTTTTTCCAATACATTATAGTCATTTGCGTTTCAAAAGAAGCTTGGCTGCAATTCTACCCAACTCACCTGCTCCTAGGTAGTCCTGAATTATGGCCTAGTCCAATCAGGTCTTCAAATGGGGCATCATCATTTTTTTTAGCCTGGTTCTAGAATTACAAGGTTTCGTGGTGACATGGTTTTTGCTAAAAGTAGTTAGGAAGCTGTTATAGATGTGCTAATGAGTGCAGGATGTGTCTCAGAAAAGAGTGTGTTTTTATTTTGTTTTTTACTTTCTTGTGTTTTGTGATGAATTGGGAGTGGCAATATAAAAGCACCACAGTGTTGCAAAAGAAGCAAGGTCAGGAAATCAGGCCAAATATTTCTATTATCTTCCCTCCATTCTATTGTTCATTGATAAGTGGGTACAGTCTTGAGTTAACAGTGGAAAAGTACAGGGATTATACAAACATGTGTGTATGAATACAAATACAAATACAGATGCAAATCTGTCTGTCTCGCTCTCTTTCTCTCTCTCTCTCTCTCTCTCAAGAACTTTATTGCCATTAAATCTCTACTTACTGAAAAGAAAACAATTTTCTTAATTGTCCTCCAGTAAAAACACAATAACACACAAAGGTATACCTTCCCATGTAAGCTACAATGTGCTTTTGAGTCCCAAGTCTTGGAAATGACTGCTCACCAATGTTATGGTTCAGCTGAGATGTAAGCTGGTGCGGATCTTGGAAAAAAACAAAAGCAGATCTGCAAAATGTTCTCTGCAGCATAGGTTACAAAAAGTGCACTGATTTAGTGTGCATAATCTAGACATCCACTAGAATAGAACTGGAATGTGTATTTAGTGGAGCAAAATGAATCTATAATTGATAGAAATAGACATTTTCATTAAAGGCAATGAAGCTCTCTTCCATTAAAATAAAATGAATCAGACATTTGATTATCCTCACTAGTTAATAAGTGCCATTTCTCTTTATAAATACAGCAAAGAATACTGGTTACAAGAATGTAGAATATGGCACAGTTATTTATCAGCTATCCAGAAAAAAAACATTTAATGCAATATGTAAAACAAATTCCTGATTATCACAGAAAACATCCCCAAGGAATTAGAGTTACCGTATTCAGTATACCATTTTCTCATCATTTTAAGGAAAAATCAATGGGCAACTTTCAGAGAAAAAAAACTTAGTTCAAAAAAGCTTATGAGCAGAGAACCTATTAAATGTATTTGTACTGAGTGCCTGAGAATGATGAGTACTAATTTTATAGTCACTCATCAATTCATTCTAATCTATAAGGAAAAAGTAAGAAAGACTGCAATCCCAAAAAAATGACTTTGCATTGTTGAGGCCACATCTCTTTTCACAATAATAGAAATTAAATAATTTATGAACTTATGGAGTTACAACCCTAAGGAAGCCATCATAGATATGAATATGCAGCTATGGTAATAACATGGAGTGCTGCTTCAAATAATTATGTTCTAGCTAGCTATTTTGAGATTCTTTATTTCCTTGTTTGAAAGTTATGCTCCACCCCCTTCCTGAGAGAGACTGATACAAGTGTTTTCATGTACATCTTTCAGTGAACATCCAAAACATGACCGGGGTGGTGGTGGTTTGAAAGAAAAGTGTTTGGCCTGGTTTAATTCTTTAAGAAAATAAAATTCTTATAAAAAAGAGCCATGAATTCTTTCTGTTACTATCTCCAAAGTCTGTGCTAGAACAAAGGAATATGCAATTTTTTTGTCTCAAGATGATGCTTGTTAGCCCAAAGCATTGTAAAATCTCATGCCCAAGAACCTCCACAACTTCTCAAGATATCTGTTTATGCCAAGCCCATGTTGGGCAAAGTCTTGCATGCACTTTTTTGTCATGATCTATAGAAATCACAGTACCCAGAATTTCTTTTGTTGATGTACTCCTGGATCCTTCCCAAATTTTAATTGAGTATCTTTCAGATTTGAACTATTAAGTTGAGAGTCTCTAATGGAAAGATTATGAACCACAAATAAATAATGCATAATGAACCTACTGGGTCCTGGATCAAGTTATTTGCAAACTATTTCCAACAATATTTGTAGGAATTTCCCGACTTTCTGTACTGATCTAAGTAAATCATGGCTAGCAGTTTGCTATAGAAAGCAGAAAGTTCAATATAGTTGACATTGAGGGGTAGTGGCAAATAAAAATTTCAGACAAATCTTTTTCACCACTAACTGGATATACATCCAAACCACCATATGTTCTTAAGTTCTCTAGTTCTTCTTTGGACTTCTGCCTTTGCACTGGCGTAGATTTTTTTCTTAATGGCACAGTTAATATCTTTTTGCCATATCCGGACGGCTTTCCTTTTCTTGTCAATAATATGTTCAATCTCACTATCGTTCTCATCAAACCAGTCCTGATGTCTCTTAGTTTGGTATCCGATAGTTTGTTCACAGGCTGAAATAATAGAAGTCTTCAATTTAATCCACTGTTCCTCAACATTTTCAGGGAGTTCCATAGGCAGATGTTCCTTGAGAGTTGATTGAAAGCAAGCTCGTTTAGTAGATTCTTGAAGGGCCAGTGTATTCATTTTACGCCTTGGTTTTCTTCCTTGGAGCCTACGATGAGGCGTTAAACAGGGATGTGTTATTGATGGGGTATATGCTGGCTTAAAGGGGAAAAACCGAGGCTTGAGAATAAACAGACAAGAATGCAGCTTGTTAGGGCCAACAGTGTTTATTGATAGGCATAAGGCAATAATGCAGATACAATCACATTATCGCAAATATGAAAAAAGATGAATATACAGGATACATCAGTGTAAAAGGAAAAACAAAACAAACTTATAAGCAGAGTTCCATGTATTGATCCCAGGGCCAGAGTTCCTGCCATGGCCTATACCCAAAGCCAGGCATAGCTCACTCTGCCCAGTCCACGGGAAGTGAACACGTGAAGACCTACATAGCTAGAAGACACTAGAAATCAAGAAGACATAGAACACCATTTTGCATGGTTGCATATTCAGACCTTCTAGCTTTCTGATTGGCTGGAAGTTAGCTGTTACATACACTAGGCCTCAAAGCACATAGCATGACCTGCTATTGGTTAGCAGTGCTGCATCTACGCACTGAGTTCCGCCCCTCCTTGCTCAGGGGGGGCTTGAGCAAGTCTTCCCATGGAAGGATATCAGGAGACCTTGTTCCCATGCAATCTAGTCAAAACAATACACACGTGATTGTTGCTATCTTGCACCTGCGCTTCACGTCACCATGAGAAGGCTTTTGCTTTGTAAAAGATGCAATTTGCCAAAACACTTTTGCTTTGTAGAGAAACCCAATTTCCAATTTCATATAACCCAATAAGAAATCTGACAGTTATTGCTCCAACCTTATTTGCTATCTTCATCGCTATGATTATACACCTTGTTGAAGAGAAACTTCCTACTGGTGTAGAAATTATATATCGAACAGATGGAAAGCTTTTTAATCTTAGTAGGCTGAAAGCAAAAAATAAGGAAATTACAAAAGATAAAACACAAAACTTTTGTCTGAAAAGATAAAATGGATATTTGGCAAACACCACATACCTGTATATTTCAAACCCACCAACACACTGAGACAGAGGCTTGTACACCCCAAAGATCAAACTCCAAAACACAAGAAAAGCAATGTAGTTTATGCAATCCAGTGCAGTGAGGAGTGCTCTGAACTTTACATTGGAGAAACCAAACAACTTTTATACAGGAGGATGGCCCAACACAGGAGAAGTAACACCACAGGACCAGAGTCAGCAGTTTATCTTCATTTAAAGGAAAAAATACACTCATTTGAGGACATTAATGTTCACATTTTAGACAGAGAAGATAGGTGGTTTGAGAGAGGGGTCAAGGAATCCATTTATGCCAACTTGGAAAATCCTTCCTTGAATAGAGGTGGGGGCCTCAGGCACAATCTTTCTCCCAGCTCTGTCTTCTGTGCCTAGGAAGATTAAGACCATTTCACAAGCTCAACAGCAGCATGGTGATCTTAACGATCCTCCTTTAGATAATAAAAGGACTTAAAATAACATCTCAATATAACCATGCCCCCAGGTGTAAGGTCACACAGCTACCTAGAAACATATTTAGGATTCCCTTACCAACTTTGCTCAGACTGAAGAAGCTCCTTGGATAAGGAGCGAAACGTTTCCACAGAGAAAATAGAAATCCAGTTGACATGATTCAAGCTACAGACAATTCCACCTGGATGACTGAGAACCTTCATAGACATAAGGTAATTACAACTTCTGTTATAGAACTTCAATATGCTGATGATAACGTAGTCCAGGGGTGGGGAAACTTTTTTATGCCAGGGGCCATTTTGACATTTATAAGATCACTCGAGGCCCAGTGGGCGGGGTTTGAGGGTGGGAGCCAATACATTTTAAAAAAATGTAGTATCAGCATTGAGAACTGGGAAGCCCTAACTCATGATCATTTCAATTGGAGGTCAGCCTTTATTAAAGGCGCTATGAACTTTGAAGAAGCATGAGTACAGGGCGAAAGGGAGAAAAGAGCTAAAAGGAAGGCACGTCAGGCAAACCCTCATCATGACCGTCTCCCACCCGGAAACCTATGCCCTCATTGTGGGAGGTTGTGCGGATCCAGAATTGGCCTTTACAGCCACTTATGGATCCACTGTTAAAATTTTACCCTTGGAAGACAATCTTACTCGGCTACGAGTGACCGCCAATGATGATGACATCCAAACCATCTAGTTTGCAACATCATTCTTTTTTTTTAAAAAAAAGAAATGTATTCATTATCAACTAAGATGATACAGTCTCAAAAGAATGAAAGCTGGTTAATTCTCCTTTTAAATCATATATATGTCTCCTGTCTATTTTCCATGGAACCCTATTTCTTGACACAAGGAGAATTGTCTGAGTTGTAGTTCACTCACCTGTAAAATGAGATGATGATGATCTGTAACCATGTCTTTCTCTGGAGTTTGAAAAGATTCATTAGTCAATGTCAATCGTATGAAATTCAGAAGAAGTAACATGCTATAAAAATGTAAAGTTAGTTTTTATAGATATTTGCTATCAAAAAATCAATTTGATATGCAGATGCTAAGACATGAGTGGAATAAAGATTAGAGGTTCCTATATTGCCTAGACCAGGGGTGGGGAAACTTTTTTATGCCAGGGGCCATTTTGACATTTATAACATCACTGGAGGGGCAGGGGGCGGGGTTTGCAGGTGGGGCCAATCACGTGGAAGGGGGCGGGGTTTGCGGGCGGGAGCCAATCGCGTGGAAGGGGGCGGGGTTTGCGGGCGGGAGCCAATCGCGCACACTTAGGGCCTGCTGCCGCCATGCCCGCCACGCCCACTGCAGTGCCCACCGCCGCCATGCCCGCCGCCATGCCCGCTGCCACGCCTGCCCCCACCATGTCTGCCACTGCACCTGCCACTGCCACGGCCGCCATGCCCACCTCCGCACCTGCCCCCGCCATGCCCACCATGCCTGCTGCCACACCAGCTGCCATGCCCAGCATGCTCGCCGCCACGCCCAGCATGCCTGCCATTGCGCCTGCAATGTGGAAGAGCCACACTCAAGGGGCCAAAGAGCCGCATGTGGCTCGCGAGCCGCGGTTTGCCGACCACTGGCCTAGACAATGGGAGACCATCTTAACATCTATAGCAAGAGTGTCAATGGAGCTTAAACTAAGATACAACAAAATACAATATTTAGAATTTATTGGCCTCCATTACGTTTGTATAGAAAAGGGTTGTCTAAGACAGGGTTTCTCAACCAGGGTTCCGTGGAACCCTAGGGTTCCACAAGAGGTCACTAGGGGTTCCCTGGAAGATCATGGTTTATTTTAAAAAATTATGTCAAATTCGGGCAACTTCACATTATAGAGGTAAGTTTCATATTTTTAGTTTAAGAACACTGTTAGTGCATATATACAGGCCTACACATGAAATGAATGTACTGTAATAATTTTGTAACTTCTGGCCTATCTTTGAGCCTGAATATGCAGGTGTTCCCTAATGGCTGAAAAATATTTCAAGGGTTCCTCCAGTGTCAAAAGGTTGAGAAAAGCTGATCTAAGACAACATTCTGTTGGAGATGTAATAAGGACAATGTTTCTTTAAAATACATGTTTCTACAATGTCCTATACTTACTAAGTTTGGGGAGAAAGTGGTGGACCATATAAATTTGACTGTGCAAAAAAAAAAAATTCAGAGGATAATATTCTTTTGAATTATTTACCTAGTACATGGAACTTGACAACTGGACAACATAAACGGATTCTCCATGCCTTAACTATGGCTAAAAGACTGATATTGCAGCATTGAACAGATAAATGTACAACCCCATTTACTCAATGGATTGAGGACCTGATTGTACTTGCCATTTATGAGCAGATTGCCTATAGACATAGACTTTGTATGGACAAGTATAATGAAACATGGGACTCATTTATACAAATTACAGTAGATTAAAAAAATGATAGCCATACAAATGTATTAGAAATACACTGCTCAAAAAAAATAAAGGGAACACTGAAACAACACAATGTAAGTCCAAGTCAATCACACTTCTGTGAAATCAAACTGTCCACTTAGGTAGCAACACTGATTGACAATCAATTTCACATGCTGTTGTGCACATGGAATAGACAACAGGCGGAAAACACAGGCAGTTAGCAAGACATCCCCAATAAAGGAGTGGATCTGCAGGTGGTGACCACAGACCACTTCTCAGTTCCTATGCTTTCTGGCTGATGGTTTGGTCACTTTTGAACGCTGGCGGTGCTTCCACTCTAGTGGTAGCATGAGACGGAGTCTACAACCCACACAAGTGGCTCAGGTAGTGCAGCTCATCCAGGATGGCACATCAATGCGAGCTGTGGCAAGAAGGTTTGCTGTAGCTGTCAGCGTAGTGTCCAGAGCATGGAGGCGCTACCAGGAGACAGGTCAGTACATCAGGAGATGTGGAGGAGGCCGTAGGAGGGCAACAGCCCAGCAGCAGGACCGCTACCTCCGCCTTTGTGCAAGGAGGGACAGGAGGAGCACTGCCAGAGCCCTGCAAAATGACCTCCAGTGGGCCACAAATGTTCGTGTGGCTGCTCAAACGGTCAGAAACAGACTCCATGAGGGTAGTATGAGGGCCCGACGTCCACAGGTGGGGGTTGTGCTTACAGCCCAACACCATGCAGGACGTTTGGCATTTGCCAGAGAACACAAGATTGGCAACTTCGCCACTGGCGCCCTGTGCTCTTCACAGATGAAAGCAGGTTCACACTGAGCACATGTGACAGACGTGACAGGGTCTGGAGACGCCGTGGAGAATGTTCTGCTGCCTGCAACATCCTCCAGCATGACCGGTTTGGCAGTGGGTCAGTAATGGTGTGGGGTGGCATTTCTTTAGGGGGCCGCACAGCCCTCCATGTGCTCGCCAGAGGTAGCCTGACTGCCATTAGGTACCGAGATGAGATCCTCAGACCCCTTGTGAGACCATATGCTGGTGCGGTTGGCCCTGGGTTCCTCCTAATGCAAGACAATGCTAGACCTCATGTGGCTGGAGTGTGCCAGCAGTTCCTGCAAGACGAAGGCATTGATGCTATGGACTGGCCCGCCCGTTCCCCAGACCTGAATCCAATTGAGCACATCTGGGACATCATGTCTCGCTCCATCCACCAACGCCACGTTGCACCACAGACTGTCCAGGAGTTGGGGGATGCTTTAGTCCAGGTGTGGGAGGAGATCCCTCAGGAGACCATCCGCCACCTCATCAGGAGCATGCCCAGGTGTTGTAGGGAGGTCATACAGGCACGTGGAGGCCACACACACTACTGAGCCTCATTTTGACTTGTTTTAAGGACATTACATCAATGTTGGATCAGCCTGTAGTGTTCTTTTCCACTTTAATTTTTGAGTGTAACTCCACATCCAGACCTCCAGGGGTTGCTTACATTTGATTTCCATTGCTTTTTGTGTGATTTTGTTGTCAGCACATTCAACTATGTAATGAACTGTCAGAGGGAGTGCGCGGAGATGGAGCGGCCTGCCTCTCTCCTAGGCACCAGTGATCCACGTACTATGCAGTAAATAGACTCCAAACAGAAGTTATATCAAATATCCTATTTACTTTATATACATACGTATTTACAGATCACTTCCACAAGTAACAAATGATACACCATCAACAATACAGCTTTCACGAGGTAAAATGGGAATAAATGAAATACAGAATATCTCTGCTTATATAGTCAAACTGACCAATCACATTATAGGTCAATCTCGTTCACTACCACACCCAACTTAACTCTAAGCACCTGTTGAATGAGTCACACATGACACATCATTCCTACAACAATGGCTGCTAATTGGGTGACTGTGCAGAATATTTCACCTTTTACCTAAATATCAAGCCTCTCTGTATAATTTATATCTAGAAGTAAATTCCTGGGTTTATCAAACCCCAACATGAACAAAGTAATTAATACGAATATTTCATTCATTCAGATTTAGGATGTCTTATTTCAGTGTTCCCTTTATTTTTTTGAGCAGCTTATATACGTCCTTGATATTTCTGTTAGATAAATATATATAGAATTGTCACTGGTTACTGCTATAATGTCATATTATACTGATTTTTTTCTTTTTATTTAATATTCTTCCACTTTTTTGTAAAGCCCTTTTTATGTTTTTTTGCCCTCTCTATGACAATGTATGGATCTCCATCAGTATTATCATTTATTTTATAAAACTAAAAAGAATTAATAAAAACAATGTTGGATTGAGTTCCAAAGGCAAAACCTCTACAACAGGAAAGGCTTTTGCTTTGCCTGCCATTCATCTATCCTGTGGAATCTGGAATTTTAGACTGCTTAGAACAGCTTTTCTCAACCTTTTGACCCTGGAGGAACCCTTGAAATATTTTTCAGGCAGCCGCAACTACAAAGATCAGTCATAAGTCTCCTCATTCAGCACTGTTGTAACTTCAAACAGTCACTGAATGAGTAGTCGCTGAACTAGGACTATCTGTACTTCAGTATGTAGTATGTAGAGCAGCCTTTCTCAACCTTTTGACCCTGGAGGAACCCTTGAAATATTTTTCTGGCATCGGGGAACCCCTCCACATTCTGGCTCAAATATATGCCACAAGTTACAAAATTATTATAATCGTTTCATGTGTAGGCCTGTATGTATGCATTAACAGTGTTCTTGAACTAAAAATAAAGAATGAAACTTACCTCTTTAATGTGCAGTTGCCTGAATTTGAAATAATTTTTTAAATAAATTGTGATCTCCCAGAGAGCCCCTAGTGACCTCTCGCGGAACCCTCGGGTTCCATGGAACCCTGGCTGAGAAACCCTGATGTAGAGGGTTGTAATAGCATGAAGGATAAGACCACACACAGAGAAAAGACAATTTCAAGTATAGCCATACTGATGGCATCTGATCAACTGGGAAAGGGATCAGTGGAGGGGAGGGATCAATGCTTGATATTAATAGGAGATAGAAAGATTGTGAGCTTCCCCAGTGCAGCATCCACTTAGCCATGGTGTGGCACAGAATGCTAGCCTAGGTAGCCCTAAGACCTGACCCAGGAGGACCCTTCTTAGTCGTGACTGAATCCTTCATTGTACTGCACCTGAGGACAGCCTGCTACCATGGGGACCCAGAACGAATGCTTGCCACCGAAAGATTGGAACTACCATGAGGTGGAATGAGGAACCTTTCCCAGACAAGGAATGGTGGAGGCTGGAAATGGTGGGATGCCAGAGAGAGCAGAGCTCCATGCACCACTTAGCCCGCTCTTCTCAGAAGCGGTGGAAAATACTATTTGGTTGCCACTGGTTTAGTTAAAATTCAACCACCTCCCATCTGGGGTCTCGATTTGTGAGCCCTTCAGAGAAAGAGAATGCGAGAGTGACTTGGGGTAGAAATTCTGGAAGTGGAAGGCAGTGCTGCTCTTTCTTTCCTGAAGCTGCTTATAAATGTTTCATTCCCTGTTCCCTTTTTGTTATTACTTTCTCCATATTATTTATCAACAATCTTATCCAGCGGCAGCCGGAAACAAACCGGAATCTAGTTAACAATTTAGTACTGCTATTATGAAGACCCAATATTTTCAAGTGTTCGTAGGAGGAGCTGGAGAAAGAGAAAATAAATACCTCTCTTAGATTGGATCTTTTTATGACAAGTCTTTGCCTGCAGTGAATTTTTACCCAGAGTTATGGATCCTTGAAATGAGAGGTTTAAAATGGAATATCTTAGCTGTGGTAATTTTCAAGTGCACTGCATAGAGCAGGAAAGAGGGACATCTAGTGGTTCATTTTACACTGACATGAAGATACTGCTCTTCCTGGCACTGAAGGAAGAATGTACATGTTTTCTTTTTCCTATTTCTTTACCTGCACATCTGGCATGTACTTGAGTTCATGACAGGCAATTTAGTAGACAATTCCCAATGGCACATTTTATCAGGTTGTGCTATTCTCACAATTGGATTGTGGAACAAACAGATTAATATACCCATGTATAATGCATATGAAGATCGGCATACTGTCCAGGAATAGCCATGGCAGTGTATTTTTGTCCTAATATACCCTAAAGAAAGTCTGTTTTTTTACCTGTGCTGTAATCTGTGCATCAATAAAAGCGTGCATGGATAAAACCGTTCTCGTGGAATGAAAGCATGTATGTCAGGAGCTTCCTTATACAAAAATCCATGACAGAGGTCCAGTTCTTTTACAGATTTCAGATAACATGATGAAATTCCACAGAAGGAGGGATAAATTCTGGTTTGATTGTGTAAGCAGGGTACCTAGAATTCTAAACTTATTTGTGAAGACAGGGTACAGTACAAAGCATCAGGAAAAAAATATAAAAAATCTCCAGATATAAAACAAATATGGTTGTTGTGGGTTTTCCAGGCTGTGTGGCTGTGTTCTGGCAGTTTTTGTTCGAAAGACACTGCAGACTACAGCAACCTGAAAAATCTGCAATAGCTGAACATGCTCTCAAACAAACTGGTCACCAAATCTTATTTGAAAACACAGAAATACTGGACAACACCAACAGCCACTATGTTAGACTATACAGGGAAGTCATTGAAATACATAAACACCAACACAGTTTCAATAAAAAAGAAGAAAGCTTAAAGATCAGCAAAACCTGGCTGCCAGTCCTGAAAAACACAGCTTGCAAAAGGTCAATGAACTCTACTCAACCACAGAAATATACAAACAACTCACACAATAGATGTGCTAATCCCACACACGACAGCACCACACCCTAATCACCACAATAAACCCTCTCCTAATCTCTTGTAAATGACCCACAGAAGACACACACCCTCTCAGCAGATATAAACACCAGCAGGAAGACACACCCTCCACTTGGGCACAGAGAGAATCTACTAGCTGTGCTCCTGTCCTCTGAAGATGCCAGCCACAGCAACTAGTGAAACGTTAGGAACCAAAACTGCCAGAACATGGCCACACAGCCCGGAAAACCCAAAACAACCATTGGATTCTGGCCGTGAAAGCCTTCGACTATACATAAAACAAGGGGCGTGGTGGCTCAGTGAGTAAGATGCCAGGCTTGTTGATCGGAGAATTCCAAGTTTGGAGGTTCGAATCCCTAGCCCCGCGTGACGGAGTGAGCTCCCGCACTCGCCCCAGCTCTTGCCAACCTAGCAATTCAAAAGCATGCAAATGCAAGTAGATTAATAGGTACCACTTTGGTGGGTAGGTAACAGCTTTCTGCACGTGTCATGCCGGCCACATGACCACGGAAGCGTCTTCGGACAACGCTGGCTCTTTGGCTAACAAACGGAGATGAGCACCGGCCCCAAGAGTCGGACACGACTGCACAAATGTGCGGAGGGAACCTTTACCTTTATACATAAAAAAATACATTAACTTATCTGAAATGCAATGTACTAATACAAAAAAATAATTTCATGGTCCAATAATTTATTGTGGATTAGAAATAATTTCTTGTTGAATACACACACACACACATATATACAGATATATGCACACAGAGAAACTCAGATATGGAGGCCTTCTGCCTAATCAACTTTCATGTTCATAGAGGTAATTCTTCATGAATATAATTTTCACAGACATGGAGATGTTCTGCTTTCAGAAGTTTGGTTGTATAATGGATTCTCTGAAACATATCTGAGGATATGGACTGAAGCAAGGGATTACTATTTATGTTGAATGTGGTCGTAATAATTTCAAATGTTTGCTGTATAATCTTACTTCTGTAGAAGTACATTTCATGAGTCTTCTTCTTTCAAGAGTCAACAGAACAAAATATATGCTGCACTGAATGTCAGATATGTTTTAAAACAACCAGAGACACAACCTGCCTTAAGTCCTCCTCTACAGCAGTTGTGTGCACTGAAGCCTTACCTCCAATGCACAATTAACCTTTCATTCTAATACAGCCACGGTGTGCTTTGTGATGATATAGTTGCTTTCTCTGAGATTATCATCATGGACTCTTGTTGAGATTTTTAGGCATGACTAATAGATGTTTGACCCCAAAAAATATTTTGTTGTTTATTCGTTCAGTCGCTTCCGACTCTTCGTGACTTCATGGACCAGCCCACGCCAGAGCTTCCTGTCGGCCGTCACCATCCCCAGCTCCCCCATGGTTGAGTCTGTCACCTCCAGAATATCATCCATCCATCTTGCCCTTGGTCGGCCCCTCTTCCTTTTGCCTTCCACAAAATATTTATGTACATTTTATTGTGCCTTCCAGGTTCTTCCAGGAAAAAACTAACTAAAACCAACTAACTAACTAACTAACTAACATACAATTATTGTTTATAAGGCTGCATGAAGCTTCCTTTTATTGTCACTGGCCCTTTTGCAGATTTTTAGTTTCCTAGAATTCCATTTCCACACTGACCAATAGACTTGAAAATGAAGGCGCACTTCCTAGGCTGGAATTCATGTAGCATGGAAAGTGAGTTGAAAGCTTCATGTCACAAAAACTATGGATCCTATTAGTGCTCATAACTGTAGTTACATAATGCCTCTGCAAAATATTACCCTGGTGTGCAATATAGCTGGGCTTGTTGACAGCTTAAGCAAGAGGGCTACTGTGACATAAAATGAGTAACAATAAAAAAGAAAATTATATTTGCCAGCATGGAACAAATCGGCCTTGACTTGTAGTCATGAAAGTAATAGTTCCTTCATTATAACGTGTCACAGCCTCTCACTCCGTTGCATCTTAAAGGCATGTGTCTTAAAATGCATTTGAAGATCAGTTATGAAACCATGCTGGCATTCCATTCACAATAAAGTGATGTTTGGAGCAGAATCTTCATGATGAAAGTAGAAACCTTTCTAGATAATGTTTATATTTATTTTAAGGAATATTAGTAAACAGTGATGAAACAGTTTGATGGATAACTGCCCTTTGGTCAGATGATGGCTTGGTGCATTAACCTTATGGACCACATTGGGATGTCTATAATCTCTGCCTCTCAAAGTTATGCCTGACTGTTTAGACATAGAGTATTTCTAAATTCACATTGCGCCTTGTTACAGTGAAGATGCAGTGGCAGAACTATTTTGCATTTATGCAAACAGAATCATGCACTACAGGTTCTACCACTATCTCTGATGATCTGCTGACATAGTTCGGCTTCCACTGAATTCTATAGCCTCCCATTTGGTGAAATTTGGGCTTATATTGCAACCTTGGACCCTTCTCCAGGTCCTGCCCACCAGCAACTTTCTACATGCATTTTTAGAACATTTAGTAGAATTGGAATTGGAAGATACAATATATTCTGTTTTAAGCAAGATCTCTGGCGTGTTCCAGAATCTTCTCATCTGTTTTGCTGGATCAAACACTACATAGTACTAATTACAGTTATGGCTAGAAGATCAACACTGGTGTTAAGGAATTTCTATATTTATAATTTCGTTTTTTCAACTTAACAAGTTCTCATATACTTAACAAGTATCTCATATATTTAGTATGTTGTAGATCCCTGGTTTACATTGGGAAAAACCCAATGTAGGCTTTTCTGAGCTAGATAGATCAATGGTCTGATTTGGTATAAGGCAGCTTCCTATATAGTCTAACCGCCTTCCCGAACATGGAACTTTGCAGATGTGTTGGAAGCAGATTAATGTATACAGAATAGGTTGTTTTTTTGTTGTTTATTTGTTCAGTCGCCTCCGACTCTTCGTGACTTCATGGACCAGCCCACGCCAGAGCTTCCTGTCGGCCATCGCCATCCCCAGCTCCCCCATGGTTGAGTCCATCACCTCCAGAATATCATCCATCCATCTTGCCCTTGGTCGGCCCCTCTTCCTTTTGCCCTCCACCTTCCCTAGCATCAACATCTTCTCCAGGGTATCCTGTCTTCTCATTATGTGGCCAAAGTACTTCAGTTTTGCCTTTAATATCATTCCCTCAAGTGAGCAGTCTGGCTTTATTTCCTGGAGTATGGACTGGTTTGATCTTCTTGCAGTCCAAGGGACTCTCAGAATATTCCTCCAACACCACAGCTCAAAAGCATCTATCTTCCTTTGCTCAGCCTTCCTTATGGTCCAGCTCTCGCAGCCATAGGTTACTACAGGGAATACCATTGCTTTAACTATGAGGACCTTTGTTGTCAGTGTGATGTCTCTGCTCTTAACTATTTTATCGAGATTTGTCATTGCTCTCCTCCCAAGAAGTAAATGTCTTCTGATTTCCTGGCTGCAGTCAGCATCTGCAGTAATCTTTGCACGTAGAAATACAAAGTCTGTCACTGCCTCCATGTTTTCTCCATCTATTTGCCAGTTATCAATCAAGCTGGTTGTCAGTCTCCATCCACTTTAGCTCTGTTCACCTGTCATGCTTTCATACGTACACGTGTCAAGAATTGTAGAACTTGACTCGTGTTTGCTTTTGTGCCAGAAGCCTCGCTAATTGGAACAAGCCTTGACATTCCTGCCTCGGCCATTTTCTTCACACGGACTGCGATAAGACACCTGGACTGTTAACAAGCACTCTGATGGGAGGGGATCGAACTGGAGTGGGAACTATCTTGTTTTCAATTAGATAGTAAATTATGTCAGAGGGATGTTCTTGATATTGAATTATGCGTGCCAATTTGGCCATTCGAAGCTTTGCATTTGCCTCATGTATTCTGGTCCTTAATAAATGAATCTTTTCAGCATGAACTGACTGAAAGATATCTTGGTTGGGGATCCCGATACTGGGACTCTCACACTGGTTGCCATAATCTTGAGTTTGCTTGTTTAAAAATAATTCCTTACTCTTCTGGCTAACCTCTGGAATTTTGCATGTAATTAGGCATATCTCCCCCTGTCATTGTTTCCTTTTGCTTTGTTTCTTTCTTGGGCTACTTCCAGTGTCTCAGCAGACAGCCATCTTGCCTTCTTGGTTTTCTTTTTCTTTGGGACGTTTTTTGTTGCTGCCTCCTGAACAATGTTGCGAACTCCTGTCCATAGTTCTTCCAGGACCTTATCTACTAAATCTAGTCCCTTAAATCTATTCTTCACCTCCACTGCATATTCATTAGGAATATTAGTGAGCTCATATTGTCTCCCTGACACATATCTACAGTAACTGATCTGTGGGTCTTCCCTATTCTCTTTAGTCTGATTCTAAATTGTGCAATAAGAAGTTCATTATCTGGACTACAGTCAGCTCCAGGTCTTGTTTTTATCGACTGTATAGATGTCCGCCACCTTTGGCTGCAAAAGATGTAGTCAATCTGATTTCGGTGTCAACCATCTGGTGAAGTCCATGTATAAAGTTGTCTTTTAGGTTGTTGGAAGAGAGTGTTTGTTATGCACAGTGAGTTGTCTTGGCAAAATTCTATCAGCCTATGTCCCGCTTCATTTTGTTCTCCCAGACCATGCTTGCCTGTAATTCCAGGTGTTGTCTGACTACCCACCTTAGCATTCCAGTCTCCTGTAATGAAAATAGCATCTCTATTTGGCATATTATCCATTAGGTGCTGCAGATCCTCATAGAACTGATCTACTTCTGCTTCTTCAGCATCTGTGGTTGGGGCGTATGTTTGGATCACTGTGATGTTAAATGGCTTACCCTGAATTCGAATTGAGATCATTCTATCGTTTTTTGGATTGTATCCAAGCACTGCTTTAGCCACTTTATTATTAATTATGAAGGCTATTCCATTTCTTCTGTGGTCCTCTTGTCCACAGTAGTAGATCTGGTGGTCATCTGTTGTGAAGTGGCCCATTCCAGTCCATTTCCATTCACTGACACCCAAAATGTCTATATTTAATCTTGACATCTCGCCAATAACCACATCCAATTTGCCCTGGCTCATAGATCTTACATTCCAGGTTCCTATGATGTGTTGATCTTTAGAACATCGGATTCATCATTCACCACCAGCACCGTCGGCCGCTAGCCGTCCTTTCGGCTTTGAGCTAGCTGTGTCATCACATCTGGGGCTAGTTGAACTTATCCTCTGTTCCTCCCCAGTAGCATTTTGACCATCTTCCGACCTGGGAGTCCCATATTCCAATGGTATACCGACATATCTCTGGTTGTACTGATCCATTTAGTTTTCACGGCAAGAATACTGGGGTGGATTGCCATTACCATCCCCAGGGATCGTATTTAGTCTGACCTCTCTGCCATGACCTTCCCGTCTTCGGTGTCCCTTCACAGTTTAGCTCATGGTGTCATTGAGGTGCTCAAGCTCCAGCACCATGACAAGGTAACTATCTCCTTTGCTGGAGGAATAGGTTGCTAATTAATACTAAAATCTCTTTAGAATTTCATCCAGAATTTTTAGAAGGCAGCAAAGGAGTTCTCTAGGATCTCTTTAAAAGATAGCAGTTAAAGGTTTATGATCTGTATCTTGTAGTATCGGTAATGTTAATGAATTTAATCGAACAGTTCTAGTGTTATGTCCAGCACTGATTACTCCATTACAAAGGCCATTCTCTTCACTGGAGTAGTTTGTAACCATTTAGCAATGAAACATTCTGGTTGGAAATGGGTGACTCCATCAAAGTGTTCTGACTACTTTTCTTATAGGTTGGTTCTCTCTCCCCCCCACCCCCCATGCCCTCTTAACCTGTCATTTAACCTATTTTCATTATGGAACAATACACTGCAGATGGTCATATTTTATTAATAGATCCTTTTAACATTCTGGAATTTTCTGGATTTTTTAAAATTAAAAAGTAATCAATAGGCATAGCATTCTTTTAATTAATGGATTTTTGAAGAATATATACATATACATACATTTGTTCCTCAGTCCTCTAAACCTAGTAATATTTTTAGTACAATCATGAGTGTACTAGATTTGTCTTCAGATAAAAGGTATTATTTGAGACTAATAGGGAGGGAGGGAGAATTATTGTAGAAACTCTACAGTAGAGCCAGTTTGGTCTAGTGGTTAAGGCAACGGGCTAGAAACCAGGAGTCTGTGAGTTCTAGTCCCGCCTTAGGCATGAAAGCCGGCTGGGTGACCTTGGGCCAGTCCCTCTCTCTCAGCCCAACTCACCTCACAGGGTTGTTGTTGTGGGGAAAATAGGAGGAGGAAGGAGTATTAGGTATGTTCGCCGCCTTGAGTTATTTATAAAAATAATAAAGGCAGGATAGATAGATAGATAGATAGATAGATAGATAGATAGATAGATAGATAGATGATAGATAAATTCCTCTTTGAATTTGTTATTTCTGGAAATGATCAGTGTATGCTTTCAAAAGGGTTTGCATGGGACATGCTGGCTGTGTTGGACCCAGTGCTACAAGAGCAAGCTAAGCTTTATCCCATACTTCAGGGTTCCTTTCTCCTTCTTCTCCTCCTCTGGCACAGCATGAGGGTATAAGCTGAAACAACTTTCTTCAACCTGGGCACCTTAGATGTATAGATCAAATTTCAAAATTTCCCAATGGATAAGAATTGAGGTCCATATTTTTGGAGAGCACAAAGATTCTTCTTCTGTTTCTAGACTAATCACAATCCAGTGTGTTGCTTACAAAAACTGACTCAAATTCATGAACTTCTGCAGGGGACAACTTGTGAAAATTCCACTACATTTGTCTCTTTTTTCTTGGCTGTGCTTTTAAATATCTGTTAAAAGGAAAAAGTTTTAAAAAAGCTCTCCACCCCTTTTCTACTGATGTTTGTGACATAGCATGCAAATACATAAAAAGCAGAGCTTGTACTGTGACATTACAGTGCATGCTGACTTTGTGGATTCTGCAGATCCTTCTGCTTGAAGTTGACTTATTGCCAAATGCTATGTTCAAGGCTAATCGTAATTTGTCCTGGTTTGTTTGACATGGCAAATTCTGGCTAATCAAAAAGAAGTGAAAACTTCAAAAATTATGAGTGTGCTGGAGGTGAAAAGATGGATGATAAATTCACTTTCATGTTTCAGGTTGCTTAAAAATTTCCATTTCTTTCAAACCAGTTTATATATTTAAGTCAGTTATTACAGAAATTGAACCAAACAAATGATTACCTATCGGGGTTCAACTAGACCATATTGTATCTCCTGCTGTAATTAAATATACAAGGATTCAAACCATACTTTTAAGAGTTTTATGTATGCAAAGTTGCCTGCTTTGATGTATGAGTTTCTTTTGTCCCACATTTACTTTTTTAAATCACAACTGATTTCCCACCAGTTTATGGGAAAATTGTACATGTTGGAAAGTTCTTATTTTTTTTAAAAAAAAAATCTTATCAGGATCTCCTGGGGAGGCAAAAATGTCAAGATGGTGGCTGCAACCATTTTTATGTGTGTTGCATGCTCTTGATTTTTATTTTTATTTTTTTATTTATTATTGTATTTATACCCCGCCTATCCCCTCCCTAAGCGGAGGGCTCTAGGCGGCTTACATTCATTGACATCATACATATTATATTATACAGCGCATATTCTTAACAATTATTTTACCCGCGCATTAGGGAGGGGGTGAGGGAACCGGCTCTTCATCCGCAGGTCGGACTACATGTCCCAGAAACCTTGCTTCTGAGCCGGCTGCTGACGTCCAGGAAGTTGTTATTTCGGGATCCGCCGTCCTCCGCCGCCATCTACAGGAACCAGCTCTTCTTGGTCCGAGGGCGACCCTCCGAAAAGGACGCCAGCAAATTGGCCCACGTGCATGGTCCCCATTCATCTACTTGCCATTACCTTTGAATCTGCTGGGTAGGCAGAAGCTGGGGCTAGTGGCGGGAGCTCACCTCGCCACGCGGATTCGAACTGCCGACCTTATGGTCGGCAGACTAACGGCTCAGCGGTTTAACCCGCTGAGCCACCGCGCCCCTTTTCATTTGATTTAGGAAAATCCCTATATTTCTACATCTGAATGCCCAGCACTGCTGCTTGAAGGAGCATTATATTCTATGAAGAAAAGGACATTCTATACATGTTGGCATTGCCATGCAGTTTTTGCGCACAAAATGAACTGTGAAGTTCCTGCACCTAATGGGCTTTAGTTCTGCAAGCAACATCTGTACAAAGAGCGATCAGTTTATTTCAGCTAAGAAACAACTCTCCACTTAAATACTGGGAATAACAGAAATTACTGACAGCTCTGAGGTGGACTTTTGGGTTACAAATTGGATGTCTTTAGCTGCATTAATTCAATGAGATTAAGCATCCGTAATATGCTGGGATCTGGCCTTGTTTTTTTTTTTTAGCATTTGAAATATACAGTATAATATATTTTAATGCATATTGCCATACTAATTTATATGCTAGGAGGACATCTGATTTCAATTTAAATTGCACTGAAAATCTATTTTTTGAAACATGACTTACTATAAAACATTGAAGCACTTTAGATGTTATTTTATCTGCAGTGTGTCTGTGGGAAAAGTTTTGTGAACAAAACTATAAAAGAGCGATTTGATTGATAATATTACCAACAGCATATGTACAAGTTTTTCAGAGCTGGGAGATTTCCCAGTTGGTACTGTTATTAAAATAAAGCTTTATTTGCAAGTTATTTGAGGACAATTGAAAATAAGGCTTGCACCATTTTGATTATAGTGAGGAAAAATGTTTTGAAAAGAAAAACAATATGGAGTAGATTGTAATTCTTGCTGCAGGGATATAGAGCCCTAATTCCCAAATGAGGATAAAGAGGCATAACTTATTTGTGAAAAGCTTGTGGGTGCACCAAAATTTTGCAGGTCTTTAGATAGCAAGATAGGCACAGCTCTTGGTGTTCCCTCAAGCAGAAGACCAGATTGTCTTCTAGTATGTAGGACAGACAGGTAAAAGATTGGCAGAACACATCCTCAAGCATCAATGGCAGTCAGAAGACATGATGGAAATTCCTTAATTCCTTAATCCAACATGTGGACAAATTCAGCCATAATCTCAACTATTTCAACCATTGACATTTTAGACCCGGCCAGATCCAAAACTGCTAGGGAATTCCTGGAAGCTTGGCATTCTGACAAATCAGCCATCAACAGACACATAGAGATAAACCCCATCTCCATATCATTTAAAAGATACCACCACAAATCAAGGTAGGAAACAACCAACTCAGAGCAAATACTCCCTTGCTCCCAGATAAGCAGGTCACAGCACCAGAGAAGAAACAATACCATAATTGAGGAACCATCAAGGAAGAAACTACATGCCAACCAAGACTGGCAAGGCAAGCTGCCAACCAGCAAACCCCTCTCTCCCTTGCACTGATGATGTTACCTAGCCTGATGATGAAACTTCTGCATGAAAACAACCAAGCTCAGAAATCAACAGGATGATACATGATACATTATAGTTTTAAAAATCTTGAATTTCTTAACTTAAAATTGTATTATTTTATTTATTTATTTATTTATTTATTTATTAATCAAATTTATCACCACCCATCTCTACCACGGTAGACTCTAGAACAGAAATGTTAATATACTTTTAGTGTGAACAAATATGAGCTTTGACCAAATCTATAGTTGTGGTACACTGAGGCCTTCAAGAATCCAATTCTTACTACCTGCAATGTCCCCTGACTTTATTATATATATTATATGACATTTGGACTCGTGTTTTCTTGGGAGGGTTGTCATACTGTTTATAAAAAAATATTGATCCTTGGCTGGATCCAACAGGGCAGAATGAACATAGATTGGGATGAAGCCACAAATATAACGTTGGTATTGGGAATAGCATCTGGTACAACTTTAATAGGTCAGAGCTGGCAGGTCATAAGGCCTTTCCCCACTACTGACTTAATATCTTGAGTTCGAACAAAATATTGCAAGCATAACATGTGCTGCCCCGCTGCCAATTTCTGTCCTGCTACTACTGCTTCTGTTCTAAGCACCTTCCAAATCCTATTGTCCATAGTTTTGAGTGTGCTACTCTGGCTTTGCTACTTTCCACTTTTAGCACCTGACCTGGCAGTGGGAAAACATATCTATCAACCACAGCACTAGAACAAAAGTTGGATAAGTCTCACTTCTAGTCTTTGCCTGTCTGCTCTAGATTGGTTTGTCTGCCCTTCCTTCCATCTGATGATTTTCCAAGTTAATATAATATGACATAAAGAAACATGGAAAAGCATTAAGGTAGAAATTATTCCAAGGAAGAGGGACACAGTCCCTGCCATGATTGCAGTCAGTTTGAACCTGTAGGGTGGAGAACTGAAATTGACTCGCTGCTGGACAATCACCTCTTACTTCAATAGAAGAGAATATACTCTTCTATTGTATCTCTTACTTCATCAGGAGGTGGGGAAGTGATTGAACTTTACAAATATAGGGAATCCAGCAAATCATTACAAAAACACCTAGTCTTCTTCCCCAAGTAAAATAGAGACAATCTGCCCTTCTCTGTTCTTTATTGGAAGCCTAGAGAGAAGGTATTGTCAAATACATAAAACAGGCAACAACATGACCAATAGGAAACTTACTCAGGAAATAAATTGCTAATGGAAAAGACAAAGTCTGGGAGAAAAATGGCTGAGGTGGTGGCTGGCTAGTGACTAGAGCAGAGCTTTCCAAACTTTTCATGTTCGTGACACACCTTTTAGACATGCATCATTTCGCGACACAGTAACAACAGGGCTCCCTGCCCCCCCGGCCCATGCGATTGGCTCCCGCCTGCAAACCCCGCCCCAGCCCATGTGATTGGCTCCCACCTGCAAACCGCGCCCCCCGGTCCGTGGAAAAATTGTCTCTCACGAAACAAGGCCAGGCCGGGCGACATAGCCGTGGTGCGGGGCTGAGCAGCGGGGGCTGCCTCGATAACAGGGCGGAGAGGCAAGGCAGCGGCACTTACCAGCAGTGCGGCAGGGCAGGGCAGGGCAGGGTGGTGTAGCCGCGGTGTGGGGCCAAGCAGCGGGGGAGCCTCGATCACGGGGCCGAGAGGCAAGGCAGCGGCGCTTACCGGTGGCACGGCAAGGGCTGGGTGGGATTCCAACGGGGACTCTGCGGCGGCGGGCGTCTGCACTACTCGGCCCACCTCTCTGCCCTCCTTTGGCATGCGCTGATTGGTGGGGGTGCCTCTTCTTCCGGTTCCCCCCCAATCAGCGCTTCCAGGTTGTCTGGCAACACACCGAGACACTGCCGGCAACATAGTAGTGTGTCGCAACACAGAGTTTGGAAAGCTATGGACTAGAGGGTGTGTGTTTATCCACACTGCCTATAACACACACTTATCGCATTAATCATTGTTTACCTGCGGTCACCTCTAAGGTATTGGGTTGCAAATTGTTAACTTGGAAGTTGTGGTGGGATAGTGTCAGTTTAAGGAGAGGGGAGAAATACTAACTGTATTGATACAACTAAAGGCAATTTAAGCCTGTCTTATTTATGGGTTGGGAATGAAATGAACCCAACTTTATGGGAACAGTTCAAACATTGGTGTTTTCAGATCATGATTGTGTCATGCTAAGGTGTGGATACCTTAGCATAACACAATCATGATCTGAAAACACCAATGTTTGAACTGTTCCCATAAAGTTGGGTTCATTTATATTAAAAGGTCCTGATGCTGATTACAGAAATACATTTTACTGGTTACACCAATAAAAACCTAGTTGATTAGCGGTATCATGTTTTCTCAATATTGAGCTTTCTATACTATACCCATGATATTCTGTGAGATTGTGTACAGGTATTAATATGTTAGAGAGTTACTTTACATGTTAGAGAGTTACTTTACATGTTGTAGTTATGTACCTATATGTGCTTCAAAGGCATTTTTTAAAATGTGGCTTATAATTTCCTCTGACAAAATGTGATTTCTCCATCAATATCCTAATTTTTAACTAGTGCTATCCTTCATTTCATTGCCAAGAACACTAGGTTTTGACTCATAGTTATGTATTTCTTTATTTAATTTTTATCCCACCTTTATTAGTTTTTTAAATAACTCAAGGCGGCAGCCCTCTTGCCTGATGTCATTTCAGAATCTTTATGGAGACACCACCAAGAAGTGGACTTCTAACCAGGCTGCTTCTGGGTCAGGCTTACAGTCAAGTTGTCAAAGTGATTTAGAGCCCCAGGAGAATAAGGAAGGCATGGATGGGACAGCTACATTAACAGACCATAGGAGGATTAAAGGTGAGTTGAGTTTTCATATATTATATGTATAAATGGATGGGAAGAGACCGACATACAAAACATAAACCAAATTTTGAGAAATGAGTGCTGTTCCACTATTTAAACTAGAATCTGTGAATCAATTAAATACCCAGAAAAGACAACCTTCCATTTTGACCTTTTTTTCATGGGTCTATCACAGAGCTTTCCAAACTGTGTGTTGCGACACAAAAGTGTGTCGCCTACGGGGCCCAGATGTGTCGTGTCAAAACCCGGAAGCGCTGATGGCGCGCCATCAGCGCTTCCGGGTTTTCCCGCGGCGACACACCAACGGCGGCGCACGAAAATCCGAAAGCGCCGCAGCCAGAGCAGAGCGCAAAAACTGAAAGCGGCAGCAGCGCTTCCGGGTTTTTGCATGCTGCCGCAACGGCGGCACTTCCGGGTTTTCCCACGGCGACACACCAATGGCTGTCGCTGCGGGAAAACTTTGGAAAGCCCTGGTCTATCAGAAGGCATTCTCCCAGAGAAGCAATTTTGGATTAGAGTATGTTTCACATCACACTGTGAATACTATATATGGTGTTGTTCAGAGCAGAAGCTCTTTGCAAGGGCCATTAAAAAAACAAGCAAGGTAACAAACAACACCCAACAGAATTGCTCAGCCTGGTTAATTAGAAAGATCCTTACAAGGACCATATTAGGTAAAAGTCACTTGGAGCCTCCTGTTGCAGAGTGGCAAACTGAATCTGGAAGAACAGTAGCTTAGCTGTGTTGGAGTCTGGAATGTAAGTAACAGAACTCCAGGCAGCGCTTAGCAATTTTTAGCAGAGTGGAACTGTCCCGGAAAGGCTTGCACATGAGGCTTAATTATGTTCAGGAAAAACAAAACAGTCTTCACACATTAGTTAGTGAAAAACAAAATAAAGATTGCTTACATTTTATTCAGCAGATCTTGGATAGAAGTAGTTTTCATTGTAGAAAAGCTCCGGTGTGTGCGTGCGAGGTATTTTCTGACCAGACCCACATCACCATGTGGGCCTGCTGTTGTGCATGTGTGCTTAGGAAGGAAGGAAGATGGAGAATGGCCACGGAGGGCCCAAAGAGAAAGAGGAAACAGGAAGTCAGGTGACAGGCATCTCCCACGAACATGGCAGAGACACACTTCATAATAAAAGTCACGTTTCAGTAGAACAGTGCCTCCCCTTATATTCGTGAGACAATGCACAGTTGAAACCTGATATTCCCAACAAGCTAGTCTTTCCAGGCCTTTCTACTTACATTCATTCACTGCTTGGCTTGCTAATGTTTAGCAAGCCATGCCCTTTTTTATCCAGATGTTGCATGTTGCGTTTCGGAGGTTCCAAGTGACCTGTGCCTAACCACTTATGACCACTTACTCTTAGCATTCTGCGTGGTTTCATTTATTTTCTGCATTTTAGGAAAGTGCTTGACTGGAGGCAGCAGACATAGTTCAAATATCTGAACAAATTATTGACCAAAGCATTGACCAAACTGAGCTCACAGCTGGGTTGACTAGAAGTGCAGAGCCTCCAAAACAACAGATATTCAGTCATGATATCTTTCAAGCAGGCACATTTGCAGTCTCTATTAGCTCAGTCATTGACCGCTGGTAAAAAGCAGCTGTGGCTGTTGCTTGCTCTTTGCTTGCTCAGGCTTATAATTTATAATTTTCATGCTTATAATTTATATCTGGTAGTCTGTGTTAATCTCAGGAATTAGCAGCACCTGGCCCATCTTATCTGGTCTGAGAAGTTAAGTGGAATAAGAGTACAGTGACCATATTTCCTTGGAAAAAATCAAGGACAAACCTGGAAAGGGGGCAAATCTGAAAGAGGTTCATAAGGATTAAAAAAAATGTTTAGGTTTCTAACTTTGCTTTACAAAGGAAAATTCAAGAGCAAAACCAAGGAGATAAATAATTAAATTAAATAAATCTAAAGGACAGCTTTCTCAGATAAAGGACTGTCCTTTATAATAAAGAACATAAGGTCACTGTAGATAAGAGACACCCAAGGATTGTAGGCTACATCCTGGAAGAAGGCAAAGGTGAGCCATTTTTACACTGTACCCAAGAAAACTACATGGACATGTCACCAAGGCACCAGGAATCAAGCTCAACTTGGAGACTTGACTTTATAATCAGCTTTTTGGAGGATATTTTGCTGATATTTTCATTCTTTTAATTACATTTTATGAATATTTGGATTGTATTTTCAATTAATTTGGGGTTGCCCTTGCTGTTGTTTGCTGCTTTGGGTGCTACTTGCTGGCAGAAACCCTAAATAATGAAACAGATAAATAAATATTCTGGGCAAGACTGGCCCATGAAAAGTACATTTTAAAGCTAGAAAGGTTTATTAATTCTCTGCTTACTGTCTGAATACAGTACTGAATTACATACTATTGCTTACCCACTAGAAGTATGTCCCCCTGGATATATAAAACAATCAGTTCATTCTCCAGGGAAGCTGCATCAGGAACTGAAGTGCACAACATATTTTGCAGAGTTATGGTTCAGCAGCAACTTTCTGCTGCACTTGAATGCCTCAAATCTTTGCAAGTTATACGCACCCATCTTTAGTGATGAGAAATGTCAAGGTTTCAAGATTAATTTTACTATGTGGATGTTTGCTTATGTGCCACATCTCTGTTCTCTCATGGATTTCCCCAAGAGTCCCTTTTCAGCCAAAATCCCCTGGTTAAAAATAAATGCATGTGCTTCTGAAAACAGTATGAGATTGGTTTTAATGAAGGAGCTGAAAGGAGAAGTAAAAGAGACAAGAGTGGCCTATGGAGATTCAGATACGATATAGCCTTACATGAATGTCACACAGTTCAGGTCTTTGCCTCTTAACCAGGCACAGGCAAGTTCACTTGTGCCTTTGTGACATAGGCATGCAATGGAGCATATGACCTTTCTGAAATTACACAGAGCCAAGATGCATAAATATGAGTTGGCCCCATTCACGCAAAGCATCTATTGCATAAACGGATGGGATGAATGACATGAGGAAAGCCTGCTTGTCTTGGTATTTGTGTGTGTCAACTCTTCAGTACAATAAAAGAACTTGCATAGCAGCAACATCACAAAAGCTGGTTGCATCACTATATGCAACTGTATGGCCTATATTCTCTGGCTTCCCAACCTGCCAGTTCACCTGCCTCTCTTCCCTTTGACCTCAGCTCAGTACTTAGAACCTTTCCTCAGCCTGACCCAACTTACAGTACATATTGCTTGGGCCCTTTGAATGGACTACTTATATTTCATCTGATACGCTGGCTGAACTATCTCAGCTCAGTAACGCAGGGATTCCAGATCGAAATGGCCCTACCGCCAATGACATCCATGGGGAGGGTAAAAGAAATCAAGATGGTAGCCACCATCTTGACTTTTTTGGCCCCCACCTCCACTGACACACTTGGCAATCTTACGTCAAATGAGACTCAACATGCAGGAAGACTGAAAATGCTCTGCTGAATCCACAATCATTTTCTGGATCAAAGTCCCCTTTTTTCGATTTGGCATGAAGGGATGTTGAGCTCCTGCTGATATAAACCTCCTGGCCCTAAGCATGCCTGATAGATTTCCATGGCTTTTTAGAAAATATCTGCTGAGCTGCTTATTTAGACATACTGTAAATAAGTGGTCAGGTCTTATTTCCTTCATGACAGGGATAAAAATATGGGGGAATAGTAATTCACTGTCATATTGCTCAAAGGCCTGGACTGTTACAGTAGCTGTGAACTATTACAACCTGTTCCACTCTGGAATGTCTGGCTGCTGTTGCAAAATTATATTGTAGGGAACACTTTTTAGTCTTATGGAACTATCAGCTGCATAGTGTGTGTCTTTGTGTGGCATTTGATTACTGAACTGCATTCTGATTAAACAATGTCAAATTCAAAGGACCAATAGGAGTACAGTAGGTATCTGCCAATTGGTGCTTTCTGGGAATGGTGATCTCCCAATCTGGAATCAAACATTGATTTTGGAAGTACCCTTAAATTCAAAAACTGGCTTGCCATGCAGGAGGATGAGACACTTATTTAAAAAAAATAACTCAACATTCCTAATGATATACCATCTGAGTTTCTATGGACCTACACCAATAATCCTGAAACTGATAATAGTGCATTCTTCATACAGTACCAGATGTGTGCAAAACATTGCACATTTGAAACACCAGTCATGAGTTCAAAATGCCACATTTCTAATGTAGAATAGTTGTCTTGAATGCCACATGGGCTGTTTCAATCATTTCGAAAATGTTGTGGTTGAAATAACCCCATTTCAAGTACAAAACAATGTTTTGAACTTGAAACACTTCCAAAGTGATTGAAAGGGCCCCCTTTCAGATTCAAAATGGTTTGAATTTGAAATGATTTACCTACTCCTATGACTATTATGTCTTCTACTTATTTAGATTCATCAAGTAGCATCTCTGTGAAGTTCAGAGCAGAACAGAAATCAAAGGCTGGATTTGACGGCAAAGAGGAGGAGGAGAATAAAAATATTACAGAAAAAATTACCAAAAACCTCCAGCAGAGTACTCTTAATGGTTAGAAAAGAGGGTCAAAAATGGTGAGTGTCTGAACAATCATTATAAATGAAATCTAGAGATATTATAAAATTATTTTCTAAATATTGATTGTCCTAATGTTTTCAGTCAGAAAAAAAATAAGGATTTCACTCACACTTTGTTAAAAATAAAAATCCAAAAAAGAGCTTGGCTGATATTCATTATTTCATTCTTTTTTATTTATTTAAAGAGCTAAGCCTACATTAATTTTAAGTACATGAAATCATCAGGTTTTTGGGATCACATAATTGGTGCCATGCTGAGCTAGCCTGGCTGTTTTCGAAGGTAAACAATAAGAGATAGAATAGGGTGGTGCGATACTGACTGCTCATCTAGAGTAGAGCAAAGCAAAACTTGCTCTCTTCCTTTCTATGTTGTCATTCTTTTCTCTTTTGGATAGGTAGAATCATTTTTCCTAAATAATGTTCTATGTGGTCTCACTTCTTATGAATGAGGGCTGTGGAGAGAACCAGATTTGAAGGGAAAATTGTGATTTGGAGCATGTCTATGCTTGGATTAAGGAGCTGCCAAAAAGTGCTACATGCAAGCCCACACATATTCCAAATCCAAAAGGCCCTGAAGACATGGTTTTGCCAGCTGGCCTGGGGATCCCAGGTTGATGTGGAGCCCATCAAGTGGTTTGTTTGAATGTATTGTTGCCGCCAGGGGCACAGGGTGTAGTGGGTTTTGTATTTTTGGTTTTATTTTTATATGCCGCCCAGAGTCACTGTGAGTGAGTTGGGTGGCCATATAAATCAAATAAATAAATAAATAAATAAATACCACCTTTTTCCTTTCAAAATTGGCTCAATGCCTAGTTCTATTCCTTGCCCTTTTCCTATCTTTATTTCTGTGCTGGAAGATATGGATGTGTTTCTGCTGGGTCTGTGTAAAGAAAGAGGAATATCAACCAAGCAGCAAACAACAACCCAATCAAGGAACTACCAAGGAGAGAACAGCACCCCCACCAACACAGGCAGGACAAGCCAGGGTATATAAACAGAGAGCAAGTAAGTCCCACTCCCTTTTCGCACTGAAGATGTTGCCTAGCCTGGCAATGAACCGTCTGCAAGAAAGCAACAAGGCTCAGAGAGCACCAAGGACTCCAAAGAGGAATGTGCCACCAGTACTCCACTGGCAAATGATATGGAAAAACCACTTCCTTACATTTCATATATATACTTCTAGCTGGCATTATTCAGTAGCTAGAAAGGGCACTCTGCATATAATAAAGGTTGAGCTGAAGTACTGAAAACGCGTGGGACTGCATGTGGGTATACATAAAATCCTAGCTTCGCTTTTCCCATCAGCTAGGGTCAGGCAGTTAGTATACTTGAACAGTTTTGGAGACCATCAGATTGAGAAGCCTTGCTGAACAGGAATTGGCAAACCAAGATGGGTTAGGATGTTTGGCAGGGTCATGATTACATCAAGGAGATCGTGGAAAAGTAGAGGCACAGAGTCACAGACTGCAAATTTAGAGCCCCTGGCTTTCCAGAACAATTATTGCATGAGTTTTCCCATTATGGAATAGAAAATTGGTTTTTTCTTCTGATCATATTATGGAGTTAAATGCTTTTCATGTCTTCTTCAGAGAATAAGAAAAATGCACAAGGCCAAGTTCTCTATAGCTTGTTCTGGCAGTGGTCTAGTTTTATATCTAGTCACTGTATTAATATATGAGCAGAGTCCTTAAAACCAGAGTGATTTTCCTGCTGCTGGATCGCATTCCCCCATTCATTTTTTTCTTTCTTTCAGATTCCTGTCTTTGCCTTTTCCTCAGTCATTTGAATCACTCACTTCTTTCATTCATTCCTGAAATCCCACTACTTTCTCTTGCCTGATCCTTGACATGTCTCTGGGGTCTTCCTACTTGTTTTTAGGTGGTTCTTCTCCTTGCCTTGTCACTGTCTATGAGAGCAAGAAATTATTGTTCCTAGCAGCTCAGCATGGATATTCTTCTACTTTTCCTCTTGTGCTTCTCTATCACTATAGCAACTCAACCAATTTCCTCTATATTTCTTTTTACCATGGTAAGATCCCTTAATGTTGCAATGTTACAAGAAGGCCAATTTTGATATCATTTTAAAAGAATGATGGTTTAGGCCAGCGCTTTCCAAACTGCCACCGTTGGCGACACACCAACGGCAGCAGCGGCGGTGCGGGGGTGGTGTGATGGCGGCGGCAGCAGCGGCAGCGGCCTCATGTATTCCGCTAAAACGCGGAAGCACTGATGGCGTGCCGCCGCCGTGCATGCCCCCGCTGCCGCTTCTGGGTTGTGTTGCGACACACTAAACTGTCTAGGCCATAGCTTTCCAAACTGTGTGTCACAACACTTTAGTGTGTCACAACACACAGTTTAGTGTGCTGCGACACAATCTGGAAGCGGCGGGGGCGTGTATGGCGGCGGTGCAGGGGCGCACGGTGGTGTTGTACATGGCGGCGGCAGCGGCGCACCATCAGCGCTTCCGCGTTTTAGCGGAAAACACGAGGCCACTGCCGCCGTGCACACCGCCACCGCCACATGCCCCCCTGCGCCCCCACCGTGCGCGCCCCCGCGCCCCCACCACTGCTGCCATTGGTGTGTCGCCAACAGCGGCAGTTTGGAAAGCACTGGTCTAGGCCTATGCATACTTGATTTGCATTATTTTGTTATAAAGTCTGAGAAACCTCCTACACAGAGAAATCTGTACATTTCATCAAGAACATGAAGGGGAACACTATGCATACGGTGCTACAGAAAACACCTAAAGGTTTTATGCATTCCGTATAATAAGAGGTCAATAATGCTGAATCTCCAGGAGGCCTACATATTCTGCTATATACCATTTGATACAACTCTTTCCCTTATGGTAGATGAACAGAGGGCAACCTTCAAGTATCATCAGTTGTTGGAAGGTCTTCTAATTATGACATTAAAGGGCCTTCAAACCTTTATCCCTCTGCCCTTTAAATTCCTGGTCAACAGACAGCAAACTGCATTTTATTAGCCCTATTGTTTGAAGGCTTTAGCAATACATGAAAGTCAAAGATCCTGGCTGTCTCTTGGAAGGTTGCTAACAGAAACTTGGATTATGAAACCATTCTATCAATTATCTTTAATAGCTGAGACAACAATCCTGTTTCTTGTGATCATCTGATAAAGGACGTCTAATCTTCTGTCAGTCAGCAGGGCTACCTTCTGACCATCTTCTACATAATTGCTTTTTATCTATTATACAAATCATCTGATTTCCAAGAACACAAACATTCCTAGTAGGTGAATAAAATCTGAAACAGTTGTCCCTGATGGGCTTATGACATTTCCTGTTTTGATTAAAAATTATTTCCCAGTAAATATGTGTCAAGCTGATGATGTTCAGAATATTTGGGTATGTGCAGCTTTAAAAATATGTCAGGATCCTGGTGTTTTGCAAAATTGAGGTTTGGAGACATGATGACATTAAGTCTGTATAATGTTGGCTTCAGGAGAAAGCACTGACTGGTTTATTTAGTTCTTTGTTAAGTCAGTAAAACAAAACTTCTGTTTATCTAATTTTAACTAAGGATATATGAGAAATTCATCACTATAAGATGAAAATATCAATTTGGAACTAGTCTTCTGTTTATTTTTGTTTTTAGAATCAACTAGAAAAGAAACACCGTGCTTTGTCAAAAAAGAATTTACTACTACCTTACCCAATTTACTAGGGAAACAGCAAAGTTGTGGAAAGTAGTAGGAGAAGGTATTCCAGTGATGATGGAAAGGACCATTCATTGTCATTGGCGATCACTCGTAGCCGAGTAAGATTGTCTTCCAAAGGTAAAATTTTAACACTGGATCCGTAAGTGGCTATAAAGGCCAATTCTGGATCCGCACAACCTCCCACAATGAGGGCATAGGTTTCCGGGTGGGAGACGGTCATGATGAGGGTTTGCCTGACGTGCCTTCCTTTTAGCTCTTTTCTCCATTTTGCCCTGTACTCGTGTTTCTTCAAAGTCCATAGCGCCATTAATAAAGGCTGACCTCCAATTGAAACGCTCATGAGTTAGGGCTTCCCAGTTCTCAATGCTGATATTACATTTTTTTAAATTAGCTTTGAGAGTATCTTTGAATCTCTTTTGCTGTCCACCAATATTCCGTTTTCCATTCTTAAGTTGCCACCTGAAATTCAACAATGCTAATTGATTTTATTAATGGGAAAATGTTAAAAAAGTGACTAAATCTGTTAAATAATTTCTCCGTGTTAAAATTGCAGAAATGATTTTATCTTGAAAGAAAAATAGGAAGATTAGTTCATTCATGCAGTAATAGATGCCGGGCCTTAGTCCTTTAGACTGCAATTTTATAGTCATGTATTTTACCTAAACATACATTTAACTCCAAGGAGTTTACTTCTGAGAACAAGCATATAGAATTGTGGTACTAGTCTCAACCAGCATAACCAGCCACTGTGCTCAACGTTTCCCTCATACCACAGCAGTTAACTGGCATCATCTGTTATTCCTGATTATTTCACACATAAATAATCAATACTTCTGTGCTTTGGGGGTGGTGCGATAAGCAGAAATCTGCAGATGTCATATTTCAATGGGATTTTTGCACTCAAAAACTTCAATGGGATTTCTGTACTCTACCGTTCAAGTTTCTATGGTGTACGTGTGTTATTTATGTACATATATATGATCAAGGACAAAATATTCACTTAAGTCCATATATTAAACTCCAGTGTCTTTTAAAGAGGACTGCATTCTTTTTCTAGAAAGTATATTCTGCTTAATTAAGATGTGTACTTTCAAATCCCTGATACTTTCCTTCAAAATTATTTATATAAGGTCCTAAAAATTAGAGTTCTCAAATATATTGTTATTCCCTTCCTAAAATAAAGGATCTGAAAAGTGACTTATCCTTGGTTTTTAATGCATTTAATGAGAAATAATACTGAACACAAGCGAACATTTTTTCACCAAAACTATATTATAAAAATAGAGAAAAAAATAATTGAAAAAATCAGAAGAAGTCAAATCTACATTACGATATGTAATTAAAAGGGTTCTTTAGATTTGCGTTGATAATTGATCTCAGACTCTGCTGTCCAGAGTAAACAGAGAGAGAAGATATTTTAGAAAATTAGTACAGAATTGCAACAAGTGAATTAAATCATTTTTTTTCAGGAATCCTTTATCGTCCTTGAAGTGAAGGAGAAATGTTGAGTGTGAAAGAAAGCTTTATAAATTAGCATCACTGAATAAACAACATGCTAGCCTTGCTTTTTAATAAATAAATCCAGAAGGTCTATTCCCACTTCTGTTTATTTCCTTGATGGAAAAAAGCCACCTGTATCCTTCACTGATTTGCTTTGGTATTTTATCTTCATTTAGATTTTTTTCATGGAAACTGAAATATAATCTAAAACCCACAAAGGGTCAAAAACTTGTTTTCAAAACTTTTCTTGGGTACAATTATTTTAATATTTTAACAGCTGGCAGCTGCAGTAATTACCTGTAGATTATATATGGAAATCTGTTGAAATATAATTATTCTGATCTATGAACCAGGTAATTAAGGTAAAAACTCCCACATTTTCTTAGACCTCATTAACTTATTTCCTTTGAAAATTACTAGATAATGGCAGTACATTATAAGCTTATCCATAAAATGATGCTGAATAATTGGAAACTTTGTCCTGGGACATTAAAGGACAAAATACTGCTTCAGAGTTGAACGTTCTGATGCATTTTCAAGTTACAATGAATGGATCATCAAATCAAGTATATCTTATCAGAGGAACTCAAGTCTCTTGAGTGGTCAAATAATTATAGTAAATGGATTTGAATGAGGTTTTGAGACCTGTTTTTTCTTTTCCTTCTCAATTGGTGCTCCTTTAAGGTAATCCAGAGTATGCAATAAAGATACATATACCCTCTTAAAATAATTATAGTATAGCTATGAGATTATCCTCTCAGCAAGTGACAGCATCTGGGTGACTTTATTTGGGCTTGGAGGCTAGTCTGGTTAGTCCTTGGGAGACCTCAGGAATTCTAGGGCTGTGGAGTCAACTGGGAAGATGGCAGTGGCCAACCACATCCATATTATTGTCAAGAAAACTCCATGGGTATTTCCGTGAAATCACCAAGCAGCCAGCTCATTGTGAAGGAGACTTTACTTATAAATTGATGGAAGTAGTCTTCTAATCTTGGACCATTAGTCCATCTAGGTCTGTATTATCTAGTCAAGTACCTCTTCAGAGTTTCTCAGAGCTATTTACTGTAGCAATGCCAGATAGGATATTTTATGGCTTGGTAAAAATTTTAGACTATGTCCTGATACTCTCATCTTTTCTATAGTCAGTGACTCTATACTGAATAGTACATGTCAGTAGCAAGCACCAGACAGAGTTTTGGGCATCCTGTAATCCCACTGTCCAAAATGGCTTAATATATAGCTCAGAATATAGTGGTTGAAGATGTACAATGCACTGCGTGTCAGACACTGAGCTAGCAAAGATTCTGAGCCAGCAAAGAGAGCCTTCCTTGAGGTGGCTGCATGGACATGGCATTGCATTTCCTAGCAGGCTCCTACATGTTAAAGGGATGTGATGCAGAAAAAGATAAACAAATGCACAGTTTCCAGAACATAGCACAAAGCAGACTTTGCCTGTTGAATTTCTGCCAGTTGATGAAAACATGGAGGCGGCAGCTTTTCAGAAAAAGGCTTCTCTGGATACATTTTGCTTAGTCTGTTATGTGCACTCAGCCACTGTAGTAGTAACCATGGTTTATAGTTTGGCACAAAATGTGGTCCCCACTTGAGACTTATTCAATAAGCAATGGTTAACTCATGGTTTAGCACTATATTCAAACACTCCCAATTTGTAAAATATAAAATGTATAAAAAGGGGGAAAGAAAGATTTGTCTTTCCTTCACAATAATAAGAAACATGGGGTCTTTCTAATCTCATGACAAGGGTGTTCCCCTCATCTACATGTGCATAAGAAAAGCTTCTAGCCAGTAGACCTGTTTTAAATGGGTATTATATCAAGAAAAAGTGTTTGAAACCACTAACAATCAAGGTACCACATTTGCTAGTTTTAGAACCATACTGAGGATAAACCAGTATATTGTGCAATATAGTGGTTTAATCAGGATTAAATTGGGGTGTGTGTGTGTAAACATTGCTACTTCCAAACATGCTAGATGAAGGCTTTGTAATGCCTACTAACCAGTTCCACAAGGTGGTGCTCTGTTACAGTTTTTATACCTCTTTTTCTGTTTGCCCAATTAAGGCAAGAAGACTGCCAGTTCATTTGGTTAATAAAAGCATTGTGTTTTCCCTCTCTAAAATGCCTGAAGACTATACTACACTGTTTTTTTAATTTTCTGTTTTAATTTGTTTTGATGAGTATAGGTAGTCCTCACCTAATGACCACATTTGGGACCAGCAACTCCATCACTAAGCACCAGATTTACTACTACAGTCCCGCTGCGGTTGTTAAGCAAATCACCCATGGTCATTGTGGAAGAGTGAATTTTCCACCTGGAGTGAGCAGGCAATATTTCCCTCCTGGGATCCAGAGTTTTAATGCTACCTGGGAAGAAGGGTTAAAACAGGCCCACCCACTCCTTAATTGGAGAGTTTGTTTTATAAAAGGGGAACTAAAAGCAAGCATGTACATGGGTGTGTCAAGAAAGGAGTTATGCCAGGAAGGCGGCGGCGGCGGCGGCGGCGGCGGGGGGGCGGGGGAGGAAAAGAGGATGTGATGAATTTGATTCTCAGTTATTAATTCAGAGTCTCTCAATCACAAACCATCAGAGGATGTGGAAGAAGTCTTTATTAATACAGGTGATCAGTTCAAGGCAAGGATCAGACTGAAGAAAAACCCACACAATTGCTGTTACAAAAATCCCCCTCTCATATCAGCCCCTCCCTAAATGCTCTCTAACGGATCTTCTAACTCCCAGCTGCAATTCATTCTGCTAACAAACACTGATAGCGCCAGCCAAGCTGACCTTGAAGTTATTCAGGCCGTCTCAACAATTCTAATCAACATTTATTTATTTATTTATTATTTCTAACTTATATCACCGCCCATCTCCCCCCACAAGGGGACTCTGGGCGGTTATATACCAAACATACCAAAATGCCACCACAAGCATGCTAATGTAAATACTACAATACCCATAAATTATACTGGAAGGATGCTAAATCCTGACAGAAGACTCCAACTCAAAGACAAGCACCTCAGCAGTAGTCTTCAGACAGCAAGAGAAAACTTCAATTCTGGGAGCTGCAAGACTGCTGAGAGGCAGAGCTGAGAGATGGGGAGGAAAAGAGACGAGAAGCCTGCAAACCAAACCAAGCTCTCTGCCTGCAGCGGCCCAGGTGCAGAGCTCTACAAATCTTCTCCAGGAACAGAAGACTGTGAGTTTGGGGTGGGGGGAGAGAAAAGCCCATTTGCAAGTCTATAAAGGAGTAAAAAGGGTTTTCACATGCAAATGGACTGAGATTGGCTACAACAGCTGAAGACATGTTGTAAATGGGTGCTGGTTCGGAAGTGCCTAATTGGCGATCACGTGATTGTTGGGATGCTGCAACAGTTGTAAGTTTGAGGACTGGTTGTAAAGTTACTTTTTCAGCACCATTGTAACTTTAAATGGTTGCTAAACAGGGCAGTCATTAAGTGAGGACTACCTGTACTCAAAACTAAGTGTATTTTAGGCAAGCACTTCCCCCCCTCCAAGAAATTTGCACTGTGCTGCCATGTTGCAGGAGAGTAATGGTATATCTAGGCAAAATTGGGCAAGTTGCTTCCCCACCATTCTCTTTCTACAGCGGTGTTTCTCAAGCTTGGCAACTTTAAGATGTGTGGAGTTCAACTCCCAGAATTCCCCAGATCAGCTGGGAGTTGAAGTCCATACATCTTAAAGCTCCAGCTGGTATCATAAAAAATGAGGGTTGCTGGGAGTTGAAAATTGGCAAAACTTCAGTGGTTCCAGGGAATTCTTTTGAACCTTCTTTGAGCATTGGTGAGGGAATATCATGATGACTATATTATGACTATACCAGCATCCATTTTTACCCCAAAGAAGCAAAATACTATAAACCAGAGATGGCTGTTAGAAGGAAATCTTACCAAGGGTTCTTCCCGAGCCAGGAATGAAGAAGCACAGGCAATTGCTGGAACAGAGGTGCTTTATTTCCCAAGAGCATGTACAGAGTATGCTGGTTGGAAGGTGGCCACACATGTATTTCCCCGCTGGCCCCTTTTATAGAGATGTAGACCTCTGTTAAAAGGAAGGTGAGACGGTTTCGCACCTTGTCAGTTTCAGGGACTCTTTCTACAAAGGCCACCTTGTCAGTTTCAGGGACTCTTTCTACAAAGGCCAGAGGCATTCCTGTGGTCACGCCCACTGTTGCTTTGTGGTTTCTAGTTCCTTTGATCAACTAACACTCTCTGCAGGCTGTAGCTTCTGCCTGTTAGCTTTAGATTATTGGTAATTTTAACCCTTTCCCTTTACTTATGCTAAGATGTTTGCCCTTCTGCTTTTGTTTTCTCAGTTTCTTGACCTGATCAGCTTAGGGGAATCTGATTTGGTTATTGGGTGGTTCCGATCAGCTTAAAGTGAGTTTGCTCAAGTTATCGGAAGGTCCCTTTGCGGCTCATGCTCTACAGTACTTTAATTTAAATGTTTAGTGTAGTTTAATGTCTCAACGGAAAGCGTCTGTCGGGAGAGGACGTGGTTCAGGAAAGGGGAGAAATGGCGGTTTGCTTGAGGAAACTGAGAGAACCGGGGTTGCCTAAATCCTTATAACATGTTGAAACCTTAGATGTAGTCCTCATTACCCCTTCAAATCTTGCCATCAGATTACAAGTTTTTATTGGACAGGAGAAGAAAATGAGATGCAAACATATTTAATATAATTCCAGCTAAATGTAAGCAAATAAAATCAAACTTAATTTTTGTTCCGGACTAACCTTTTGGAGCAAGACCCCCAGCATGCCAAAGATTAAATGCACACATATAGGATGTCAAAAGTCAGGATGCTAGTCCATGGCTGTAATGGGATGTGAGAATAACCTTAAGGAACAGGAAGAACAGCTGCAACCAAGATAATGATCAGATAAGAGAAATATGAGTCCAAAGCAGGAATGTAATTTGAGAAAGCATCTCAGACCTGACCCTCCCTACTTCTCTAGTAGATAAAGGCAGGGAGGGGAGAGGCACATGATCAAAATTTGGGCGCACCTATAAATGGAGGGCAAGACGTAGAGTGGGTCAAATGCTTTATTCAATAACCTGCTAATTTTGCTGTGTTTAAGGAATGCTGTTGATGTACTGTCTACTCTGTTGCCTAGCAGTCTTCATGAGCTGGCAGAGACAGTCTTGGGGGTGGCCTTTAACTGTTCCAAATGTCTTAGGAAAGTTCGGAGGTTCGAATCCCTAGCCCTGCGTGCGGAGTGAGCTCCCGCACTATCCCCAGCTCTTGCCAACCTAGCAATTCAAAAGCATGCAAATACAAGTAGATTAATAGGTACCACTTCGGTGGGTAGGTAACAGCGTTGCGCGCGCATCATGCGGCCACATGACCGTGGAAGCGTCGTCTCACAATGCTGGCTCTTCGGCTAAGAAACGGAGATGAGCACCGGCCCCTAGAGTCAGACATGACTGCACAAATGTGTGTGTGTGGGGGGGAACCTTTACCTTTTTTTTTTTTAACCATGACAACAGCCTGTTTTGTTGTTTTGGATTCTTTTCCACTTGTAGATTCAAGTTGTCTAGAGAGAAATGGGCTAATATCTGCTTTCTTGCTTCTTGCCTCTCCTGGCTGATTAAACTAGTCAAGGGTAGGCTGGGTTCATTAAGGACAATAATTAATGCTTTCTTGAAGGAGAGGTGTATCCTGGCTTGCTGAAAGGAAACAATGATAAAGCCCTTATTAACAACATCATTCTTTGCCAAAGAAGAACTGATAAACTAACAAACTATCACCTGGTCTCAAATGTATCACCTCTTGGCTTTGTTGATTGAGAAGATGGTAGACTTCAAGTTCTAGACACATCTGGAGGATTCTAATTATTTGGATCCATTTCAGTTAGGTTCTGGGATGGGATATAGGTCTGACATGACTGATTGCTTTGGTGGGTGACCTTTGCTGGGAACAAAATGGGAGTTGGGTGGGGCAGCTCTATTTGTTGTCATGATCTTCTTGGTGGCTTTTTGATACTATCAGTCACAGTATCCTGGACTGCCTGGAGAGGCTGGGCCTTGATGTAGAGTCCCAAGAAAATAAGTGTTTGAGATAAGGAGGTGTTAAGGAGACAATGACAGTGTATGATCATTTGTCACTACCCTACTTAATTATTGCCTTAAGTCAAACATTGATTTCTGTGGAACCACATGACTACTGTGTAAGCCTGGGAAAAGGTGTGGCTTCTCTAAGGAGCATCCAACAAGGGTGCCCATTCTAGGTCTGAAGCATCACTCCCTCCAGATCTGAATCCCTTTGATTCCCTTAAGAACAATAGGCTATTTTTGTTCTTTATCAATCTTTGATATGCCTTAAATCAATAAATCACACAAGAAGCTTTGCTTAGGCTTAAGTTCACCTCCCAAACAATAGCTAATCTTCAAAGCATTCACCCTTCACCTCAGGAAAGTTTACAGCCATCTAGACTTTTTGATGCTGCCTTTGTTTTCAACAACTTCTCCTATCCTTATCAGTGCATGTAAGATGTGTCCCCCACATCCCATCCCACCCCATTCCACAATTACAGAAATTATTTGGGGGGGGGGAAGTCTATTGAGTAAATATGGTACAATTCTGATGAAAACTGTTGAAAGATTTGGACTCATGGCCAGTTGCTTTTTCAAACACAATTTAAAGTGTTTGTTTTAAATTTAAAGAACAGAAAATCTTAGGCCTGAGCTGGGAGACGGGGAATTCTATGCTTATTCCAAGCTAGGGAATATACTCCCTTTGAAGTTTTGCTCAGTCCCATTCTTTATGCTTTTAGGGGGAAAAAATCATGACCTTTGGCCATTCACCAGCATTCATCACAGTATAGTGATGATACCCAGCTTTACATCTCAACTGCAAGCCAAGCAGGATATGCAGTCTAGCCCTTGTCTGTAAGCTATTAAAATATGGATCAGGAAAACAGGTTTAGGCTCAGAAGGCAGAATAAGTATTTTTGGGGTGCAGAAATCTCCTGATTCCAGGGAAATTTCACCTTCAATTCTGGATGGGGTTGTGCTTCCTTGGGTAAAAATGGTTCTTAATCTGGAAGTCGTCCTGGATTTACAGCTTCTGATCAAAGAACAGGTGGCAACTGTGGTTAGTAGGGTCTTCACACAGCTCCATCTTGTACATCATTTATTACCTTTGTTGGAGCAGGAGACCCTACTCACCATCACTCAAGCTTAGATCATCTCTCACATGGACTACTATAATGTACTATACAGTATATAAACAGAGGGCAAGTTCCACTCACTTTTCACACTGAAGATGTTGCCTCGCCTGGCAATGAAACGTCTGCAAGAAAACAACAAGGCTCAGAGAGCACCATGGACTCCCCAGTACTATATAAAGCTTTGGCTGGTCCAGAATGCAATGGCCTGGGTAGTAATGGGTGTCACTCAGTTTACCCATGTAGTGCTACTGCTTTGAGAGCTGTACTACTTGCCACTTCTGGTACAATTCAAGGTGCTTGTTGGAACAGAGGTAACTTCAGGACCACCTACTCCCAGAAAAGGTTCCCTCCAGATCCTTTCCCTGAAGGAGTATCGTCTGCAGGGACCATGGAGTAGGGTCACATCGGCCTCTACCCTCCTGAGTAATTGAAAAGCTTTTAAGATATAGATTTTCCAGCATGCCTGTGGGGTCTGAGGAGTCTGAAATATTTCTTTGATCCCTCTTGCGGGGTGGATATTGTACAGGATGGATGTGGCGCCTGGGGTATTTTAATATATATATATTTATGTATTTCATTTTTTGATTATATTAAGCTTGTATGCAACCTAGTAAATAACTACATAAAATACCATAATGCAGTTAGTTTCAATTTATTTACTTTTTTAAGTTTACTCATGATAAAACTAGTCTTCCAAACAACACTGAACCAAACAGAAGGCAGTAAATAGAAGAGAGATGCAGCTTTTTGAAGGCACCCTTCATTGCAAAGAAGGTTGCCTTGAGTGAAAGCTCTGAAGATGCATCAAAAGCAAGGTGACCCCCCACCCCCACCTACTAAGAGTAAAGCAGTTGCATAAGTGTAGCTTTCTTTGGCTTTTCTTCAAAGACCTTGAATGACAGTTCCAGAGTCAGAAGAAGCTTTTTGGTGACTGCCAGTTAAGGTTTTAAGGAAAGGCAAAATTAGGCTGACCATATTTCAGGATGGCAAAATGGGATGGGGTCTTATGTAATATTCCATGTTCATAAAAAAGACAGGGGTCCCCGCCCCCCTGGTCTGTGTGATTGGCTCCCACCTGCAAACCCCGCCCCCGGTCCATGCTCCAGCTCAGATCCTCCTTCCACGCCATTCCCGCCAGGTTTGAAAAATGGGACAAAATTGAGATTTTTATGAAAACGACGGGACAGTTGAAAAATGCTTAAAAATGGGACTGTCCCATTCAAAACAGGATGTATGGTCAGCCTAGGCAAAATGCCTCTTCAAGAACTCAACAGGAAATGTGTCTCTTCAACATCATGAACTGCCTCACTAAAGTGAAGCTAAGCCACTTCATTCAGACTTAGTTAAGAGGATCCACAACGTGATACACCATTGGGCAAATCATGAAACTAATTATTTGTGTTGGGTAGAGCTGAGCTATTCCACAGAATAGGTAGAAAAGATCTTTTCAAAAAGACTGTAACCAAAACATCTTCCTCCTTCAGTGGACATGGCTCCTTCCCATAACAGCAGTAGAACATTCCCTGCACACAAACAAAAAATCATGTATTTATCTCCTTTTCACTTCAGTGGAATCTTAAAACATCAAACACTGTTTAAAAACCAAAAGATACTCATTAAAACATTTAAGAGCTAAAGAGTATTGAAGCAACAGTATTAGCTATTAAAGACAATACTAATTATCCTGTGAGAAGTACTTGTGGAAAACATTCCATTCCATGACAAGTTAATTAAAGATATAACATACAGCACACACCAACATATGCACAGAATGGAATGTGCCTATGGCTTTGATTTGGAAAGCATTCATTTTTGATATAATTGCGCATACATACCTATCAAGCCCAGTTGATACTGCAGGGTACATTATTTATAATTATGTTTCTAATTTTGAACTTGCAGAAAGAGGAAATAAGAGGGGCTAATTTACTTTTTACGGCCGACAGGAAGCTCTGGCGTGGGCTGGTCCATGAAGTCACGAAGAGTCGGAAACGACTGAACGAATAAACAACAAATTTACTTTTTACTTCCCAGAACTCCTATCTGATAGTTACTAATAGTCAGCACGGTAGTTCTCTTCAGAGTCGATCTCCAAAAGGTGCTTTGGAGCATGTGAGAGTGCAAACACAGCAGTTTCTGCAACAACTTAAAGCAGCTAAAAACCCAGATGTAATAACATGGGGAAATGGTAATTCTACCTCCACCAAATGTTATTTCAATTTTCAAACTCCTACCATTTCAGTAAGGTAACCTCAGGTTTTAAAAATACAGCTTAAACATCTGGAGAGAGGATGAAGCCAAGGTCTATGGAGTAGAATAGTTTACCAATTCTACCGAAAAAGCTTTTACATCATTAACATCCCAGATTCACCCCAGTTAATTGCTAGGGGTGCAAAGAAAGCTGATATATCCAACCCCATTGAGAGAACCATATCCAAACCCATTGAGAGAACCAGTAAAACTAACAGGAGTGTACTCTCCAACCTTAATCTATTTTTCAGTGTAAATCAGTGCTTCCTAAACCTGGGTAAATTACCCAAAACTGGGTAAAAGTGGTTTTTCTTTGGGTAACGACACATGAACCCATTAAATTGACTTAAAACACTTTGTTTTACCTACATTGGGTAAAAAGGACTTTCTGATAAGCGGTTTGGGGAAATGAAGGAAAAAGTTTGGGAAGCACTGGTGTAAATTATTCACCAGGGCATAATTAATACTTAAGGCAACATGGAGTATGGGGGGATTGTATTTATTCCAGAGTTTTCATCTATGTCATATAGAGGGTAGCTATATGTAGCTTCTGACAGAAGCTTTGCAAGGAAGATGGATAGATCCAGCTGTCTATACTTCACATCCACCAATTTAAATAAGAAACTCCTTTAACAGGAAACACTTTTAACAATTTAAACTTTGTTAAGATTAATTTCAGCAAGGATATAGAACAGAGCTTTCCAAACTTTTCATGTTGGTGACACACTTTTTAGACATGCATCATTTTGCAACACACTCTTACAGCAGGGCACTAGGACCTGCACGGAATCCTGGCAGGGCTCGGAGGCCAGGACACACCCAGAAACCGCAGCCGACACACTAACGTGTCCCAACACACAGTTTGGAAAGTTCTGATATAGAATGAAGTTATAAATGAGATTCAGGTGGATTCTATCTTCTCCTGTAGAACACTGGAATGATGACTAATTAGAGCAACTAGGACTGTTACTTTTAACCTCAGCTTATCCTAGTTCTTTTTTCCTATTATATTACACATGGGTAGCTGGAGGAGGGGGGAAGTGATAAAGAAACATATACTTTGCCTTTTGTGTATTTGCATGAAATCTTACAATGCAAATACAAAAGGTTGAGCTTCCATTGTGACATCACAACACAGATTACTTTGGTATTATCATGGTAACCTACATGTCAAACCCTGCCCCTTATGTACTTGTGTGAAACATGTACAAAGAATGGAGCTGCCATAATGTCATAATGCACTTTTCATCATTTTGCCATCAACATGACTAGCTGAGAATGATGTTATATATATTGCAGTCTCTTGCAACATACATACATACATACCTACATACATACATACATACATACATACTGCAATGAGAATGAGGCATTTTCAGAACAATTCTCATGTTAATTGCCCTGGCTTACTGAATGTATTTATTTAATCAGTTTCTACTTGATTTTTCAAAAATGGATCAAGTATTTTGGTTTAGGCTATTCAGGGCTTTGTAGACAAATGCTAGCATTTTAAATTGTATTTGGAAACAAACTGGAAAACAACAGATGTCTTTTAGATGAGTAACTGCAAAAGATAATTGTCACCGTAGTTCCTAGTTAGAAACCCTCTAAATCTCTTGATGCTATTCAAAGCAGTTACACAATGAATTTTGGTAGGATAGGTTGCATGATACTAAGGAAGGGACAGCACTGGCAAAAACATGTTTTATCCCAGGATGGCACATAGTTATCCCATAAGCCAAAAGTAGTGAAACAGGCTTTGTGCTCATGGAGACCAGCTGGGCTTCCACAGAGCTAATTCCAGTTACACCTTTGTTGTTGTTTATTCGTTCAGTCGCTTCCGACTCTTCGTGACTTCATGGACCAGCCCACGCCACAGCTTCCTGTTGGCCGTCACCATCCCCAGCTCCCCCATGGTCGAGTCTGTCACCTCCAGAATATCATCCATCCATCTTGCCCTTGGTCGGCCCCTCTTCCTTTTGCCTTCCACTTTCCCTAGCATCAGCATCTTCTCCAGGGTATCCTGTCTTCTCATTATGTGGCCAAAGTACTTCAGTTTTGCCTTTAATATCATTCCCTCAAGTGAGCAGTCTGGCTTGATTTCCTGGAGTATGGACTGGTTTGATCTTCTTGCAGTCCAAGGCACTCTCAGAATTTTCCTCCAACACCACAGTTCAAAAGCATCTATCTTCCTTCACTCAGCCTTTCTTATGGTCCAGCTCTCGCAGCCATAGGTTACTATGGGGAATACCATTGCTTTGACTATGCGGATATTTGTTGTCAGTGTGATGTCTCTGCTCTTAACTATTTTATCGAGATTTGTCATTGCTCTCCTCCCAAGAAGTAGACGTCTTCGGATTTCCTGGCTGCAGTCATGTAGCTTGAATCATGTCAACTGGATTTCTATTTTCTCAGTGGAAACATTTCGCTCCTTATCCAAGGAGCTTCTTCAGTCTGAGCAAAGTTAGTAAGGGAATCCTTAAATATGTTGCTGTGTGACCTTACACCTGGGGCTAGGTCATGGTTATTTTTTTTAGATGTTATTTCTAAGTCCCTTTATCATCTAAAGAAGGATCGTTAAGATCACCATGCTGCTGTTGAGCTTGCGAAATGGTCTTAATCTTCCTAGGCACAGAAGACAAAGCAGGGAGGAAGATAGGGGAAAGATTGTGCCTGAGGCCCCCACCTCTATTCAAGGAAGGATTTTCCAAGTTGGCATAAATGGATTCCTTGACCCCTCTCTCAAATTCTTTCTAAAAGGAATCCATTTATGCCAACTTGGAAAATCATAATCAAGCTACCTGGATTTCCAACCACCAAATATCTTTTTTCACTCCCTAGTGTTGTGGATTGTATTTTTATTTCAGTTACAGCATGCAATTTTTTGTTTCATCCAATTACTTCATTTTGTTTCAGATAAAAAGATCTGAAAAGACAGCAGAAGCAGGATTTTCAGTAATCTGAGTTAATACTGCTGTCTTAAATTATTCTAATCTATAATATATAAAACAGAGCCAGTTTGGTGTAGTGGTTACAGCATCAGGCTAGAAACTTGGAGACTGTGAGTTCTAGTCTTGCCTTAGTCACAAAGCCAGCTGGGTGACCTTGGGCCAGTCACTTTCTCTCAGCCCTAGGAAGAAGCAACTTCTGAAAAACCTTGCCAAGAAAACTGCAGGGACTAGTCCAGGAAGTTGCCAGGAGTCAAAAACTGACTTGAAGGTGCACGCACACAAACACAAATCAGTTTTACTCTTATTTTGTTTGAGCTGCTTTATAAAGCAGCTGTAAGGATGGAAAATCCAGGAACAACGATTAATTGCACCTGGATGTTCCAACCTTACACAGGATGAATAAAGAAAGGAATGTAAGGGAGATTGGGGGAGGGAAGAAGAAGCAAAGATTAACACCTTCAGATTGAGAGACACAGAAGGCCACAAAAGAGCTATCAGCGCCAGCTGGCACGAAGCAGAAAGAAAGCAATCAGCATAGAAAGGAATTAAATTACAAAAGAAGGGAAACTGAGATTCGTAGCTTTGATGTGGCAGGATGCCAATCTAATAAAGAACTGCACATATCCCTTACGGCTTGTGTTGAAAGTTGCTGATTTTAGATTGTAAGATTGTGGACCTTACAGCAACAAAACTGAAATTTGTTAAACTATTTGACCTAAATACTTTTCCCTCAAGAAATATGCTACAGACCAGCACTTGGTAGAGCAGCCATGAAGGCCTTGGAAAATATATTCAAATGCCGTGATGTGTCTATACCTACAAAGATCAGAATTATGCAAGCTATGGTATTCCCTGTGACACTCTATGGAAGCGAAAGTTGGAATTTGTAGAAGCAGGATAGGAAGAGTATTGACACTTGTAATACTTGAATACACTTGAATTTGTAGAAGCAGGATAGGAAGAGTATTGACACTTGAACTTTGGAGTTGGAGAAAACTCCTGAGAATACTGCAGACAGCCAAGAAAACAAATGGATTATCAAACAAATCAACCCAAAGTTCTCACTTCAAAATGCTTTAGAGGGATCAGGGAGTGGAAACAGTGCCACATGGAAGTGTCTTCTGTACGTCTGTAATTTAATATGGACTGTGTGTTGGTCTCAAACTCCTACCCGTATTCTTATTTGTGGTATGAAGAATCTCAAGAAGAAATAGCACTTTATTCTGCAGAAGTGTAAAGTCACCAATGAAGGGTATTTTGTCTCCTTCCAAAAGTATTCGAGGTGGTAATCCAGTCTGGAAATGATTTGTAACATTAAGGTTTGTAGGAAAATGCATGGCTGCAAAGAAATGTACTGCGGTAGACCAGGCCTCTCCAAAACTGATTTCAGGTCCACTGAGGTATGGTAGTCTGAAATGTAAGAAAGGAAAAGGAGGTCATGAATATTTGTATAATATTTGTTGTGTTTCTGAACCAAATAGGAGAGGGGTTGCTGAGACATTTTAAATTGTAATTGACTTGCAGCTCCCTGGCCAAACTCAATGCTTTGGGATAACACAGTAATCGTACATGTGATCGGTCTCAACCAATCAAATTCTTCCTACAGTATTGTGAACAGTCAGATGGCATAATTACTCATAATTGTACCTAACTATAAATATGCCCAGTGGGCTACCAAGATCCTCCCACTGATATCAGTAATTGTTGAACTGTTATGTCATCTATTATCAGCCCCACTAGGTAGACCAGATCAGGAAATCAACTCCACAGGAAGGCTAATACTACTTTTATTGAGATTGGCTAAAATAGCAGAATCCTGCAAATCTGATTGTGCTGTACCTCCTCCTCCTCCTTATACTCCAGTGAATTAGGGAGGTGTCTGCCTGAGCCATTTCTGAATGTTTTCTCACCATTGTGAACTTAAGAAATGCTTCAGCCCCTTTTGCCTAGGCAATGGATCCTGCCTCAAAGTCATCTTTCTTATTCCCTCCATCTACCAACAACTTCTTGCCACTAACCAGAGGAAAAACATAAAACATCTCGCTTTGCTTCCTGGTTCTTTGGTTAAGAAGGATGGAAGAAATTATGGGCAGAACATAGGATAATCCTTCCACAATCCAGAGGCAATCATGCCTGTTCAGAGTTATTTATTTGCTATAATAGGGCTACTGCATTTTAGGAAAGATCTAAACCAGATTGAGAAGAAAGGTTTCTCACACCAGAGTTTCTCATGATGCTTGTGATAAGCTTGTTACCTTTTTTGAAACTTCTGAAATGCAGAATTAATGGAGAGAGTGTGAGCTTTCCACATGTAACTTAGGGCTTCATCTTCTGAGAAAAGACTTGTAGCTGTTTCAGAGTTTGGTGCAGTAGACAGGAGATACTAAAAATAAATATAAAGAAAGATAAGTAGATGTAGATATAGGTAGGATAAATAAAACTATTCAGTTACTCATAAAAGTCATGCAACCATGCCCATATATACAGTAGATAGAAGTCTGTCTCTGATTACTTCAAACTTTCTTGAAAATGAAGACATGTATGTGTGTATGTTGACTTTGCAGTCTAGCCTATTGCTTTGACATTCCCTGGAGGTCTCCCATCCAATTATTAACAAGGCCTGACCCTATGAAGCACCACCCCCTCCATCAAGGAAGCCAATACCACAACATGGACCCAACCACAGATCACCTCACCTCACTTTTGCGACCAAGGAGGGTACCGTATCCAATAAACAGGTGGCTGAGCTGACTATACAGAGAACCCTGTCCACTTCCTCAGGAGTCACCAGCTCAAACTCATCCCAGATTACATGACCAGACTGTGCCCCAGGCACCATCCTGCAACAACGGTTAAGACTCCAGGCATCCGCAAGGATTTGTTTTGCCCCTGTGACAAGTTGTCACAGTTGTCAGAAACAAAAAACAATATCCACACCAAGCCCCTTCCACAAACTGTCCATCCGCTTGCCATCTTTCTCTCTCATAACCTGGCCCAGTGCTATGTTGAGCTTTATAAGTGACAACAAGTACATTACATTGCATCTAGAAGTTCACCAACAGCCAGTGCAGTTTGTAGAGCAATGGTGTTACACAGTTGCATCTTGACAACCCAACACTGCCCATGCTGCTGCATTCTGGACCAGTTGCAGCTTCTGAATACTTTTTAAGGGCAGTTCATTACAATAGTCCAAACAGGAGGTGGCTAAGGTGTGAGTGATTATGAATAAGGACTGGGGATCCAGAAACAGACACAATTGGTACAGAAGGTTTATTTGTGCAAAAACCTTCCTAGCAACAGCTGCTACCTGCTCCTTGGGAGGAGCTGTGAGTCTAGGACAATTGTCAAATAACACACCAACTCTGTCTGAGGGCATGTGAACCCATTCACACATCATCAGATGACCCCACACTGCATATTCACATAGATTTTAAATAGGAGTAGGAAGAAAATAGAGCCCAATGGTAAAGCAGGGGTCTAGAACTAGAAATATCCCCTCCGCCAAGATGAGCTGGAACTGACCCTGGTGAAAGGAGAAGAACTGCCATGACACCATGCCTCCCAATCCCCTGAGCCAGTCCAGAAGATATTGAACATATTGAAAGTTGCTGAGACATCAAGGAGAACCAGGATGGGGGTACGGCCTCTGCCACCTCTGTCCTGCCAAAGGTCATTAATGAGTGTGATCAATGCCATTTTAGGGGTATAACCAGGTTTGAAACTCAAATGAAAGGGTTCCAAATAATCTTTTTCCTTCAGGGCCCTCTGAAGCTGAAAGCTGACCACTCTCTCAACAAGTTTCTCTGAAAAAGGGAAGGTTGAAAACTGGTCAAAAATTGTCCAGTTCCATTGGATTCAGTGACAGTTTCTTGAGAAGAGGCCAGACCATCCCCTCCCTCAAGGAAGCATTAACCACTGCATAGACTCAACGACATGTCATCGAGAGGCTTTAACCAATCAGGAAGGACATGGATCTAAAACACAGATGGTTGAACCCACAGCTCCAAGGACCTGCCCACTTCATTAGAATTAACAGGCTCAAATTCCTCCCAGATAACTAAACAAAAGGGTGTCTCAGGCAATTCCAAAAGACTTTGTCTTAGGCTAGGCCATTTCTTTGTCTTAATCTGTCCTAGCTTTTAGAGTGTAAACCCTGGCACATTATTCAAAGGTTAGTTCATACACAGAGGTCTATCTTTGCCCCCAAATATGAAGAAAAAGAAAGCATAACTTTTTTCTAAAATTAGAGGTAGTTTTTCCCCCCAATTCTCTGTATTTGCATGCATGATTTAGGGGAAGAATCTCTGGGTGAGATCATCCATCACCACAGGATGAAATACCATCTATATGCTGATGATACTCAGCTGTATATTTCCATTCCGGGTGAAGTAAGTGATGCAGTTGCCGCCCTATCTCAGTGTCTGAAGGCTGTGGGGGCCTGGATGGGGAACAACAGGCTTTGGCTGAACCCAAGTAAGACGGAGTGGCTGTGGATTGATGGCGGCTCGGGACCTAGGAAGTTATCATCTTTGGTTCTAGAGGGGGTGGCACTGCCCCATTCGGAGCCAGTGCGGAATCTGGGGGTTCTCCTGGACTCACGGCTCCTGCTTGAAGAGCAGGTGGCAGCCATGGCCAGGAGGGCCTTTGCACAACTTCGAATTGTGCACCAGTTACGCCCTTTCCTGGACTGAGATGCCCTCCGTACAGTCACTCATGCCCTTGTCATCTCCCATATAGACTATTGTAACACGCTCTACATGGGGCTACCCTTGAGGAGTATCCGGAAGCTTCAACTGGTCCAGAATGCAGCTGCGCGGACAATTATTGGGGCCAGAAGATCGGCCCATGTGACACCGCTGTTGCGCGAGCTGCATTGGGTACTAGTTTGCTTCCGGGTACAATTCAAGGTGTTGGTTATCACCTTTAAAGCCCTACATGGCATAGGGCCAGGCTACCTGAGGAACCGTCTCATCCCCAGAACATCGACCCGTCCCACCCGATCAGCCAGAGAGGGCTTGCTGCGGACCCCATCGACTAAAGAATTCCATCTAGCGGGGTCCAGGAGGCGGGCCTTCTCTGTGGTTGCGCCCACCCTTTGGAATATCTTACCCCCGGAGCTGAGGCTAGTTTCCTCGCTCCCGACCTTCCGGAAAGGCTTAAAGACCTGGTTCTGCCATCTTGCCTGGGAGGGAAATGCCAATAGTTCCTCTTGGAGATGGCTGGTCCCTTGAAGCCTCTCAGTATGCCATTTTTAACATTCTTATACTTGGATTTTATATTAAGGATGTATTGTAATTTTATGCTGATTTTTTAAATTATGTTTTTATTGTGAACCGCCCAGGGTCCCCGACAGGGGAGATGGGCGGTAATATAAATTTAATGAAAGAGAGAGAGAGAGAGAGAGAGAGAGAGAGAGAGAGAGAGAATATGTACTAGGAAGATATCCATATAGTTAGTAAAAAATCAACAGACATACCTTGAAGAAATCCCTCCAGGCAGACATGACATCTGGCACTTGGGTATTGCATTCAGCAATGCTGTGGCAGAAATCTGTTCTTTGCTGATCTGGTGGTGTTAGTTCTACCTCATATGGCAGCTCTCCAAAGAAGCCGCTATCCAGTGCCCCAAGAAAGGGAATTGCTGCCAGGTAGTAATTCATACCTAGGGCAATTAAGAGTAGTGAATATGGTTTAGCAGGAAAAAAATCTAGTCAAAGCAAAATAAGCTTAATGGAAAAAATACAGGTGGTCTTTGTTTAGTGACCACAATTGGGACCAGCAAATTGATTGTTAAACGAAGTGGTCGCTAAGTGAAACCATGACTGTGCTTACTCTTACTTCAGCTTTCCTATGCTTTACAGCCCTGAAAAGGTCATAAATGCAAGGATTGGTCATAAAGTTACTTTTCATCACCATTGTAACTGTGAACGGTCGCTAAACAAGGCAGTTGCTAAATAAGGACTACCTGTATTGGCCCAATTTGTTCAAATACATGGCTAGGGGAGTGCCCCCACAGAATTGTAGTGTGGCCTGATTTACACAAAGAGAATTTTTATGAGGAAAAAAGGAGTCAAATAAAAATGCATGTACAGTAACTGATTTCTGAATAATAGGACAACATAGTATCTGATTAACTTTAATTGGTAGAATCTTAAAAGGTTATTAAAGTTTAACTGGGATCCCATATAGCTTTTTGAGAAATCTTTAGTTGCAAGCATTATTTGTGTACAACTCTAATGTCACTGAAGACTAACCACTAACCAGGACTGGTATCACAAGTCAGTATTAATTATTAAACATGACTGTAATTCCTTTTCTGTATCATTCTTGCTTGGAGATAATTATGTGACTATCAGAAGTACCTTCTGGACAATTCCCATGGAACTATTAGATAAGACATTTTAAAATCAGTTATGTTAGATATTTTTGGCAATATTTTATTTGTTCTGAAATATTGTTCCTTGTTTCCTGACTTTGCCACCTTATATTATATTTCATACTTTGTCTATTCTAATTTCCATCATTTCAGACATTCAGGTAGTTGAGAAAATGTTCCATAGAGAAAGTCTACAGCATAGCTTTCCAAACTGTGTGTCGCGACACTTTAGTGTGTTGCAACACACAATTTAGTGTGACGCGAAGTGGCGGCACGGGGGCGTGTGTGGTGGCAGCGCGGGGGCACGTGCGGCGGCAGTAGTGTGCATGGCGGCAGCGGCGCACCATCAGCGCTTCCGTGTTTTTGCGAGGCCGCCGCTGCTGCGCACACTGCTGCCGCCGCGCACCCCCGCGCCGCCACTATTGGTGTGTTGCCAATGGCGTCACTTTCGAAAGCACTGGTCTACAGCATAACAGAGTCATTAGTGAGAGTACTTCTACAATGTTACTCAGTCTGTGAATCTATGAAGCCACACAATCCTGCAGAAGAACATGGGAACTGATGCAGTGATGTTGCAAAAATGAAGTATGAACATGGGAGGTTACTCCTTTGTATGGAATGCTTCCATAAAAGCAGTTAATAGATGTACCATGGACGGTCCATCTGTCCATGGACGGTCATTTCAGGCTCTGAAAGCTTGTGGTAGAGCAGTGCTTTCCAAACTGCTGCCATTGGCGACACACCAACAGCAGCAGCAGCGGCGTGGGGGTACGCAGGTGGGTGGCGTGCATGGTGGTGGTGCAGGTGGCACGTGGCGGTGGCGTGCACGGCGGCAGCCTCACTAAAATGTGGAAGCACTGATGGCGCGCCGTTGTCGCTGCTGCAGCACACACCGCTGCCGCGTGTGCCCCCGCCGCCGCTTCGTGACACACTAAACTGTGTGTTGTGACACACTAAAGTGTCGCAACACACAGTTTGGAAAGCTATGCGGTAGAGGAAGGATTTCTGTTGACCAATTCTGTAAGGCAGGGCTTTCCAAAGTGTCGCCACTGGCGACACACCAGCGGTGGCGGCGGCGCGGGGGGCACGCGCACGGCGGCAGCAGCACGCGCGCGCTTGGTGGCAGCGCGGGGGGCGGCACGTGCGTTCACGGCGGCAGCGGCAGCCTCCGCTAAAACGTGGAAACACTGATACCGCGCCGCTGCCGCCGCCATGCACGTGCACACCGCCGCTTCCGGGTGGTGTGGTGACACACCACGCTGTGTGTGGCGACACACTTTTGTGTCGCCACACACAGTTTGGAAAGCTCTGCTGTAAGGTTTGATAGTGCTCATGGTGGAACCCTCCAAATATTAGCACTTAGCAAATCTTTTATTACTATTATAAGGCATCAAAACAAATGAAGAATTCACAGCTTGGTGCAATTGGTTTTACATGTTAGGAGCTTTCTCCATTTAGTATAAAAACAAGTAATTCTCAAACAAGAATATATACTTACAAGCCCACCAGCTGTATACAGATATGCACAGACTGTCTCCATCCATATGGCCACACCCTGTAGTATTTAAGGGATCTGCTAACCTGCCTGGAAGAAAATGAAATAAAGTATTGCACCTCCTTGGATTTTTAGAAGTGCCAAGATTGACCCAGCCTTTTGTTAGGAGAAAATAAGTAGTGCTGGTCATCAAATTGTTTTATCTTGACTGTTTTCATTCATTCATTCATTCATTCATTCATTCATTCATTCATTCATTCATTCATTCATCAAATTTATATGGCCGCCCATCTCACAAAAAAGTGACTCTGGGTGGCGTACAATAAAACTATAAAACAGTTACATATAAAAACATTTATTATTCAGAAAGATTTTAAAAATTGCAATTCAAGGCTAAGAGAGGGCAACAGATGTCAACAATGGAGCCACCTCAGTACCTCGCCAGTCCCCTGAGGACCTCAAGCCTGATGGCATAACCAGGTTTTGAGGGACTTCCAGAAAATCAACAGGGATGGAGCCAGCCTCACTTCAGGGGGGAGGATGTTCCATAAGGCGGGTGCCACGGCAGAGAAGGCCCACCTCCTGGGTCCCACCAAGTGTAGCTCTCTAGCAGATGGGACCCGTAGCATGCCTCTTCTGCCAGATCTGATGGGACGGACAGATATAATTGGGGAGAGGCGATCCCTCAAATAACCTGGTGCCATGCCATGAAGGGATTTAAAGATCAAAACCAGCACCTTGGATTGGACCCAGAAGCATAACTGCCCCGCCACTGCATTTTGCACCAGCTGAAGCTTGCAGATACTCTTCATGGGCAGCCCCATGTACAGTGCATTACAGTAGTCCAATCAGGAGGGGACTAGGGCTTTAGTGACTATGAGCAGAGCCCCCCAATCTAGGAACAGGTGGAACTGGTGCACAATATAAAGCCGTGCAAAGACCCTCCTAGCCATGACTGCCACCTGCTCTTCGAGCAGGAGTCATGAGTCCAGGAGGACCCTCAAGTTGCATACTGGGTCTGTTTGGGGCAGTGCCACCCCATCCAGCACCAAAGATGGCATAGTCCTAGAACCAGTAGGCCCCAAAACCCAAAGCCACTCAGTCTTGCCAGGGTTCAGATGAAGCCTGTTGTTCCCTATCCAGACCCTCACAGCCTCCAGGCACCGGGATAAGATGTCCACAGCATCACTTAATTCGCCTGGGGCAGAGATTTACTGATGATACCTTACCCCATGGCGATGAATAAACTCACCCAGTGGCCTCATATAGATGTTGAATAGGAGCAGAGAGAGCACCAAGCCCTGCAGCACCCTACACAGTAGGGGCCGAGGGTAGGATCTCTCCCCACCATCAACACTGACTGAAATTGACCCCAGAGAAAGGAGGTGAACCAGCACAACACAGTGCCGCCCACCCCCAATCCTCTGAGCCAATCCAGAAGGATACCATGGTTGATGGCATCGAAAGCTGCAGAGAGGTCAAGTAGACAAGGATGGATGCACAACTCCAATCCCACCCTTGCCAGAGATAATCCGAAAGCATGACCAATGCTGTTTCCGTCCCATACCTGGGTCTGAATCCTGACTGAAAGGTATCCAGATAATCTGCTTCATCCCAGGACTTCTGAAGCTGTTGCGCAACCTCCTTCTCCAAAAAGGGGAGGTTAGATACTGGATGAAAATTGTCCAGTATAGTGGGGTCCAGCAATAGCTTCTTGAGGAGGGGGTGAACCAATAGGTAAAGGAGCAACCTCCTCACTCAAAGAAGAATTCACCACTGCTATAACCCACCCACATGACACCCCCAGACTGCTTTAATAAGCCAAGAGGGGCATGGATCTAAAGAGAAGATGGCTGAGCTCACAGTCCTAAGGACCCTGTCCACTTTCTCAGGTCCAATAGTTTCAAACCGTTCCTAGATAACTGGGCAAGACTCCTTCCAGACATCTCCCCCAGACCAATTGGCCAGTGTCCAATTGCGAGCGAATTCAAGCAACTTTGACAGATGCTGAACAAATTCTTCTGCACACCTCTGCAAGGGGTTCTCCAAGCCCCCTTTACCCAAGAGGGCATGTGTCACCTGAAGCAGGGCTGCGGGACAGCTCTCCACAGACACAATATGGGCGGAGAAGTACTGAAGCTTTGCCGCCCTTACCGCTACAAGGTAGGCCTTAATAGCAGCTCTAACGTGTGTTTGGTCGAGTTCATCCCCTGTTGAATGCCAGCGATGCTCAGGGGTCGGCAAACTTTTTTATGCCAGGAGCCATTTTGACATTTATAACACCACTCGAGTGCCAGGGGGCGGGGTTTGCGGACGGGAGCCATTCGTGTGGAAGGGGGCGGGGTTTGTGGGCGGGAGCCTTGAAAACAATTTTGGGTGGCAAAATGTAGCTGCAGCTACCCACCCTACCCAACCCCACCTGCCACCAGCATTGCATAATCTCCGAGTTAATTGCTCGGAGACAAGTCCGCTTCCCTGACCTTCTCCTCTGCCTGTCCTTCGCTCCCTTACAGCACCTTGGAGACAAAGCCTCCCACAATCTGCCCCTTTCCTGATTGCAACCAGGGATCTTCTTCCCCGCCCCCTCGGCCAGCTCCTCTGTGCCTGCAAGGCAAGGTGGATCAGGCACAAGGTGGCTTTAGCTCGCTGCTGCTGCCTCATGGTTGCCGCCAATGCAGCTGGTCTGGGCTGGTGGCCGTCTGCTGGGGACTGACAAAAGCTGCCCACTGGTGGGTAGACTGGGGGCCGACAAAGGCAGCCCAATGGCAGCCGGGGTTGGTCAGGCTGGGCTGCTGCTCTAGGCTGGTGGAAACCTGGGTAAACGGGCAAGGAGCAGGCAAGGTAGCAGCGCTTACCCCGATGCTGGTTTCTTCCGTAGGGAGCAAGGACGAAGACGGGGAAGCAGGGCCAATCGGGTTTCGCGTTGTTCAGCCCGCCTCTCTGCTTTCCTTTGGCGCGCGCTGATTGGTGGAGGTGTCCCTCCTTCTGAGCCTCCACCAATCAGTGTCTCTGTTTCTTCCCCAGGGTTCGCGCCAAGCCTGCTGCTTCCGGAGACCGGCTTTCCGGATGTCGGGCGGCAGACAGGTAAGTGACCCGACTCTCACAGAGTAGTTGTGAGAGCCACAGTCAAGGGGCCAAAGAGCCGCATGTGGCTCGCGAGCCGCCATTTCCGACCCTTGCTCTAGACCAGGATTTCTCAACCAGGGTTCCATGGAACCCTAGGGTTCTATGAGAGGTCGCTGGGGGTTCCCTGGGAGATCACAGTTTATTTTAAAATTTTCAAATTCGGGCAACTTCACATTAAAGAGGTCAGTTTCATTCTTTATTTTCAGTTTAAGAACACTGTTAATGCATACAGTATATACAGGCCTACACATGAAACGAATATAATAATTTTGTAACTTCCGCCCTATATTTGAGCCTGAATGTGCAGGGGTTCCCTGAGGCCTGAAAAATATTTCAAGGGCTCCTCCAGGGTCAAAAGGTTGAGAAAGGCTGCTCTAGATGTCTGTTCTCTCATTCATCTCCCTCAAATCTTCCGTGAACCATGGGGAGTGACGGGATCTACGAGAGGGGAACAGTCGCATAGGCACGATCTGATCCAATGACTCAGCCGCCCCCCTATTCCAAGCAGCGACCAAGGCTTCGGATGGGCCGTGCAGCAGACCAGCAGGAACAACACCCAGATCCCTCTGGAACCCATCCAGGTCCATCAGTCGCCAGGGTGGACCCATCTGATGGGTCCAGCCTCCCTGCAGTGGATAGTGGCACTGGAGAATCCCATGGTAATCAGGGCACGATCTGACCATGACAAGGGAGACACCAAGAGCTCTCCCAATTTCAGATCACATTGAAGAGATAAGCAACACTGTGGAAAATGAAGCAGAAAAACTATTCCCAGCATTTCAAAGATGAATAGCCTCACATGGCTTTCAGAAAAAAAGTTACCACAACAGCCAAAGAAAGATGGAAAATGCAACTCTCTGAAAACAAGGAGGACACATGACAACTGATTTCCAACATCAAGCAAGGAAGGACCAAGAAAGATACACATTACAATGCCAATAGCCAAATTTTTAACTATAGCTATAAAAACTAGGCCTTTAGTAACACACCAATAAGCTTGAGTTTTAAATGTTTTGTGTAATATTTATCAATTTATTTTATTTGTTAAACTGTTTTATCTATTGTCAAATGTTAGATTATATTTGTACTTTACTATTTGGGTCATTTGGCTGTAAATAAAACTATGTATATAAGAAAGATACAGCAAACAAGGAAGTTAGTAAATAGAGAAATATAACAAGAAAAGAAAAATAAGAGACCTTTATAAGATCAGTAAAGCCACAGGAAAATTTATATCTAAAGGAGAACTACTAGCTGGCAATTAAGATAGGGCTACTCAAAAGTAATCATAAAAGTGATATACTGTAATAAAAGCAAAAGAGGTTAAAGGCAGGTGGAAAGACTACTAAAACCTTTTTGCAAGTGGAACTGATGACAAGCATATTTGGAGAGAAAGAATACATCCCAAAACTGACTCCCATGGAAAGTACAACAGACAATAAACTAGTGGTCAAATTGGAAAACATAGGTGCAGATAAAGTATCCAGTGAACTATTTAAAGCTGCAGGAGATGAAGTAGTTAATGTGTTAACAGCTCTAGACCAACAGATATAGAACAAGATGATATGGTCTAGAGCAGAGCTTTCCAAACTGTGTGTCGGGACATGTTAGTGTGTCGGCTGCAGTGTCTGGGTGTGTTGCGGCTGCTGCTGCCTCCTGGCTTCCACGCAGGTCCTAGTGCCTGCCTTGTGCCTTGCTGCCTCCAAACCTACTGTGATTCCACGCAGGTCCTAGTACCTGCCTTGTCCCCTGCTGTAAGAGTGTGTCGCAAAATTATGCATGGCTAAAAAGTGTGTCACCAACATGAAAAGTTTGGAAAGCTCTGGTCTAGAGCACAACGTTAGTGTGTCGGCTGCAGTGTCTGGGTGTGTCGTGGCTGCTGCTGCCGCTGAGCCCTGCCAGGATTCCGCGCAGGTCCTAGTGCCTGCCTTGTGCCTTGCTGCCTCCAAACCTGCCCTGCCAGGATTCCACGCAGGTCCTAGTGCCTGCCTTGTGCCCTGCTGCCTCCACACCTGCCCTGCCAGGATTCCACGCAGGTCCTAGTGCCTGCCTTGTGCCTTGCTGCCTCCAAACCTGCTGTGATTCCGCGCAGGTCCTAGTGCCTGCCTTGTGCCCTGCTGTAAGAGTATGTCGCGAAATGATGCATGTCTAAAAAGTGTGTCACCAACATGAAAAGTTTGGAAAGCTCTGGTCTAGAGCACAACGTTAGTGTGTCGGCTGCAGTGTCTGGGTGTGTCGTGGCTGCTGCTGCCGCTGAGCCCTGCCAGGATTCCGCGCAGGTCCTAGTGCCTGCCTTGTGCCTTGCTGCCTCCAAACCTGCCCTGCCAGGATTCCACGCAGGTCCTAGTGCCTGCCTTGTGCCCTGCTGCCTCCACACCTGCCCTGCCAGGATTCCACGCAGGTCCTAGTGCCTGCCTTGTGCCTTGCTGCCTCCAAACCTGCTGTGATTCCGCAAAGGTCCTAGTGCCTGCCTTGTGCCCTGCTGTAAGAGTATGTCGCGAAATGATGCATGTCTAAAAAGTGTGTCACCAACATGAAAAGTTTGGAAAGCTCTGGTCTAGAGATTGGAATGGATCAGTGTTTTTCAAATTTGGCAACTTTAAGATGTGTGGAGTGGGGAATTCTGGGAGTTGAAGTCCACACATTTTAAAGTTGCCAAGTCTGAAAAACACTGGAATAGGTTGATTTAATGCCTATACCAAAGAAGCAAGATGCAAGAGAATGTGCAACTTACTATATTGTTGTACTCATGGAACAATTATGTTTTGTTTAAGAACTTAAACAGGAAAATAAAGCTGCATCTAGAGACAAAAATGCCAAATGAACAGGGAGGTTTCAGAAAAGACAGGGAGACATGAGATCAAATAATTAACTTAAAATGGATAATAGAGAATTTAAGGAGGTTTATCTTTCCTTTGTTAATTAAACCAAGGCCTTTGATCATGTAGATAATATTAGAATGAGGAGCATATTAAGGCTAATGTTTGTGTCAGAAGACCTGATTGTACTTTGAGGAACCTCTACAATGAACAAGAAGCTACTGTCAAAAATGACTTTGAAGAAACAGAGTGGTTCAAAATAGTGGAAGGCTTAGGACAAGCATGTTTATTGTACCCACATTTATTTATCTTATACAACACTTATATTATAAAATGGAAAAACTGGAAATGATGGCAAGTGGAATCAAAACTGGAGACTGAAATTTTAACCATGTGAGATATGTAGATAACACGACTTTATTAGGTGAAAATAAAGAAAATTTAAGAATGCTCTTTAAAAAAGCAAAAAATGGAAATCTATTCATGCAGTGTTTGCATTTAAAATGCTTATTAAGAGTCTCTGTTGTTAATATTTTATTTATTTATTTATTCAACTTATATAGTCGCCCATCTCAGACCAGTGACTCTGGGCGGCTAACAATAATAAAAAAACAATCAAACAATTAAAACAATACAGAAAATTAAATATAAATACAGCCGAGAGATCTTAAAAACCGTCACAACCATGAAACGGGGCCCTTCTCACACTTGGGGCCCCAGGCCCGGGCACAAAGCCAGGTCTTCAAGGCCTCCTGAAAAGCCAAAAGGGTCGGGGCCATCCTAATCTCAGGAGGGAGGATGTTCCAGAGGGCAGGTGTGAGACTCACGATCTTTATGGTCCAATCCTAGAAATCAGCAACACAAACCACAAGGGATATGTGCAATTCTTTTATTAGACTAGCATCGTGCCACGTTAAAGTTGCAAATGGCTTCCTTTGTTCCCTATCCCTTCTTTTAAGCATTTGGATTTTTGTTCTGTCCCTCCCCTTCCTCTCAGTTTCTTTTCTTCTTTGATTCAGTTTCATTTCGGGTTGATTGCTCTCTTCCGGCTTCGGCTTCATATCAGCTGGTGCCAATAGGTGCTGCTTGCTGTTCGTTTTCTTGTAGGCTTGTGTCTCCTCCCCTCTCTCTTCTCATTCTTTTCATTACCCTGTGTAAGGTTGGAGCATCCAGGTGCAATTAACCATTGCTCCTGGGTTTTCCATCCTTACAGCAGGCACCATGGCAGAAAAGGCACGTCTCCTGATCCCCACCAGCTGACATTCCTTGGCTGATGGGACCCAGAGCATGCCCATCCTGCCAGACCGGATTGGACGGGTAGAAACAACTGGGAAAAGACAGTCCCTCAGGTAAAGGGCTTTAAAGGTGACAACCCGTTGGGGGAGCTGGGCGGTCATATAAATGGGAGCTGGGCGGTCATATAAATTTAAAAAATAAATAAATAAATCAGCACCTTGAATTGCACCTGGAAACACACCGGCAACCAATGCAGCTCCCGAAGCAGTGGTGTTACATGTGCTGAGTAGCCGACACTATTTACAACCTGGGCAGCTGCATTCTGCACCAGCTGAAGCTTCCAAATGCTCTTCAAGGGCAGCCCCATGTAGAGCGCATTGCAATAGTCTAATATGTTTGATTAGACTATCAGAAACAAACACTGTCTGTTTCACTGTAGCTTGAATCATGTCAACTGGATTTCTATTTTCTCAGTGGAAACGTTTCGCTCCTTATCCAATTGGATAAGGAGCGAAACGTTTCCACTGAGAAAATAGAAATCCAGTTGACATGATTCAAGCTACAGACAATTCCACCTGGATGACTGAGAACCTTCATAGACTATCTGTTTCAATGTTCAAATCACTAACAGGTGACAATTTCTCAGACCTTGGTCAATCTAGTTTGTCATTTGGTTGCTGAACTGTGTTCCTTTATGATGTGAAAGAATCTGTATCTTCCCTTCAAACTTACAAACAGTTTAAGATGATAGTTTGGTTGAAACAGAAAAGTGCCATCTTTTCCATAGCCTGGAATCCACCTAACTTTGCTTTCACGAACTCTAATATTACAGTAAAAGAAATTGTTCCTACCTGATCTGTATTGCCAGCCGTGCTGTAATGGCAATCCCCACAAGATATTGTTGACATTGTTAGGTCCAAGTCCACTGAAATATTTAGCTGAGAAGTTAAGCAATATCTTATATATTCCCAATCTCTCTAAGTAGTTCCAGGGATTGATGACAGTTTTGTGGTCTTGGATGGGATAATCTTCAAAGTTTTCAGGCACAAATTGTCTTGAAAGTGTCTTGAGATTCTTGGGGTTGTATTTCTAGATGAGCTGGACTGACCCCCTTCATGACAAGAAGGAAGAGGGTGAGACAGCAAAAAGGTTTTCTCAAGAGAATATCTCCTGTGCCAGACAGCCTCATCATGCTTCTAGATATCACAGTGTGTGGAACCTGCTTTTAAAAGCTACAGGCCACTCCTACTCCCTAGGTAAATCAGTATGAATCTCTTTCACTCCACCCTATTGTCCACTGTGTTTCCCAAATTTTATTAAAAGGCACATTCATGAAATAAGAGAGCCAGTTTGGTCTAGTGGTTAAGGCACCGGGCTAGAAACCAGGAGTGTGTGAGTTTTAGTCCCGCTTTAGGCATGAAAGCCAGCTGAGTGACCTCGGGCCACTCACTCTCTCTCAGCCCAACTCACCTCACAAGGTTGTTGTTGTGGGTAAAAAAGGAGGAGGAAGGAGTATTAGGTATGTTCACCACCTTGAGTTATTTATAAAAATAATAAAGGCGGGATAGAAATTAAATAAATTAAATAAATAAATAAATACTTACTAGACAGCCTTGTGATGCTACTGAGCTATTAAAAGATTGGCAGCTGCTTCCCAGACACAGAATCAACATCTCTGTTCCATTCCTCTGCCTCAGGTAGGAAAGAATAAAAAAATAGTGTCCCAGGTACAAACATTGTGCTCATCAAAGGAATTGCATGTAACTTTGCTAAAGCATTGTTCTGTGAATAATCTGTCCCAATTATCTGTACTTCAGCTGAATCATGAGTCTTAACAGTCTCCTGCTGGATTTTACATATATAAAACTTAAATATAAATATATTTCATATTCATATATTTCATATTTAGTATTAATATATTAGAAACATTTGCACTTTTATTATGGCTCTGAAACCATGTTTTATTTCCTTGAAGAGTTTTGTTGGATTTCTTACTCTTCCTTTCTAACAGACCTTGATAGATAGCTATGCCCATAGAAAGATAAGGTGTACATTCCAAAGGTAGCTTCTTCAGAGGAAAAGTTATTGTTTAATAATGGTCAAGGGGCCCTAGCAAGGATGGATGAAGTTCCTTATATGGAATGATGTTAAGATAGAGTGAAGGAAGGAAGTTCCTAATATGGAATGATGCTAAGGTAACTGAATAAGGGGTGGTATTCCAAAGGAGGAGTTGAATGGTGCTGTAAGGAGGGGGTCCTGCACGATCACCCACCTAACAGCTTGCTGTCATTGCTTTTGCTCTTGGGTAAAAAATAAAGAACTTAATTTCATGCAACTGCCTGTTTCTTTGGTCCCGGCTCAGAAACGAACCTGGTAAGGAAATACAAAAATTCTAACACTCCTATGATGCTGCAAAAAGATTTCTTCAAGATAGAGAGAATGTTATGAAAGTCTCATATATGGTCAGCAATTAAACTTCTTTAACCTGGGAGGAGAGCCAGCTCTAGATCAATAGATATACAGTAGAACAAGATAGTAAAAAAAATCAGAAGGGGTCTGGTACCAACTGTTGGAAGGAAATCTTACCAGGTCCGTTCTTAGCCGGGAATGAAAGTTCTTAGGTGGTTGCTTGAACAGAGATAATTTTATTTTCCAAGAGCATGTACAGAATAGCTTTCCAAACTGTGTGTCGCAACACAATACTGTGTTGCCTGCGGGGCCCAGGTGTGTCGCGTCAAAAACCCGGAAGCGCTGATGGCATGCCGCCGGCGAGCCATCAGCGCTTCCGGGTTTTCACACAGCACACCAGGACACCGCTGCTGCCACTGCTGCGGTGTGAGAAAACCCGAAAGTGCCGTGAGGTGGGGAAGTCAAGTTGGTTATGCAAATACAACTTACATCAACAGATTCTGAGGAATTCTGTGATCAGGATAAACAATTGTTCTCTCTATCCAAGTAATCATTTCTCTTGGAGTTTACTCAAACTCATGTTCATTACATCGGTGATGCTATCTAACCATCTCATCCTCTGCCGTCCCCTTCTCCTTTTGCCTTCAGTCTTTCCCAGCATCAGGGTCTTTTCCAGTGAGTCCTCTCTTTGCATTAGGTGGCCAAAGTATTTGAGCTTCAGCTTCAGTATCTGTCCTTCCAATGAGCAGTCAGGGTTGATTTCCTTTAGGATTGACTGGTTTGACCTCCTTGCAGTCCCATCCCATAATTACCTCCAGGCTATTCTAACTAATATATTTGTACAACTAGGAGAATGCCTTCTATGATGTGTCTTTGCATCACAGCCTTCTATATGGGCAGAGTGCAACTGAACATGGTATGACATACCAATATGAACTAATAACCCACAATTATCTTTGGATCTGATAGACAGGAATGGGAAAACTGGATACAAGCCAGGACGGTGGAATGAGGTTGGAGATATGTGCAAATGTCTTCATTTTTTAGCTGTGAAATGGAAAATGCATAACTGAGTTTGGGGTTTTTTTTTTGTTTATTCGTTCAGTCGCTTCCGACTCTTCGTGACTTCATGGACCAGCCCGCGCCAGAGCTTCCTGTTGGCCGTTGCCACCCCCAGCTCCCCCAAGGTCGAGTCCATCACCTCCAGAATATCATCCATCCATCTTGCCCTTGGTCGGCCCCTCTTCCTTTTGCCTTCCACTTTCCCTAGCATCAGCATCTTCTCCAGGGTATCCTGTCTTCTCATTATGTGGCCAAAGTACTTCAGTTTTGCCTTTAATATCATTCCCTCAAGTGAGCAGTCTGGAGTAGGGATTGACAAAGAAGGCTATTCATTAGTAAGAATGCCCTAACAAGGTCAAGATAAGAAACAATTATGAATTAGTTTCTTTTGAACTCCTTGTGCCTGCCAGCCTATGCGTGCCTGATTAAGGTGTCCCTGACCCGGAATTATGAGATAGTATGTAACATGCAATATTATTGCACAGATGCTAGAAGAAATGACCAATTATAAGCTTTGATGGCTAGGTGACAGCTGTGATAATAGTTGCAAAAATGTATAAAAGCTATTGTCTGCCTTTCCTCGGAGCTTCCCTGCAGTTTAAAGGGGAAGTCCTGCTTTTCTTGTAGATCTACAAATAAATGAGTTTAATTGTGAATTCTCCGGTTCCGTGTAGTAATTGGGGTAAACCACGCGGGACTAAAGATCCTACCCTGTTCTGGGGACAACAGATCACTCCAGATCATTCACTTTCACATTCAGGAATGTATTTTCTACCAATCTGCCTGGCTGAGGCATAGTGAAGTCTCTAATGGTAGTTTACTTAGGTGATAAGGTGCAAGGAACACTGCAGTGCTCATAGGTACACGTCAGCGAATTCTAAAGGCAAGCAAAGAGTCAAATCCCAACTTTTCCATCAGGAATCAAATCCATTGTTGATCCATCTAGAAGGGATCGGTCCAACAGAAAACTGCACAAGAGGGGTCTCATAATTCAGGGAAGGATGCAGATTGTTTCATTTTTATTTATTTTGAAGAGGAGTGTATCCCAATAATGGAGATAGGATAGAGGGTGGTTCTGTCTACTTTTTAAGAAATAGATTTTAAATCCATATTCAGCCTACTGAATGAGTCCTATTTTAATTTTTCATGCAGCTGGATAGTTTAGCGTTGTTTACTCAAGGTGATTTAACAAAGGCAGATCCTTCCTGGGCAGCACAACAGCAATTCTGCCACTTGATGGTGCTACAGGTCCAACTTTACCTCCCTTTTCAGCAGGAAATGATAAAGCAGCTATAATGGAGTGAAGTTTAACTTTAAAATGTTACTAGTTTTAAAATGTGTGTGGGGGATTTTTATTTAAATGAACAAAATATTTTCAGTTCTCTCCTCCAAACAGTGCTAACTCCAGGAAAGGCTGTGTTGGAATTTCTACACTTTTGAGTGAGAGTGAAAACAAATTTGCTTTGCTGAAAGGTTTTCCTCCTAATTGCATTTTGACCACATTTTAATGGACCACTGTCTTTTTAGTTTTTTATTGTCTTTTATTTGTCGTCTTAATTATTTACTGGGATCTTATTGTGTATTTTATAGTTATTAAATACCTTGGGTGTTACACATGGAAAAACTAAATGTAGCAATTAAATATTTAAGCTATAAACTAATGTTTTTTTCTAGGATGCGAATGCTTATAATCTATGTGGAGTTGCAGAATGAAAGACAGTAAGGGTAAAATGGTGAGGAAGTTGGTATTTACCAAAAGCTGAACCTACCCATGTTATGAGGAGTAATTATACCTTCCTTGTAGTATGTTAAGTTACTTTTTGTTTCAGGTAAGAGTTGAGTGCAGGCTGATCTTAATATGGGTGGTCAGTACATTTTCTGTATTTAGGACATAGTCACTGTATTTCACAAGATTAGGTAATAATTGCAAGCAGTCAGTAAAGATGTCATAAAGGATGGGAGTTTTCTCATCTTTTCTCCACTGTAACCCCTTATGTTCTAAAATTCAGCACTTGAGATTCATTATGGTTGGTTTCATCTGTTAGTGTGGCAAGTTAGAGTAATCTTAGTCTAGTGAAGAGGAGAGTTTCATTTAATAGGAGTAGATGCTACACTGGTGAGAAGCAGTACTTTGTTATACCGTGATCTGCATTCTCACATCTGTTGCGTGTCAAAATTATGTTCTCTGTTAAAAATATCTAAGGAAAAAGTAAAGTAAAATTTAAGCACTGCAAGTTATCTTTTGCAAATTAAATTTTTGAAGAGCCTAGAACCCACAGAGTTATTAACTTGGTGCTCAACCAAAATTCTGAAGATCTGCCAACTTCAGAACGTTTTCAAATCCCTCATCTGATTGATAAGATTGTAGGTATGACTTTGTCCAGCTATATCAAGGGGAAGGTCAACACCGTAAAGTCTCTTGCTTTTTATTTTAAACCATATCTTATGCCACACAGAATTTCGAATTTTTGTATGTTTGTCATGATTCTATTTATTTTTGCCACCCTGGGAAAATCTGGTAGGCTTTCAATCTTCTGTTATCATGTCCTATAACAATAAAGTACCATTCCTGTAATCCTTACAGTTTGCTGGTCTCGCCTACCCTGAAGATCTCTCATATTAACAATTGCAATTCCCCTATCTCCTATCTTCCAGCTTTTCAAGAAGTCCATTTGTCATATAAGCTGCTGTAGTATCGTCAACGTTAATATATTTTAGAACATTTTATTCAACAGTCAGCACTTCAGGGACATTTGCACTAGGCTTTGTTGTTGCAAAACACACCATTTATGTCACTATTTGTATATTGCCTGATATCATGTGTGCAGCCCAGAAAAACAAACTAATATTTTGCTCACTTCAGATCTGCCACAATCTTTTGTTTGGCTTTTGTTGCCAGTAATTATCTCATTCTGAATTGTCTTTCCAAGGTAGTGGTGATAACACTTGGTTTAAGAAAGGGGAATTCTCCTAGAGGGCCTCTGAAGATGTGGGCCACAGATGCTGGCGAAACGTTGGGAACCACAACTTCCAGAACACGGCCACACAGCCCGGAAGACCCACAACAGCCATCGAACTCCGGCCATGAAAGCCTTCGACAATACAGGGGGAATTTTATTTATTTTCTATCCCACCTTTATTATTTTTATAAACAAGGCAGCGAACATACCTTTTTTTTTGGGGGGGGGGGTTAAACTTTATTAATTTTCAGAGTATAACTAAAATACAAAATAGTAAATACAGAAAAGCAAGAAAATAGGACTAAAGAAAAAAGAAAAAACTTTAAAAGTACAAATAGACAGAAAACAAAGATGGAAAAGTGACTTCCGACTCTCTCCAATACAGATATAGATAAGTTTACAAAAATAATCTCTTACCAATGATTAAACCATAGTAACATTATTTATATTAAAATAAACCAATTAATAATTATAACCCAAAATCAAAACATCATTTTTTTCTACCACAAGCAAGTACTCTAGAAGTGGTTGCCAAACAGATATAAATCCAGAAACCGAATGTTCTCTAATTAATGCTGTTAATTTAGCCATTTGAGCCAGATCCATTAATTTAACAATCCATTCTTCAACCATAGGTATCTGTGGATCTTTCCATCTCTGTGTGTATAAAAGTCTTGCAACTGTGATCATATATAAAAGCAAAACTCCATGTTGTTTCTCCAACTCTTTCTCCATCAAACCCAAAAGGAACAGTTCTGGCTTTTTTTGTATGTTCACTTTTAAAATCTTTTGGATAATAATGCATATTTGATCCCAAAAGCGAACATACCTAATACTCCTTCCTCCTCCTCTTTTCCCCACAACAACAACCCTGTGAGGTGAGTTGGGCTGAGAGAGAGTGACTGGCCCAAGGTCACCCAGCCAGCTTTCATGCCTATGGCAGGACTAAAACTCACGGTCTCCTGGTTCCTAGCCCATTGCCTTAACCACTAGACCAAACTGGCTATATGAGGTTCTGCACATGAGTGCCAATGTTGGCTTTTGCCTATGTGAAAATTAAAAGAAAATACACATCTTGAAATATTTTACAGAAAGATTTGCATTAATCTACAAAGCACACATACTTTAAACTATTTCCACACTTGACTTTAACAATACCATCAGGAGCAATAGTATAGGCTTTAGATGTTCATTATGAACCTTTATATTTGCATTATGAAACAAAACTGATTTATATTTTATATTTAATATTTAAATATAAAATTTATTTAATATTTATTTATATTTAGTAACACAATTTCCAAGAAGCGTCTCCGTATTGGTAACAAACAAACAAACAAACAAACAAGAATGTATTTATTTATTGCATCTATATAGCCATCCAACTCAACAAAGTGACTCAGGGCAGCATACAAAAAAAGTATGTATTGCAATGTTCCACAAAAGGTGTTGCAGAGGGCATGGGAGCATACACACACCTCCACATGCAACTCCAAAAACAGTTGGGTCTTGTTTTTGTGGGATCATGTAGCTGTCCTCCACAACTGCCATCAGTCCTGGGAATGGTGTAGCTGACTGTTTTAAGGATTACAGAGAGTTACAGAGAGGTGCACATTTTTGGAATCAACTCTTGGGGTAGGGGTTCTGGGGAGCCCTGGGTGGTTTGTTGTGTAGTTTGTCTGGATGCTTAGAGTCTTTTTATTGTTTTTCTATTTTAAGTGTAAGCTGGCCAGTCATTCTAGAGCTGGGCAGCTTCTAAATCAATCAATCAATCAATCAAACAAATACTGCATAACATAGCAAAGAACCAACTGGTGTGCATCACAGATCTAGGTGTGTACTTACAGAATACTACCCTCTTCATCTACTTTATTTCTGTGTCAAAATGTACTATATAAAGAATTCCTGGGATCACCTATGGCGATATACAGTAGTCCTTGAGTTACAACGGTAAATGCGACCAGGATTGCCGCATGTGACCACATCGCTTAGCGACGGCAATCCAGGCAGTCCCGGTTGCTGTTGTAACCTCAAGACGTTAAGTGAGAAGCAGTGGGAGTCCCAGGTAAGGAGTGTAGGGTTGCCGCAGGGGGGTGGGGGATGCCCTGTGAGGCCCACCTCAGGACTTGGGGGAGGAGGGTGCTGCGGGTGTAGGTGCATGCATGTGAGCACAGGGAGGCTCAGGGAAGGAGGGCTTGGTTGTGTGTGTGCAAGTGCAGGAAGGCACTAGGGTTTCTCTCCTGTAGCCATTTCAACCCCAAAACAATGGGTTGAGTGGAAATCAGGGCCATAATGAATCACAAAGTCTCTTCATGAGTCCCAATCCGCATTTTCACTGCCTCGGTGTAATATTCCACTGGACCCCCTTTCATGTCGGAGCCATCTAGTTGGCAAAATATTATGGGTACTTTAAGTTTGAACAACTTTAACCCCAAACCAGTCACTATTGCGGGGTGAATTAAACATCTGGAACACCCAGTATCCAGCATGGCCAATAAACTTGCCTGATCCCTCCCATCCAAAGTCTCGATTTTTACCTTTATTTGCATCGTTGGACAGTCTCCACTCACCAGCGTGTCGTCGCGCCCGTTGTTAAATGCCTGCCCTCCGGTGCACTTTTGTCTGGACTCTCTTTTGGTTGGTAGCTGGTTGCTAATTGGTCTCCTGCCCGCAGGTTGGAACTGTCTATACGATCGAATCCGCAGTCTGGTGCTTTCAGCTTTTCCAGCTAATTGTATCCACTCATCCAGTGTTTCGGGGTCCCCTCTCCCTGCAGCCATTTCAAGCAGCTCTGGTTTTAAACCCATTTGGAAATAGTCTATTCGAAAGGATTCGGGCCAATCTGGTAAGCGACTCATCAATTTCTTAAACTCCATGGCGTACTCTGCTACAATTCAATTGCCTTGTCTCAGATTTTGCAATTCCACTTTCGCTGACATTCTCAGCAAGGTATCTTCAAATCTTTTATGCAGAGCCCTGGTCTCATGCAAAGTAATTAACCAGTTCGCTGCCTCCCCTTCAAGGAAATTGGAGACATATCTCACTTTCACTTCCTCATTAATAAAGGATCCTTCTGATTTTTCCATAAACCCCCGTACATGGATTAGGAAACATGCCAATTTCTCTGGGACGCCGTCAAACCTTGTCTTTAACTTTGTAATGGTTACGGGTTTGCTTGGCTGCGGAAGAGATTTGGTACTCATGTAAGTCATCTGGAGTGGGGACTGTACCACGACTTCAGGTTCTGAGTTCTACTCTTCTTCCTCGCTGTCATCTGTGGACTCACCTTCGGTTGAAGTGATGGGCGGGCTAACCTTCTTTGTTGTAGCCTTTTCTCCTTGTTTCTGCAAAATCTTTTCCAATGTCTTTTGAATTTCTGACATTTGCTGGCTCATGGTTTCCATCTCAAAGTCCAGCCGGGGTGTTTTGGTTTCCAAGGATGCCATTCTTTGAGTTTGCGAGATTCATGGCTTCATGGTGCATGTTCCTTTCCCTGGTTTCATGCTGCCTCCCACTCCCAGGGACCACTCTGCTGTAGTCTTCGGGGTTCTTGGTACCTGGATCTCAGTGGGCTCTTTAGTTTCTGCCACACTTGTCTTTTGACGTTGTTTCTTCCGCCCGGCTTGGGTTTCAAACTGTACTGCCTTCTCCGTACGCAAGATTTCCTTGCTCTCTTTGGATGTGCTTGGCTGCTCTCCCTCAGCCGCCTGCGCCATCACACTGCAATCTTCCATCGGGTTGGCGTCCGACATACAGATTGTGTCAGAGTGCGCGCGGTGGAGCGGCCTGCTCTATTTTCCAAGACACCAGTGATTCACGTTCTATGCAGTAAATAGACACTAAAGCAGAGATTAGATAAAATATCCTATTTACTATATATACATACGTATTACAGAATACATCCACACGGGTAACAAATGATACAGCGATGAATAGTTACAGCAAACGAGAAGAAAGAATACAACCAGACCCCTCTGCTTATATACATAAACTGACCAATCACATTATAGGTCACTCTCATCATCTGCCACACCCAGCTAAATTATAGCACCTGTAGTATGAGTCATACACTGCCACATCATCCCTACAACAATGGCTGCTAATTGGGTGACTTGCAAAATAATTCCCCTCTCACCTAGATATCAAGCCTCTCCAGTATAATTTATCTAACTGTAAATTCCTGGGTATATACAAACCCCAACAGATTGTAAACTCCAACTTATTGTGAGAGCGATTTTCGACCGTAAGGCTCTCTAAAGTTTCAGAAGTAGCCTCAGGTAAAATCGACATATAGTTACATTCAGGTCTTTCTGTAATGTTCTTAACTTCAATGTCCCAATAAACACCTCTCCATGCAACGCATTGCAATGTAGTACAGGTTTATTAAGGTTACATGTAAGTCAAGACATAGGTTAAGACCTGAATGACATTTCCCGCCAAGGAATTGAATTTTGACTTCTCCTCCCTTGGTGCCAGCCCCCTCCAAACATGAGATCATTGTCCATCGCCCTTTCCCACTCCGGAATAGCCCCCCCTGGATCGTGCAGGTGTTCGACCTTGAGGAAGAACAAACAGGCTGTAACGGTCTGGCGTGAACATTCTGGCATGGCATTTGGAATGCACCCCCCCTTCTCCTTTGGTGTGCTGTCTCTGGCTGACACGTATCTCCCTTCCCGCGCTCAGTAATGGCAGGACTCAAACAGAGATCCTGACAGAAGGAGGGTGCAGGATATATGCGTGCAAGCGCAGGGAGGCCCAGGGAAGGAGGGTGCGGCGCAGTGCGTAGGAACACGGGGAATTACCAGAGTGACTTGTAACCTTCCCTGCCAGCTTCCCCATTGACTTTGCTTGTGTGAAGCCGGCAGGGAAGGTCACAAATGGTGATCACGTGACCGCAGGACACTGCAACCTGATAGGATGTACGCTGGCTTATAGGGAAAAATCAAGGCGTGAGAGTAAACAGACAGAGTGCAGCTTGTAAAAGCTATGAGAACTTTACTTGTGATGAAAGCAAAGTTGAATATACATGGTACAGCATTGCAAAAGGAAAGACAAACTTACAAATAGAGTTTCGTGTATTGTTTCCATTGACAGACATGAAGGGCCTCAGGCCATGGCCTACACACACAGCCAGGCATAGCTACGCACTTCCCAGTCCTCAGAAGTAGAACACACACACGAACATGGCTAAAAGACCGGACAGAAGTCAAGAAGCATAGAACACCATTTTGCATGGTTAGATATTCAGTTCTTCCAGCTTTCTGATTGGCTGGAAGTTAGGTGTGACACACACCAGGCCTAAAGCATAGGCCATAGCACATAGCATGACCTGCTATTGGGTGGCAGTGCTGCATCTAAGCAAGCATGTGATCTCCCCCCTTCCCTTGCTCTACACAGAGCAAGGCTTCCCACAGAAGCATCACGGCAAACTGTTCCCATGGGAAGGTTTAGAGACTAGACGTAAACAATACATCACATGGTACCTTCTAGCTTCATATCTAATGAAGATATAAGCAAAGCCATTCAAAGCTATGGGAAAGCTTTGTTGTTATCTGGCCACCTGGCGTCACGTCATCATGTTTTGTATAGAAAACAATTTGCTAATTTCATACGAGAAATCTGACACAACCATCATAAGTGCAAATTGGTTGCCAAGCAGCCGAATCGCAATCATGTGACCCGTTTCAAATACAACTTTGAACGTTCGCTGAATGAGTGGTCGCTAAGCAAGGACTACCTGTAGTTACAGTAGATGTATAGCAGTTATTTGGGGAAGGTGTATACTTGACTCTCTTACTGCATTGTTATATCACAGTTGCATGGAGAATACAATTCATCCCTATATGTATCTGGGATGGAATGGGAAGGCCTCACTAATCATGCACTGATAATCTGCCTGGACATCATTGACCATGTGCCAACAACAGCTTTTGTTCATTTTTTAAAATCACTGTTGCAGTTTTCATCATGGCTGCTGGCATGGAACTTACTTCATCCCAGTCTTCTGTCTTCCTGCAACAGTAATGGCCTGCAATGCAGCACAATTTGGGGGGGGGGGAGGTGACTCTGAGTTTACAGATCTTGTAATGTTATTACCTTGTATACAGTATCTTGCCAACACCTCCTATTTTTAACTCAGCTTTTCCATTTGCTACCTCATTCTAACTTTTGCATGTCATTCCTCCATCTATAAAACCACCTAGAAAAAATAACCCTGGTTTAGATAGCTACCGTTAGTAATTGATGGATTCTGATTCATAGCTTCTTTTCCTGGCATTCTTTCACTAGAGTATTTTGTCCATTATGAGATCTTTAGAAATTAAAAATTTATGGCAGCTTTCTTGTTTCTCTCTGATTCTCCTTTCACTGCTGTTTGAGGCAGAATACTTAGGAAGACTTCAGTCTTCACACATTTATAACTGCTCAGTAAAAGAGCCCACAATTCAATAATTTATTGAAATTGTGAATAATATCACAATCAGATAATCCATCTTCTTCTCCACATAAACTGCTTAGTTAATCTTTATCTCTCACTAGCTGAGAATTTGTAGAAATATGAACAATTGGAACAACTTTCTCACAATAATTCTCTCACAACTTATTCTCTGGCACACAAATGAGTTTGTATTCTATTACAGGTTGTTTATATGGTCACTTCTCAAGTGGGATGTTTGCTTGGAATGGCTGACTAGATTAAGATGCTTAGTTTTCAGACTTATATTTGCTATAATGGACTAACGCTGCTAGCTCTCTGTATCTTACAATGGTACTTTGGATATGACTTTTCAATAACTTTAGCAACTTTTGTTAAGATAAACTTTGATGCTACCCCTGACATCATTCCAGGGGTCCTTAAGGTAAAGGTTCCCCCCGCACATTTGTGTGTGACTCTAGGGGCTGGTGCTCATCTCCGTTTGTTAGTCGAAGAGCCAGTGTTGTCCGAAGACGCTTCTGTGGCCATGTGGCCGGCATGACGCACGCGGAACACTGTTACCTACCCACCGAAGTGGTACCTATTCATCTACCTGCATTTGCATGCTTTCGAATTGCTAGGTTGGCAAGAGCTGGGGCTAGTGCAGGAACTCACTCCGTCACGCGGGGCTAGGGATTCGAACCTCCGAACTTGCGATCTTCCGATTGACAAGCCTGGCGTCTTACTCGCTGAGCCACCACGCCCCTGGGGTCCTTAAGACCTATTTCTTATCCCAGGCTGGGTGCATATTTGTTTTATGTGTTGACCAGTTTCACCATCTTTTTCCTGTTTTATGTTGATTGTTAATTTTATATTTCCTTGTAATGTGAGCCGCCCAGAGTCAATCTGGACTCAACTGGTGCCTAAACTGAACAAACAAATAAATATTACAAATGGCAAATCATGTTGTTAAAACTGTTGTTTCAGCAGTTTAAACAGCAAATGAAGGTAGGAACAGTTGTAGTTTAAAATGATATTTTCTCTTTCAGAAGAGAGATGGATATAAAGTAAGTATACTGATACAATCTCTTTCCCTTCATATGCCTTTTTTTTTTTTTTGATTTTCAATTATTCTTTTCCCCCACTTGGGGAAAAGTCCTCATCGGCACCATTTGCTCTTTGAAGCAATGCAGTTCAAAACTGCGCCACCTTACTGCATGCTGCTTCTCAATATCCCGGAAGATTTATTGTGATCGCTGATGACAGTGATGTTGTTCAAGAAGGCATTCAGTCATGCCACTCTCCATCTGTACAATCCAGAAGCGCTTTTACTACATGATCAATTGTTTATGGAGCCTGGCTGGAATTCAAACGCTTTCTGGATACTGAGATGGTTGCTTCTATCATTTTTGCAGCAGTTGATTTTGCAGTTTTCTCAGCAAAAAGGAAGGGTATGTGGTAGAGGAGGGCAGCTTTTGACTCCTTGGTCTGTTTTCAAAATGTCTCTGTAAGGGATTCACTCACCTAGGCACCAAGAAAGAGAGAGGAAGGGAAAAAAGTAAATAATAAAAATGGTCAGAGAGTGGAAAGTGATAATAAAGAGGTTACTCCCTTTTCGGGTTTCTGGCCCATACCTCTCCTGGCTTATAGCCCCTACCTGATTACTTGAGAGGAGTATAATCTTTAATAGACACCCCCTTCTCATCCATCATCACCACCACCATATGGTTTCTTGCATGTTGTTGTTTATTCGTTCATTCGCTTCCGACTCTTCGTGACTTCATCGACCAGCCCACGCCAGAGCTTCCTGTCGGCTGTCACCATCCCCAGCTCCCCCATGGTTGAGTCCGTCACCTCCAAAATACCATCCATCCATCTTGCCCTTGGTCGGCCCCTCTTCCTTTTGCCTTCCACTTTCCCTAGCATCAGCTTCTTCTCCAGGGTATCCTGTCTTCTCATTATGTGGCCAAAGTACTTCAGTTTTGCCTTTAATATCATTCCCTCAAGTGAGCAGTCTGGCTTTATTTCCTGGAGTATGGACTGGTTTGATCTTCTTGCAGTCCAAGGCACTCTCAGAATTTTCCTCCAACACCTAAAGGCAAATTCTAGGGCAGCACATTAAAAGTCCATCAGGTTTTATGATTCTTTCAGTTTCATGGTACCAGATGCCCATGGTTGGTATGCAAAGCCTGAAGACAGCGAGCCTATAACTGCCAAAAGTGGTAGGAGTACAATTCTCAGAATTCCCACCTAGCATGGATAATCTATCTGGACGGCATTAGGCTGGAGATGCCTGCCTTACAGAGTTAAACCTGCAAGTTTTCATCCATCAAGTGTTCTGACCCACTTGACAGAGATGCTCAACTAATGGAATTAAAGCAGGCATGCAGGAGATTAAACTACCCACCCAATGAGGTCACTAGACAAATCAATAGAGACACATCAATTTGCAGGGAGGACCTATTAAAAGACAGACTGAAACAGAACAACAGAACATCGCTGGTTATCACTTACAGCTCAAACCACTTAAACATATTTTATTTTATTTTTATTTATCATACTTATATCCCGCCCATCTCCCTCTCAAGGAGGGACCCTAGGCAGTTCACAATAAAATAGTTTAAAATCAATAAAAAAAAACCATAAATAATACCAATAATCATTAAAATACATAGTTAAACTCAGATCCAGACAATGGTAGGTCTTATCCCAAGAGCTGGTAGGGCTGGTCAAGGGAGATCTAAGAAACCAGCCAACCCCAAGACTGGCTATTCCCCTCCCCACCCCAAGCATGATGACAAAACCAGGTCTTTAGGTTTTTTCTAAAGTCCAGGAGAGAGGGGGCTAATCTTATTTCAGGAGGGAGAATGTTCCAGAGGGCGGGGGCTACTGCAGAGAAGGCACGCCTCCTGGACCCCGTCAGATGGAATTCTCTTATAGACAGGGCTCGTAGTATGCCCTCTCTGCATGACCGGGTGGGACAGGTTGATGTGATGGGGATATTATTATTAATTATTAATATTATTATTATTATTATTAATTATTAATATTAATAAGGTACAGCTCATACTGGACAATGACACTGCACTTTCTCAGGCACTGGGTGGTAGACTCTTACTTACATATAGACAACCACTCAACCTGAAGTAGATTCTCACAAGCAACAAGAAACAACAGGACAATGATGCCAACATTGCCAGATTCTGCAACAAACCCAGATGTCTACTTTGCCCCCACATCTACACCAACAGCACCATCACAGGCCCCCACAAGTACATAGCAGTGTTTCTCAACCTTGGCAATTTTAAGCTGTGTGGACTTCAACTCCCAGAATTCCCCAGCCAGCACATGATGGCTGGGGAATTCTGGGAGTTGAAGTCCACATACTGTAGCTTAAAGTTGCCAAGGTTGAGAAACACTGCTTTAGAGATACCTTCACATGCTCTTCCTCCAAACTGACGTATGCTATCATCTTCTAGCAACACCCCTCTGGATTCTACATAAGACAACTTTTATGCATAAGAATTAATGCACACAAATCTGACATCAGGACTGAAAACAAGGACAAAGTAGTATCAGAGCATTTCAACCCCCCAGGACACTCCATGGCAGAATGCAAACTGACTGTTTTAGAAAAGCAAGACTTTAACCGCACCACTGTGTGAGAAATTGTTCAACTTACATACATCAAAACGTTACAGTATGTCTATGAAGGTTCTCAGTCATCCAGGTGGAATTGTCTGTAGCTTGAATCATATCAACTGGATTTCTATTTTCTCAGTGGAAAGGAGCGAAACATTTCCACTGAGAAAATAGAAATCCAGTTGACATGATTCAAGCTACAGACAAAACGTTACAGGAAATCTCAGAAGATCACAACACACACAATGAGTTTTTAACACATTACAATAACATGGCTCTCCTCCTGCAACATCCATCCATATCACCCCGAATAAAAGGTCATGCTGTAACAGAGCAATTGTCTCAGCCACGTTAAGAATTTTGGTTGGAACATTACAGTGTAAAGGTAGCAAATGCAGGGAAGGCATTGAACCAGAACTGGGCAGATCAACATTACAGGCTATCCTTAGCCATGGAATCTTATGGGGTGACTTTGGCGCAGTCACTTGCTCCCAGCCCAACATCAGAGGGTTGTGTTTTGGGGAAAAACTGGGGAAAAGGGTGCTATATGTGCTGCTTTGAGTTTCTGGAAGAAAGGTGGGATAGAAATGTAATTAAGCATGTGTAATATAGTTCATGAAATGGAATCTTCTGTAGCCTCTAAAGCAGAACTTTCCAAACTGTGTGTCGGGACATGTCCGCTGCAGTGTCTGGGTGTGTCGTGGCTGCTGCTGCCTCCTGGCTTCCACGCAGGTCCTAGTGCCTGCCTTGTGCCCTGCTGCCTCCAAACCAGCTGTGATTCCGCACAGATCCTAGTGCCTGCCTTGTGCCCTGCTGCCTCCAAACCAGCTGTGATTCTGCACAGATCCTAGTGCCTGCCTTGTGCCTTGCTGCCTCCAAACCTGCTGTGATTCCACACAGATCTTAGTGCCTGCCTTGTGCCTTGCTGCCTCCAAACCTGCTGTGATTCCGCGCAGGTCCTAGTGCCTGCCTTGTGCCTTGCTGCCTCCAAACCTGCTGTGATTCCGCACAGATCCTAGTGCCTGCCTTGTGCCTTGCTGCCTCCAAACCTGCTGTGATTCCGCACAGATCCTAGTGCCTGCCTTGTGCCTTGCTGCCTCCAAACCTGCTGTGATTCCGCACAGATCCTAGTGCCTGCCTTGTGCCTTGCTGCCTCCAAACCTGCTGTGATTCCGCGCAGGTCCTAGTGCCTGCCTTGTGCCTTGCTGCCTCCAAACCAGCTGTGATTCCGCGCAGGTCCTAGTGCCTGCCTTGTGCCTTGCTGCCTCCAAACCAGCTGTGATTCCGCGCAGGTCCTAGTGCCTGCCTTGTGCCTTGCTGCCTCCAAACCTGCTGTGATTCCGCGCAGGTCCTAGTGCCTGCCTTGTGCCTTGCTGCCTCCAAACCTGCTGTGATTCCGCACAGATCTTAGTGCCTGCCTTGTGCCCTGCTGCCTCCAAACCTGCTGTGATTCCGCGCAGGTCCTAGTGCCTGCCTTGTGCCTTGCTGCCTCCAAACCAGCTGTGATTCCGCGCAGGTCCTAGTGCCTGCCTTGTGCCTTGCTGCCTCCAAACCAGCTGTGATTCCGCGCAGGTCCTAGTGCCTGCCTTGTGCCTTGCTGCCTCCAAACCTGCTGTGATTCCGCACAGATCCTAGTGCCTGCCTTGTGCCTTGCTGCCTCCAAACCAGCTGTGATTCCGCACAGATCCTAGTGCCTGCCTTGTGCCTTGCTGCCTCCAAACCAGCTGTGATTCCGCGCAGGTCCTAGTGCCTGCCTTGTGCCTTGCTGCCTCCAAACCTGCTGTGATTCCGCGCAGATCCTAGTGCCTGCCTTGTGCCCTGCTGTCTCCAAACCAGCTGTGATTCCGTGCAGGTCCTAGTGCCTGCCTTGTGCCTTGCTGCCTCCAAACCTGCTGTGATTCCGCACAGATCCTAGTGCCTGCCTTGTGCCTTGCTGCCTCCAAACCTGCTGTGATTCCGCACAGATCCTAGTGCCTGCCTTGTGCCTTGCTGCCTCCAAACCTGCTGTGATTCCGCACAGATCCTAGTGCCTGCCTTGTGCCTTGCTGCCTCCAAACCTGCTGTGATTCCGCGCAGGTCCTAGTGCCTGCCTTGTGCCTTGCTGCCTCCAAACCAGCTGTGATTCCGCGCAGGTCCTAGTGCCTGCCTTGTGCCTTGCTGCCTCCAAACCTGCTGTGATTCCGCACAGATCCTAGTGCCTGCCTTGTGCCTTGCTGCCTCCAAACCTGCTGTGATTCCGCACAGATCCTAGTGCCTGCCTTGTGCCTTGCTGCCTCCAAACCTGCTGTGATTCCGCGCAGATCCTAGTGCCTGCCTTGTGCCTTGCTGACTCCAAACCTGCTGTGATTCCGCGCAGGTCCTAGTGCCTGCCTTGTGCCTTGCTGCCTCCAAACCAGCTGTGATTCCGCGCAGGTCCTAGTGCCTGCCTTGTGCCTTGCTGCCTCCAAACCTGCTGTGATTCCGCACAGATCCTAGTGCCTGCCTTGTGCCCTGCTGCCTCCAAACCTGCTGTGATTCCGCGCAGGTCCTAGTGCCTGCCTTGTGCCTTGCTGCCTCCAAACCTGCTGTGATTCCGCGCAGATCCTAGTGCCTGCCTTGTGCCCTGCTGCCTCCAAACCAGCTGTGATTCCGCGCAGGGCCTAGTGCCTGCCTTGTGCCCTGCTGCCTCCAAACCTGCTGTGATTCCACGCAGGTCCTAGTGCCTGCCTTGTGCCCTGCTGTAAGAGTGTGTCGCGAAATGCATGTCTAAAAAGTTTGTCACCAACATGAAAAGTTTGGAAAGCTCTGCTCTAAAGAACTGTGATTTCATGCAACAGGAAGCAGACACTTCCTTTAAATATCTCCTTAAATTAGATAATGTCAGCAGCTTTAAAATTAAATGAGAAATGGGTGCAAATTTTTTATTGAAAAGAAAGTTACATTTGGCAACACACCAGGCCTTTGCAGGAAACACCCACTCTTTTAATTGACAAAACAACTCAGGGATAAAGAATTGGAAACCACTGCCTACCGCACAAGAGGATTAGTCTCTATACCTGAAAATTAGGAGGAGTCAGAGGCATCGCATCTGGCTGGAGAAGCTTATGCCTTTTAACAAAATGTGTTAGTCTGAAAAGGTGCTCCCAGATTCCTTCTGACTCTTAGCTACCATAGCCTAACCCGCTCGGCTCCTACAACCTCTGTATTCGAGTTGGGCAGACACACAAACACACGGTTTCCTTGCGGTCTGGAGTGCAATTTAACCTAAGTCACAGAACAAAAGAGAGCCCCATAGCGATCACGTTGCACCACGAAGCACCTCACACACTACTGTAGGGTCGACACCGTTCAAAGGAAAATGAATATTTGATCAGAATCGATTGTTTCCTGAGTTGAATTTCGAAGGCACAGCATCCCTCACCGCCGCTTCCTTCCTGCCACGGAGGGCCGTAATCTAAGTCCGCCCAGAGCCCCAAGGCCTGCCTGGGCGTGGCTCAGCTCTGCGCTTTTCATCTCGCCTCACCACTGCCCCCTCCCCTCGCCGCTGCTTCTCTCCCTCCTTTCTTCCCACCGCCCGCCTCCCCCTCCCCTTCTCTCTCCAGGCCCAATGAGGTCAGCGCCGGAATAAAATCGCTGCAGTTTCCCGAGAAGCCCTGACTCCGCTTGGTGCCTCGCGCATCCCTGGGTGGCTGCCACGAAGTCGGGCGGGGTAAGTAGCGCCGAGCGAGGAAAAAGGCCATCGCGTCGCTGCTCAGCAAAGCGAAAAGCCGAACAAGTTTTGGAGTCGTTTAGAATGAGTTAGAAAGCGGTGCCTTTGCCCTGCATGCGCAGTTCGAGATGAAAAGAAAGCAAAGGGCGTTGATGGATGGATGGATGGATGGATGGATGGATGGATGGATGGATGGATGGATGGATGGATTAAAAAAAAAAGTCTTTGCAAAGCGATTACAGATGGGAAGCAAATAAAATAAACAGATTTTGGTGCGGTGGGGGGTGATGGAGAAGGTGCCTTGTTCTAGCCAGAGCGACGCGACCTTCCTCTCCTTTGTTTCTCCTCTTCTCCTCCCCCACTCCTGGCAACTGTTTTCAATGGGGAAATGGGCAGCGTCGCGACGTTCCGCCGCTGCTTTGATCCCCTCGTGACGAGCTCCCGGGAGACCAATGCGGAGTTGCGGGGAGGGGAGGTAGCGAAAGATTCTTGGTGTAGGTTGAGTACAGTATTTCTAATGGTTATGACGCCGTAGGATGCGAGCGACGTTTGTCCGAACGGATGAGCAGCCTGTGCTGGTGGTAACGAAGCCGTGAAGGGATCCCTCGATGGATTCCCTTGAGAGCCGGCGTTGGCTGAACTTGGCAGTCGGCTAACTACCGCGGAAATTCCGGAGGGAAAAGACGGTACCGCGGCGGGCTCGTGGTAGATCAGTGGCTGCCATGGTTACTATATTGCAAAAACGGTCGTCACGAAGGAGAGGTGGCGTTCAGAGAACCCCTAAGCCTGAAATATACTATTGTTCGTTTTCCTTTTGTTTAAATATCTGGAAAGGCTTTCCCGTAAAACTTTGACATTCAGATTATAAAGTACTTGTAAAACATGGAGTGAAAGTCAAAGCCATCTTTAGGTAGACTTTAGGTGTGAGCTCTACAGCTTGTCTGCAAATAAATAAAGGCAATTGAGAAGTGCAAAGCTTTTTGTCCCAAACAGACTTATTTGCCAACTACCGAACTCAAAGAAGTTATACAGAAGATAGAATTATTGTTTATCTTGTCCATTTCATGATGTGTGTGTGTGTGTGTGTGTTTAAAATTGGGATTCTGGAGTATTGAATATTCTCGTTTTTAATCTCTCTCATCCTTTGATAACTAATAGATTGTACTTACCTGCATTGTAAGATATTTCTATTGGTGCACTTTTAAAATATTTTGTCAGTGTTAGAATTTTGTGAGCCAGCTATTATAATCTTTGCAGCAGTGGCACACAAATGAACAGGGTTTTATTCTGATATACTTTAATTCATAACCTGTTGTAAATTGTTAGGATCTGAAGACAGCTTATACATGAAAAGATTAAATAGATAAGCAATGTGCATGCACTTACACAATTTATAAAGTAATGCTGAGATTAATATAGTAAACTTAATGCTTCAGTGACTGGGTAAAGAATATTATTGTGCCAAACATATTACAGCATCAGATATGTGGTCTAATTCTTGTTATTTGACAGGGTGATACAGGTTTCCAAACTAATGTTTGGGTCCAGTTGAATGGAATCTCCTTTTGCTTGTTTAATTATCATGTTTGGTCACAATGTTATATTTTATATATTGGGTAGGTTTTTTTAATTTTATGTGATATTAGGGGGGTGTTATTGTTTGTTTCTTGCTGTACACCACCCAGAGTTACATTGGGCGGCCTTATAAATCCATTAAATAAATAAATTAAAATATTGGCTAAGAGAGGTCACCTTGAGAAAGTTTTAGGAACTATATGCTCTCTTTTTGATATTGAATTGAATAAAACCACTTTGGGAATTTACTTCTGCTATGGAAACTATTACTTCTATGCAAATGCAAGAAGAAGAAAAATCCTGCTTGATCACAGTTTAGTAATTAGATCAGTCTTCTCTAACCTGATGCCTTCTAGATGTATCGAAATACAATCCCCAGAATCTCTAGCCAGAGGTGATCCGCTAGGTCGAACAATGAGGACAGGACCCTAAAAACATCTGGAGAACACCAGGCTAGGGAAGGCGTGGTTCGGCTGTGTTCATGCATTGATACAAATCCTGATGCCATGTGTGAAACTTTTTTCATACTTTTTCTTTGTCTTAGTGTTCATGTGAGATGGAGTAAAAGTTAGGTTTACAAGCAGATGTATATGCAAATTTAGCTAAGCCTTCCACATCAAAGCATCCTTAACCCTATTCAAGAATGAGGATTGTTTCATATTTCACACCCTTGTTGCTAGCACTTGGAAAGGAAGAGTTGGCTGGTGTGGTTATATTCTAAAATAAATTGACAGTTTTACACAGCTAACAACAAAATGAGAATTTGAGTTAGATGAAGGCTACAATGCTATATTCACTTTGCTTTGTAATTTAGGCTATTGAATTCATTTCTGACTAAAGTGTCTTAATGTTGCTTTTGACTTTAAAATGGATAGCTTGAGGATGTACCCACTGAAAGCAATTGATTCAACCTCTCTGCTCCCTTCACTAGTATTCTTATTTAAATAAACCTAAGTGTTTAATCTTTATTTTTGTCATGATTATTTGAGTTTCCATTGTCCCTGAGTACCCCCAAACAATATTTATTTATTTAATTTTTTATTCCGCCTTTATTATTTTTCTAAATAAGTCAAGGCAGCGAACATACCTAATATTCCTCCCTCCTCCTATTTTCCCCACAACAACAACCCTGTGAGGTGAGTTGATAATAATATTCATATTAGCAGTTTGTTAGGAAGCATGTGTAGAACGTGGGAAGAAGGTGGGGGAAACCTGCCCTTTCCACTCTTTAAATGCCAGTATCAGAGATATAATGCATATGTAGAATTAGAGTTTTCTAACAGATGTCTTATTAATTTGTTTTACAGGATCTTAAGTATGGATTGTTTTAGGTCTCATCACAAGTTTTTCCTCCCAGCTGGGAGAGACTGCTTTTAACTACATTGGGCCTCGTAGGCACAGGCTGATCTATTTTGAAACTACTGAATGGATCCATCGTCATTGACCTGTGGAAATACTTTGGAACCTGTAGTTTGTGGAAGTAGCACTTTAAGAGAAGTAGCTTCAGCTAGAGGTTTCAGTCCATTTGCATGAGAAAAGAACAGCAGCTTTGGCAATGCTTGTGGCTACTGGGATTTCAAAGCAAGCTTCCAGTCAATGCCTGCATCCTTTACATCTAAGAGGCTGAGCTAACCTCATGGAGCAATTTCAAACTCCACCCCCTTTATTACAGGCACATTGTTCTCCATGTGGTGAATAGGCTTGCTTTGTGTTGAGTGGTGGGGCTGTTGACAAGGCTGCTGTGTGTGCCTCGCTCACCAGCTGAAGGAAGGAGGGAGGGTAGGAAGACAACGATCCAGAGAGGGCTGAATATTTCAGCAACACCCCTGAGATAGCCATGAGCCAGCCGCCTAGCGGAGGCGGTGGTGCAACAGTCTCTCCTCGTCTGCTTCCAGAGGGCAGCAGCAGCCGAAATAAGCAGCCGCGTGCATTCTCTCCGGGCAGACCCAAGGAGTCTCTTGTCCGTCAGCCCTTGCCAGCTGCTAATACATCCCGCTTCACAGCAGCAGCTGCAGTTCCTGCTTCAAAAGCAAGCTCTGCCCGGCAGCAGCTACTGCAGCAGCCACCACCAGGGCAGAAAACCAACCGGGCTAAGGGCGGAGGAGCAGAAGGAGATAAGCTGCCCCTGCAAGCTACACCAGCAAGGAGCACAGCGCCGTTGGGAACTGTCCACGCTGGGGATGGTGCTGAAGTGCAGCCTGCCTCATTCCTGGTCTCGGCGGGAGGGTGTCCCAGGCCAAATCCAGGGCCTGCAGTGGAAGCACGAGAGGCACCTCCCAAAGACACCGAGCTCACAGCTCCTAGAGCTAGAGAGCAACCGCTTGTATCTGGAGGGAAGGTGGAAAGGGTGGGCAGTTTTGTGCTTTCTCAGCTGCCATCCAAGAACTGGAACAGGGGTAAAACAAGCAAGCCTTTGCAAAAGAGTGCAGGGGAGGCAACTTCACCTTCTTCATCTTCTTGTGGTTCAGGGAAAGGCCAGGCTCTGTCGATGAGCAATGGCAATTACTGGAAAGAAGGATGCCTGCAAAATGAGCTCATCCAGTTCCATCTCAGGAAAGGGTTAGCAGCAACCCAGATGCAAAACAAAGGTAACAACCAGGCTAATGGCAATGTGGGCACTTTGCCCTCCTCAACATCCTCATCCATACTGTTGCCTGGAACTGAAGGTAGCAATGGCCTCAGTGGAACTCCGGAAGGCAACTTGACCCAGGACTCCCAGCAGCAGGAGCTGCAGGAGGAGATGGAGAAACTGGAGGAGGAGAATGAAAACCTCAAGGTGAGCAAAAGATACAGAAGGGAAGGAATAATGAGGGTGTCCCTCAGGTCCAGTGTATATGTGCACATGGTGGTGGTGTTTTAGTCTGTTCCACAGAAGAAAGGAGAAGGGATGCTAATGGTGAACTCTGCTTTGAGGAGACCAAGTTGGCTGTCAAGATATCTATTGCTTTGTCTTCCTGGTTTAAGAAAAGGGTGGGGGAAGTGCATAAATACTTGGCCATAATCTTTGGTGTAAATATGATGCAGTACTTCCCTCCTCAGGGAGGGATTTTCTTATATTTCACCTTATATCCTAGAGGATAACCTCCAATTTGTTTTTCCTGTTGTTGACAGGAAAAACACTGAGTTGACTGTAGGTATATAAATTAAAAGTTAATATGAAAGATACCAACACAGTTATATAAGAACTATGGGTAACCGTACTTATTACCATATACTGTAATCATATTAGCATATCTTGTGTTCCTTATCAATGTGACCTGATGTCATTTTGTGTTTTGCTATCTGTTCCTTCTGAATGTGTGTCAGAATGAAATAGATGAACTTAGAACTGAAATGGATGAGATGAGGGACAGCTTTTTTGAAGAGGATGCTTGCCAGCTTCAGGAAGTACGCCATGAATTGGAGAGAGCCAACAAAAACTGCAGAATTCTTCAGTATCGTCTTCGAAAAGCAGAGCGGAAGAAGCTCCGCTATGCAGAGACGGGGGAAATTGATGGAGAACTTCTCCGTAGCTTGGAACAGGATTTAAAGGTAATTTGGGGACAGAAGATGGGAAACTAGTGAGAAGAACAATCAGGTTGTGATACCTTTGGTTGTCCTCACCTTTTGAGGGAAGGCAAAGGTAGCTTAAGTCTGAGCTGCCTTGTGGTTTTGACAACTGGAATTTAATGACCCAAGTCAGAGGTAAGCAAATTGGTACTCGCTTGGTGTTTTGGACATTTCTCATCAACCTGAGCCAACATGATCTGTCGATTGTGAGAGTCATAGTCCAAAACATCTAGCGGTCATCAGAAAGACATGTCTCTCATGAAAATTCTAACCCCCAATGCTCAATTTTGATTTTTTTTCCCTATTCCATTATTTAGAAGTGTCTAGTCACTAGGGAGTCACTAGAGATCACATTCCAGGTGATTTACACTCCATTGATTGACAGATGTTTCACTGATCTCTGTATAAAATTACCACCTTAGGGCTTATTTTATTTTTTATTTTTATTTTTATTTTATTTATAGCAAATGTATCTAGAAGACAAATGCCACATACCATTTTTTCCCCTTTCAATTGAAACTGGAGAATGTATATAATATCCCAGTTAATGTTATAATCCCAGTATAAGTGTAGAGATCCTCAGAGATGGATCTCTCTGAAACTATGCAAAAATAGTTGCAAAAACAAAAGCATGGTTTATGTCTGGGAAATAGAAAGTGTGATAAAGAAGCTCAGACTGACTCCATCCTCATTCAATGGGGTATAAAAGGGAGGGAAGAGAAAACACAATCCGGCTTTCAAGATTCCTTTACTATGGCTTATATCAATAAAGTATAGTTCCAATTAAACTTGTGGAGTCTGTTTCCTGACGTGGCCTATCTTGAAAGGCTGACAGTAGGAGACAAATGACTTACTCTGGTAGCATGATATATTGTCTTCTGTTTTATCTTCAGTTTCTTTAAATCAAATTTATATCATACCTTGTGTTTACATAATGTGTGAATATGTTATGAGAGATCTTATAGTGGCATAGTCATGCAGTGTAATAATCTTTATCCTGTTTATTAATAGTTTGTTTGTTTATTTATTTATTTATTTATTATTTATTTATTTATTTGATTTATTTGATTTATATTACCGCCCATCTCCTCGAACGGAGGACTCTGGGCAGTTCACAATAAAAACCATGATAAAACACAATAGCAGTCAGAACATCAATAAATAAATATAAAATCCAAGTGCAAAGATGTTAATACTAAAAAGGGTTTCATGGGATCAACCAGCCCCAGGAGGAACTATTAGCATTCCCCTCCCATGCAAGGCGGCAGAACCAGGCCTTCTGGACTTCGCTAGGTGGAATTCTTTGATCGATGGGGTCCGTAGCATGCCCTCTCTGCATGACCGGGTGGGGCGGGTCGATGTTCTGGGGACGAGACGTTCCCTCAGGTAACCTGGTCCCATGCCATGTAGGGCTTTAAAGGTGATAACCAACACCTTGAATTGGACCCGGAAGCAAACTGGTACCCAATACAGCTCAGGCAGCAGAGGAGTTACATGCGCCAATTTTCTGGCTCCAATAACTGTCTGCGCGGCCGCATATTGGACCAGCTGAAGCTTCCGGATACTCTTCAAGGGTAGCCCCACGTAGAGCGCATTGCAATAGTCTATATGGGAGATGACAAGGGCGTGAGTGACTGTTCGGAGGGCATCCCGGTCCAGGAAAGGGCATAATTGGCGCACAAGCCGAAGCTGTGCAAAGGCCCTCCTGGCCATGACTGCCACCTGCTCTTCGAGCAGGAGTTGTGAGTCCAGGAGGACCCCCAAATTCCGCACTGGCTCCGAATGGGGCAGTGCCACCCCATCCAGGACCAAAGATGACAACTTCCTGGATTCCAAGAGGCCATCAATCCACAGCCACTCCATCTTACCAGGGTTCAGCTGAAGCCTGTTGTTCCCCATCCAGACCCCTACAGCCCCCAGACACTGAGACAGGGTCGCGACCGCATCACTTACTTCACCCGGGATGGCGATGTATAATTGAGTATCATCAGCATATTGATTATACCTCATCCCATGGTGATGGATGATCTCACCCAGCGGCTTCATGTAGATGTTAAATAGGAGAGGAGAGAGTACTGAACCCTGCGGCACCCCACACAGTAGGGGTCGCGGGTCAGATCTCTCCTATCACCACCGATTGGGACCGGCCCTGGAGGAAGGAGGTGAACCAGTGTAAAACCACGCCACCCACCCCCAACTCCCTGAGCCGACCCAAAAGGATACCATGGTCAATGGTATCGAAAGCCGCTGAGAGGTCCAAGAGAGCCAGGATGGATGCACTCCCTCCATCCCGCTCCCGCCAGAGATCATCCATAAGTGTGACCAATGCAGTCTCCATCCCATGTCCTGGCCTGAAACCTGACTGAAAGGGGTCTAGATAATCCGTTTCCTCCAGAATCCTCTGGAATTGCAATGCCACCACTTTCTCAACCACCTTTCCCAAAAAGGGAAGGTGGGAGACAGGATGAAAATTGTCCAAAATAGTAGGGTCGAGGGATGGTTTCTTGAGGAGGGGGTGCACCAGTGCTTCCTTAAAGGTCGCTGGAAACACCCCCTCACCCAAGGATGTATTAACCATCGCCTGGACCCAGCCATACGTCACCTCCCGGGTCGATTTTATTAGCCAGGAGGGGCAGGGGTCTAGCTGACAAGTGGTGGCATTTACAGTCCGAAGGATCCTGTCCACTTCCTCAGGTCCAACAGGATCAAACCGTTCCCAGATAACAGGGTAAGTACGTGCCTCTGGCATCTCCCCAGACTCTGCTTCACGCTTAGAGTCCAACTTAGAATGAATCTGAGCAATTTTCTCCTGCAGATGCTCTGCAAACTCCTCCGAACGGCCCTGCAAATGGGTCACTGATTGCATTCGGCCCAGAAGCAATCTAGTAATCTTAAACAGGGCCGTCGGGTGGCATTCTGCGGAGGCAATAAGAGAGGAGAAATATTTACGTTTCGCCGCTCTTACCGCCACAAGGTAGGCCTTAACAGCGGCTCTAACTTGTGTTCGGTCAGATTCAGTCTTTGTCTTTCTCCAGCGGCGCTCCAGACGTCTCTTGACCCTCTTCAAAACCCTTAACTCCTCCGTGAACCACAGGGAGTGACGAGCTGAGCATGGCAAGAGAGGTCGCACAGGCGCGATCCTGTCCAAGGCCCAGGCCGCTTCCCTATGCCAGGCTGCGGCCAGGACCTCCGCTGGACCGTGCAGCAGATCCTTGGATATAACATAGAGAATTTCCTATAAGAATGGATCAATCTTATTGCTGTTGCTTTCCAATAAATACTAAGGTTGTTTCCAACCAATCCTTTTTCCTTTGAGATGTACTATCTAGGAAAAAGGATATTAAAGCCACAAATCTTTGCATCCCAACTTGGGAGAAAGAAGTATTAAAAGTGAGGTTTATGAGGCATTTGGCTGTGCTATAAATAAAACAAATTAATTACCTAATGTTTGAGCTGGTAGCAGGATGCTAATAGAAGAATTGCCTGGGTTAAAGTATGAAATATAATTGGATTGTATTATAATAACACAAGAGTTTTTATTTTTAATAACAGCTATAGTAAAAACATGTTCAATAGTTAACTAAATATTTTATACCAGTGTGGTTTTGGCTTTCCTAGACTTACCAATGAAGATGTCTCCTTATCATTTACTGTACTTAGTTAATTCAATTTTTGCCCTACTTTCCCTCCCTAGGGCTGCAATGAGGGCTGACATATAAAAAAATGCAAACAAAACCTCATTTAATGATAATGCTTATCATTTTCATTTTCCCATAATGCCTTGGGGATCCTGATGGAGCAATGGAGCCATGCTCTAGTGCAGCCTTCAGTAGCCTGGGTACCTTCCAGATATGTGAATGTCCATGGTGGTTGGAAAATTCTGAGATTTGAAGTCTACACCTCTGGACCGGGGAAGGCTGCTCTGGGTGTATAATATCCTAGAGAAACTGTGACTGATGCCAGCAGTGTTTATTAGCTGGGGAGCAGGGAGATACAGAGAATAGTTCTTCAAAGAGCTTGGATAATTCACCAGTGCTCAGTACTTGACATGAAAGTGTTAATTGGGTCATCATTGATCATCCAGTGTCTTAATAAGCCAATTAAAATATATTGTCTTAATATGTTAACTTGAATGGCAAGGATTTCACTGAGAAAAATCTCACATAAGACTTCCCAGTCTTCATGCCAGTTTTTGGTTGGATTGGGCCCATGATTCTAGAGATCAAAGAATTAGTCTTTGACTGGGAGTTCTATCCATTGTATTGTTGCTGAGTATCAGAATAGATCACACTGTCTGGAAATCCTCAAGAGTAAACTGGAATACCTGAAGTAACCCTAATCACACTCATTTTCTTATTAGGAAAAACGGTTTATTCAGTATTTAATGGAATGGATATAAGTTGTCACAACACACCTCTAAACTCTCGTGAGCATAGTAAGCTCTACTATGAAAGTTGTTTTCCTGTTTGAAAATGCCAAGTGTCCTTCCATGTAGGTTGCAAAAGATGTTTCAGTAAGGCTTCACCATGAGTTGGAAAACGTGGAAGAAAAACGCTCCACCACAGAAGATGAAAATGAAAAGTTAAGGCAGCAGCTGATAGAAGCTGAGATTACTAAACATGCTCTCCAGAATGAATTTGACAAGATGAAAGAGGTCAGTGCCAAGCTGCTCTTCAGGGGGACACCGGGGAGAATTGGCTGAGGAGGGATAGGTACAGCAAGGGGCGTAGTGAAGTAGTTCCCCGTGTCTCCTGCCTCTTATCTGACTGCACTGGTTAGGACTGCTCTATGGGCGAAATGCAGCTTTTTTTTTATTTATTTATTTTATTTATTATTTCAATTTATTCCCCGCCCATCTCCCATGCAAGGGACTCTGGGCGGGTTACAATAATTAAAAATTTAAAATTTAAAAACTATACAATTAGAAGTATCTAAAAAATACAGCCAGTATAAATAGATAAAATCCAAGATGGGTAGGGAATCGTAGCATAGATCCTATTGCTACGGGGCCAGCCAACCCCAGGAGGCACTACCGCCTCTGTTGTCCCAGGCCTGGTGGCAGAGCCAGGTCTTAAGGGCCTTCCGAAAGGCCAGAAGTGAAGGGGCCAGCCTCACCTCCGGGGGCAAGATGTTCCATAAGGCAGGCGCTATCGCAGAGAAGGCACGCCTCCTGGACCCCGCTAGATGGAATTCTCTTGTTGAAGGGGTCCGGAGCATGCCCTCCCTGCATGCACGGGTGGGGCGGGCTGACGTTATCGGGACAAGACGGTCCCTCAGGTATCCTGGCCCTATGCCATATAGGGCTTTAAAGGTAATCACCAACACCTTGAATTGGACCCGGAAGCAAACTGGCAACCAATGCAGCTCGCGAAGCAGAGGTGTTACATGTGCTGATCTCCTGGCACCCATAACTGCTCGCACCGCTGCATTCTGTACCAGCTGAAGCTTCCGGATACTCTTCAAGGGTAGCCCCATGTAGAGGGCATTACAGTAGTCTATACGGGAGATGACAAGGGCATGAGTGACTGTTCGGAGGGCCTCCCGATCCAGGAAAGGGCGTAACAGGCGCACAACTCGCAGTTGTGCAAAGGCCCTCCTGCCCATGACTGCCACCTGCTCTTCGAGCAGGAGTCGCGAGTCCAGGAGGACCCCCAGGTTCCGCACTGGATCCGAGTGAGGTAGTGCAACCCCACCCAGAACCAAGGATCACAACTTCCCGGATTTAGGGGGGCCATCAATCCACAGCCACTCTGTCTTACCAGGGTTCAGTTAAAGCCTGTTGTTCCCCATCCAGACCCCCACAGCCTCCAGACACTGAGATAAGGCATCGACCGCATCACCTACTTCACCCGGGATGGAGATGTATAACTGGGTATCATCAGCATATTGGTGATACCTCATCCCGTGGTGACGGATGATCTCGCCCAGCGGCTTCATGTAGATGTTGAATAGGAGAGGAGAGAGAACCGACCCCTGCGGCACCCCACAAGTCAGGGGTCGCGGGTCAGCTCTCTCCTCCCCTATCAACACCGACTGGGAATGGCCCCGGAGGAAGGAGGCGAACCAGCGCAAAACTACGCCGCCCACCCCCAACTCCCTGAGCCGTCCCAAAAGTATACCATGGTCGACGGTATCGAAAGCCGCTGAGAGATCTAAGAGAGCCAGGATGGATGCGCTCCCTCCATCCCGCTCTCACCAGAGATCATCCGTAAGCGTGACCAATGCGGTCTCCGTCCCATATCCCGGCCTGAAACCTGACTGGAAGGGGTCTAGATAATCCGTTTCCTCCAGAATCCTCCACGCCACGCCACCACCTGCTCAACCACCAAAAGCTTTGCTTTTCAGACTGGTTTGAAAGGCCATTTACTACTTTATCATGGTAAACAACCTGCAGATCTGGGAGATGATTATTTCAGATTTGATCTCTTTATTGAATAGAATTGGGTTGAAGGCAGTACCTAACTCAATGTGTTTGGAAAGGATATTTGGTGTATTTGTGAACTACTTTTAATTTTCAGGGTGTTCCTTGCTATTGCATTTAGATCAATAAGATCAAGGATATTATATTACATTAATTGAATTACTCTGTCTTGGGCGTGCTCCAGAATAACCATCTCTGGACGATGAAGACAAAAATATTATTTAAAAAAGCTGAGAATTTTCATGTGGTTTGAGTGGTGGTTTAATAAACTTGGATAGCATGCATTTACTAAAATATTTTCTATATCTGCTCTTTCTTTTACAACAGTCCATGAAAAGAAGAGGAAGCAAAGATTTGCAGAAATCAGAAAAAAGGTCACAGCAGATGTCCACTGAGGTGATATATAATATTTTTCTTTGTCCCATAGTACAATGCAGTAAAATATATGACCGTTTTAGTGATGGAATACGTGATTGCAAACCTTTCCATAGTCAACAGTGTGAAAACCAGGGCTCTTTTTTTTATGAAACTCATTTACCAGACTAGGACACAAATGATTATGTCTCCATAGATGGCAAAGAATGCAACTTAATAAACACTTGAGTCACACTCTTTGTTGCAAATATGGAGATCACATCATGTGATGTGATCATCACATCACATCAAATCATGACACCCTCCCCAGCACCCAATCTTTTAGTCTGTGTTTCATGGTTAAATTCAGTTCAATTCTGGCCTCTACATTTTAAAATTTTAAGTCTGAAATATTATCCTGATCAATACCTCCACTACTGTACTACCTGAAAAGATGTCACCAACCTTGTTCCTACGATATCAGCATCCTTTGTCTTAATGATGCCAGAAGACAAAAACTCTTTCTTGAGGGCTGAACTATTCCTAATGGCCAAACCTCAAGGCTACTTCACACATTATATTTTTAAAGGTGCTCTTCTTCCATTTGAAATGTAATGCATGAATGCAACAAACCCAGGCATTTGTGTAATACAAGTAGCTCCTGTTGATTGAACAAAAATAAAATTTCCTTTGACCTGAAATCACTGGTGATTTCACAGACACATCCATGAAGGTTTTTTGTCAATTAGTTTGTCATTTCCCTTTTCTGGGATGTGTTTTTCAACTTCCCAATCTAGTTTAAAGCCTTGGGATTTCCTAGTGGTCTCCTATGCAAGTAACACTCAGATCAGACTCTGCTTAGCTTTTGAGCCAGACAAAGAGAGTCAGGTGTTGCCACCTGCTGAGACATTGGCTGGCAAGTATAATAGGGGTAATAACTTGTAATGTAAATGTTACTATGACTTGATTCTTTGTTGTATTTTGCTGAGCATTATTTTACACTGATTGCCCTGGCTTTGAAGTGTTGTATTTCTAATGTATCTGATTCTGAACAGATTTAATGACAGATTTTGCATTTACAAGTATTGCACAAATATGTGGCCTTTGCAAAAAGGGTTGAACTTTTCTCTCCCTTAAAAATTATGGGGAAATTCCAGTGAAGTTTATTGGGGCAGGTATTCTATACAGTATATTAGTATTCTGTTCTGCTGAATGGTCAGTTGGCATCCCTATGTGTATGTAATGTAACTGGGGAATATTCTTTTTCTGTCTTAAGGAGGACAATGAAGATCTAAAATGCCAGTTGCAGTTTATCAAAGAAGAGGCTGCTCTGATGAGGAAAAAATTAGCCAAAGTTGACAAGGAAAAGGACAGATTTGAGCATGATCTGCAGAAGTATCGGTCATTTTATGGTGACCTAGACAGTCCCCTACCAAAAGGGGAAGCAGGAGGCCCACCTACCACAAGAGAAGCAGAACTCAAGCTCCGTCTGAGGTTAGTAGAGGAAGAAGCCAATATCCTTGGAAGGAAAATAGTGGAACTGGAAGTAGAAAACAGAGGGCTGAAAGCAGAGCTTGATGACTTAAGAGGAGATGATTTCTCAGGGGCAGCCAACCCCCTCATGGGGGATCAGAACGAATCTCTGTCAGAGTTACGGCAGCATCTGCAGTTAGTTGAAGATGAGACTGAACTATTGAGGAGGAACTTAGCTGATGCAGAAGAACAAAATAAACGTGTCACAGCAGAGCTGAACAAATACAAATACAAGACCGGAACTCATGATAATTCAAGACACCATGACAGTCCCAAGACCGAAATGCTTCAAGAAGAACTGAAGGCTGCCCGCATGCAAATTAATGAACTCAGTGGCAAAGTCATGCAGCTCCAATATGAGAACAGGATACTGATGTCCAACATGCAGCGCTATGATTTGGCCTCTCATCTGGGGATCCGAGGGAGTCCCAGGGACAGCGATGCTGAAAGTGAGGCAGGGAAGAAAGAAAGTGATGAGGATTCTCGTCCCCCCCACCGCAAAAGAGAAGGGCCCATTGGTGGGGAGAGTGACTCAGAGGAGGTCCGCAACATCCGTTGCTTGACCCCCACGAGATCCTTCTATCCAACATCAGTAGGATGGCAGAAAAGCTTTACTGACCGGCAGCAAACCAAGGACATCCGCTGTGAAGCAGAACGCCTGGGCAAGACTGTAGACCGCTTGATTTCTGACACCAGCACTATCATAACTGAGGCAAGAATCTATGTGGCAAATGGGGACCTGTTTGGACTTCTGGATGGTGAAGATGATGGAAGTAGGATACGGGAACATGAACTTCTTTATCGGATCAATGCCCAGATGAAGGCGTTTAGGAAAGAGCTCCAGGCCTTTATTGACAGGCTAGAAGTTCCAAAGTCTTCAGATGATGGAAGTACAGATGAACCTTTGTCAGTGAGTCAGGTAGATTTTTATTTAGTAAAGCCATTGAGGAAAAAGCGTTTGAGCCCAAGATAAGGGGTGGATACTTAAGCTACTTTCTTGTGGTTATGTGAGATGAAGAGGGCATCATTTAATTTCTATGACTGCAATTTAAATTTCCCAGATTGTCGTTCCAATATTGGGTTCTTAGGGTTTGTACAGGTCTAGCATAAGAGGAAGACATTATTAGATACTGTACTTACCTAATAAGAGCTCTCTGGGTTGGTTAAAAAGTTGAATAGTAGATAGTCATCTGTCTAGTTTTTTTTCATTCACCCATATTATTAATGGGTTTATAAAACTTAAATAGCTAGAAAAAAGACACATAGTTTAAAATCCTAATTTATAAAGTAAAATACACAATAAATAGCACGGGAAAGATAAAATATATAAAAGTCACTATCCCAACATCATGTGATGCACTTAACATTTATGAATGAAAATAAACTGTTTAATTCTAAAATACCAGCTGCCTGGGAGAATGTCTTAACTTGGCTCCGAAAAAAGATAGCCGGGTGGGTGTTGGGTGAATCTCCTAATGGAGGGCCTTCTGCCAACAGAGCACCATAATTGCAAAAGACTTTGTAGCAACCTATTTTGTGTTCCTTGGCTGGGACTCCAAGGCAAAGGCCTGGGAGGATGAGGATGAGGATGACGATGGTGATGGTGGTGGGACCTCAGGCTTAGTTCCAAGGTTCCCTTCCTGCTCTTCTTATTCTGTTGCCCCTTTTAGAGTGGTTTGCTTACCTGCCTTTTTCTTTGGCTAAGAGAGGGAAGAGGATGGCTGGGAGAGGGAGGGCCTGCCTGCCAGCTGACCTTTCAATCTTTAATTTGGCAAATAAGCAAAACTAGGAACGGTGAGAAAAAGCAAAACTGGCGAACATTGAGCTGTTTGAGTCAATCCACTTTTTAATTTATTCAGTTAATTCTATTTATAGCCCATCCTTTGGTGCTGGGATGGGTGACCACCAGGGAACCATCCTGGCTATAAGTTAGACTGGGAAGACCAAAACATTTTTTTTAAAATTATTTTTATTTATTAAATTTGTATCACCGCCCATCTCCTCTATACCAGGGAACTCTGGACGGTTCACAACAACAAGTTAAAAATATAAAAATTACAACAACAATAACTTACATATAAAATCCAAATAGAAAGATGTTAATAATAAGGCGGGTTTCATGGCACCAGCCACTCCCAAGAGGAACTATTGGCATTCCCGTCCCAAGCAAGGCAGCAGAACCAGGTCTTCAGATCTTTCCGGAAGGTCGGGAGCGAAGAAACTCGCCTCAGCGCCAGGGGCAAGGTATTCCAAAGGGCGGGTGCTACTGCAGAGAAGGCACGCCTCCTGGATCCCGCTAGATGGAACTCTTTTGCCGATGGGATCCTTAGCATGCCCTCTCTGCATGACCGAGTGGGGCGGTCAAAAGAAGGGAGGGGTGAACCACTCTTATATTATTGCCAAGAAAATAACATGTCTGTGTAGTTCAGGAGTAGCTCTTGACTCAAGGGAAACTTTGCCTTCCTATAATTTCTGGGACAGATAACAACTATATTAAAGCCATCAAAGTATAAAATATCACATCATGAAAACCAATAAAGAGTAGCCCTTTCTCATGCCCCCATCTAGTTATTGCAAACCAAGTGGATGAAACCATAAAATAGGTCTGAGAAAGGCTAACCAAAAAAGAATAGAAAACAACCACATTTTTTACTTTAAATTTTGCTGCCATTTTAGAATCATGTAGCTGTGGGTAACTTCAAGGTGAATGTATGCATGCCTATGAATACATGTCTATTTTTCAGGAAAGAAAAGGAATGATATTGCTTGTTTTAGGATTCTGTCCTACTAAATGTTCAGTGGCACATTGAGGTCCTGACTGGGAACACTGATCCAAGAGTATGTTCCAGAAATTAGCTGGTGCACTAGATAGGACTGCAACAGTAGTGCACCATTTTTATTGGGGGGGGGGATCCTAGACGTATAAATGGCAAGCAGATAAACCAATCAGAGGCTGCCTTGATAGATCCATATCCAATGAGCATTGCACCAGGGTTAGGCCCCCTGCTGCTAGTCCAGTGCCTTTTGCTGTACACCTCAAAGCGGCATCTGATTGTCTGTCTGTCATTTGTATTTCCCAGAAAAGCCTGGCTTTTTCTTTTTCTTTTGAAAGGAAACGTGACACACAGCCTCAGAAAAAGCCAAGCTGGGCTAGGAAGTGGGAAGACGCAAACAATCCTGGTGGGCAAATTGATTGATATTACAGGAGAGTATTACAACAGATGGGGAGTGGAGATCCCCTCAGGTTCTTTTGCACCGACATACAATTTTCACAAGACTAGTGGAAACTGTTGATTTTTTTTCCTCTTGAAAAGTCAAGTTTGATGTTTCGTTAATGTGGCATTATCTTGTCTTTGTATTTACTTTTCCCAGATGTTCCAGCCTGTCATTTTACTTATTCTCATCCTTGTCTTGTTTTCATCCCTTTCTTACACCACAATATTTAAACTTGTCTTCCTTTTCACATTGTTCTTTGTGCTGTAGACATTTTTTAATCGTTTTACCATTCATTATAGAGTTATTTTCAGTTTGTTTTATGTTGTCCATCTTCCCAAGCTACGAAGTTCAAGAGCTATAGTTTCTGTAGTAATCACTGCTGTAAAAACACTGAAGACTGTTCGATAGGAAGAGGAACCAAGCACCTTTCCATGCCAAAATGCAGATGTTGCAAGCAGCCGAAACCAAAAGATCTCCACAATCGAATCTGAGTACTGTCATCCCAATAGCTAGGTAAGCAAGTGAAATCTTTCCCTCCAGAATGTATATGCTTCGGTCATGTGCATCTTAGGTATGTGTGTGTGATGCGGTAATACATGGGATCAGGTGGGATGGCAAGATGAAGGGGAGCCATTCTTCCCCATGTATGATGGTTAACTTTGGGAAGGAGGATATCCACATAGGAGTAGAACACAAGCATGCTCAGCCCCCCAGAATGGATGGATGGATGGATGGATGGATGGATGGATGGATGGATGGATAGAATACTTTATTGGCCAAGTATGACTAAACATACAAGGAATTTGACTTCGGTGCAAGAGCTCTCAATGTATTTACCTAACATCAAAAAAATAATAAATTATACAATCAAGAAAAGAAAAATTAAGAAAAAATAATACTACAGCTATTTAACTAACACATACTCATATTTAAGGGAGAATTAAGGGACAATAATACTGCATCTGTTATCTAGCATATGTTCCTGAGCATCAGCTCATTCTGCTCTAGAAACACCTTTTATATCCATAACTAGTAAAACAGCCAGTGTTTTGTCACAAAACCAGTTTAGCTTCTTTGCCTTTACATTTACTTGCCTTTACACCAGACTGTGCGCTAAGCAAGAGAGCTCTAAATTTTATTTTAGTTTGACAACATCCCCATGCAGCTTCTACTTTTAGTGATTTCAGTGTGCCAGCAGGAAAACAAAACAAAACAAAAAAATAGACAAAACTTGTCATATCAATTCTTAACCAAAAAGTGGATTTTTTTTTGCCCCTTCCCCCTTATTCCTGTGATTAGGAATAATGAGTAGGAGGTCTGTTTAAGAATTGCTGACCGAAATGCCTAACAGCTTAAAATATTGATAAAATTATGCTGACAAGATGGTGGTTTTTGTCCACTCATCTACACTGATCTATACTCTACACTCATCTCAACTTTCTTAAAGGTGGAAGAAAGTTGAATTATGTAAGCATATGTGGGTGTGTGCTAAGGCAGAATAGGCCCCTGACAAAGAAATCAGGCATGCCATGCAAACTGACAGCAAGGACATACACTGAGTAGAATAATAACTGCATAAACTATATGGAACTCAGTGGCTAACCAAACTGACCAGGTCCTTCCTGCATTTTTGAATACAGACTGAAACATGCACAGAGTGCAATGATAATAACGGTAGTAGTGATAACAATACCTCATTCAGTCAACAGGCCAAACCAAATCCCCAATAATTAAACCACCAGCCGCAGTGACTTATTTCGCAGGCAGGCAGGCAGGCAGGCAGGCAGGCAGGCAGGCAGGCAGGCAATGAAACAGATTGGTCACTGTCACTCTCGCTCTGTTCTGTCTGTGTAGTCTATTGGTCTCACATATTGCATATCGAAGATCTGTTGGAGAGCCAGCTTGGTATAGTTTGCTAGAAATAAGCAGACCATGACTCTTAGGCACAAAGCCAGCTGGGTGACCTTGAGCCAGTCACTTCCTCTCAGCCCTAGGAAGAAGGCAATGGCAAACCACCCATGATAAATGTTGCCAGAAAAACTACATGGATTTATCCAGGGAGTTGCCAGGAGTCCTAACTGAATTGAGATGTTTGTTGTTGAGATTAAAACCATTACCTGATTTGTAGATAAAACGTGGTTCTCCAATTCCTTGTTCCATTTAGTTTTTAAAATTAGCATATCAAATTGATTTATTGGTAACAGTTGTTTACTAAGATTAATTGTGGACTTTTTTGTCTCTTGGATTTAGTGATCCCTTCTAATAATATACATGTCTCTGAAGCTAAAAATGCTGCTGCTCCAAATTGAGACATCAATAAATGTTGTAGTTGTAAATACTGCCATTGGGTGGCAACAGACAAATGGTATTTATCTTTTAACATAGAAAAACGATAATTCATCATTATCATCTACTAGTTGATCTAAAGTAAAAATCCCATTATCCAAATTTCCCATATAACAGGTTTTAAAAATTATTATTACTAATGTTAAGAACTGGATTATTTCTTCACATCAATTTTGCATAAGAAAAAGGATCATAATAATAATAATCACAATAATATGAGATCATAATAATCATAATAATATGAGATCATAATAATCTCCCATATAGATTATTGCAACGCGCCCTACATGGGGCTACCCTTGAAGAGTATCCAGAAGCTTCAGCTGGTTCAGAATGCGGCCGCACAGGCAGTTATGGGTGTGTTAAGATCAGCACATGTAACTCCACTGCTGCGCGAGCTGCATTGGGTACCAGTTTTTTTCCGGGTCCAATTCAAGGTGTTGGTTATAACCTTTAAAGCCCTACATGGCATGGGGCCAGGGTACCTGAGGGACCATCTCATCCCAATTACATCTGCCCGCCCCACCCGGTCATGCAGAGAGGACATGCTTTGGACCCCTTCAATGAAGGAATTTCATCTGGCGGGGTCCAGGAGGCGTGCCTTCTCTGCGATAGCACCTGCCCTGTGGAATATCTTGCACCAGGAGGTGAGACAGGCGCCCTCGCTCCTGGCCTTCCGGAAGTCTTTAAAGACCTGGTTCTGCCGCCTTGTTTGGGACAAAGGAGGTAATAGTTCCTCCTGGGGGTGGTTAGCCCCATAATACCCTCCTTTTTAAGATCTTCCCATCCTCTGGATTCTTATCTCTATATTATTATATTGTATTTTTAAGTGTATAGGTTTTTAATATTAATATTAATCTTGTAAACCACCCAGAGTCTACAGCTGTGGAGATGGGCGGTGATAAATTTGAGAAATAAACAAACAAACAAATAATGTTTTCCAGAAATAATATATCACAGCTTTCAAGTTAGCATGATAGGAACAGAGATATATCTGACCTATGATATTTTGAACCCCAAATAGTGCTATATATAAATATTCCAAACGTGCTTAGGAAGGAGGATTTTATACTAAGGGAAGGCTTCTAGAATTTGGTACTATTTGAAAAGTATGCATAGTGATATAAATCAAGATTCAGAAAACCAAATCCCCACGTAGTTTTCTATCATAAGAAGTTCTACAACTTCCTTTATTGTTATTTTAGCACTATCAGATTTCAGTAATCATCTAATTGAGAGCAATTACATAAAAAGTATGTCTGAGTCACTAATAAAATGCCAAATGCAGAAGTTCTCCAGCTGCATTCAACTCCTTGTCAGCTGCTGAAATCAGAGTACATAAAATGTAGAAACTACTTTATTCAGGCCTTCATATCCATGTTTTACCTGAAGGATTGTTATTTCCAGTGTTAAAAAGAACACATTCATTCTGAATTGGTCCTCTGGAGATGTTGATCTTTGATCCCCACAGAGATTATCATGAAACTTCTTCACTTGTGAAGTACTTTGGTCTTAATACCACAACACTATTATGCATGACGTTGTGCTGACCTCCGGCATCTTATTACTTATTGAGAGATGTTGGAGAGGTCCTGAAGCTTAGCTTAGGTCAGTTTCTGGCAACTGCAGTTGACAGATTCCAAAATTTTAATGAGTTGTCCAGTCACAAAGGAAAACTGGAGCTTCTCCATTTGAAATTTTGAGCTCTAGTTTCTGTTACCTAATCTCTCTTTTCCAGGAGAATTATTTCAGTTAGCACCTTGTAGATATCTTTGAAGTGGAAACAAATAGGTACAAGAACCTAATAGTATGCTGACTATCTTACTGCCTTAACATAATTTTGGATTAAGATGTCAGATATAGGGAGGGTGAATGCCATCATTTGATACTGTGTGTAGTAGTTAAGGTGTCAGATTGATACAAATGAGATGCAGGTTCTAGTCCATCCTTAGCCATGGAAGGTCACAATGATAAGAAATTGTGATAAAGGTTGCTAAAATGCCAAATGCACTAGTCTATACATCCAAAGTGAAATAATGTACATCATGGTTATACCAAATTTTGTAGACAAAATTATGGAGCAGATTAATGGAAGTACTTGTGTTACACCATTGGCTGATGGGACATGAAAAACAGTGAAATTATAGTTGTTGCTTTTTGTCATGTGAAACCAACAGACAGATGTGTTGCTATTTTAGAGCTTCATTCACAAACTGCTCAAGTAGAACATCTCTAATGTCAACACTAGTTGGCTTACAATTACTGTAAATTTTGACAAGCTAATTGATGGAGCATCTGTTATGAAAGGCACATTCAGTAGTGTTCAAGTGGAACCAACAGGAAAGTATTAACTCCTTCAGTTGAAAGGTAGAAGGTAGAACCTCAGATTCCTCCGTTCATTTCCCCCAAAAGAGGACCCGTTGACTCATTAGACCTGCTTTTTTTTTCCTTTTCTTTTTCCTGTCAGATTGAGCATTTTGGAGTTACTTTTTTTTTAAAAAAAATCAGTCACTAGGGAGGAAGCTGAGGCAGTTTAGTTCCCACTGACCTTTCTGACACCAGTTTCAGAGAAGATGGCTCTCAGCTGTCTCATCAGTCGCAGAATATTCTGGATGTAAAGCCTGAGATCAACCAGGAAGTGCATTCTCCCAGATGATTTCCTTGCCTTCATCAACCTGGGAAAAACTATCTCCATGCTACCATCTATCCTCTCCACAGGAGATATTTCAAATTTGTCTACAACAGTCAGGTTCAATTCAATTTCTGGATTTTCAGCACAGTTATGGCAGCCCTAATGGGACATCGTTGGGCAAAGGAAGTACATGTGTATGCTTACTTGGACTCTCTCTTGTTCAGAGCTCTGTCCATAGGCAAAACTTGTATTCAGTGTACAGCATACTCCATTTTGTTTCTAGAACATGGATTTATAGGGAGTGTGACCAAGGGTTGCTTGGTTCCATCCTAATGAATACTGCACTTGAGAGTTCTGATCAAGTCTGAGGTGGAAACTATTTTGGTTACATAAATTACAAATTACATAAATCTGTCAGAGACGTCCTCTCTGCTCTGCAGAGGTGTCTTAACAGCCAAACCTGATGGGGCTAGCTCATCTGCAGGGCATGATGATTGCCCATGGGCTCAGTTTCACTTCAGTTTGCTGCTGCTTCCTTTTCAATCTTAATCACTAGCAGAACCCACGTCCCTATTATAGTAGCTAATATCCTCCAACTTGTCTCAATATGTGCTACCAAGGGAGCCAACAGGATCCAGATCACTATATACAGTATGCCAGGTTTTTTTCTGCCTGGGAAGCACCCTTTAAAAGTCAGGCAGTCACCGGACATGGAATGACCAACTGGTTCAAAATTGGGAAAGGAGTACGACAAGGCTGTATATTATCACCCTGCTTATTTAACTTATATGCAGAGTACATCATGAGAAATGCCGGGCTGGATGAATCACAAGCCGGAGTTAAGATTGCCGGGAGAAATATCAACAACCTCAGATATGCATACGATACCACCCTAATGGCAGAAAGTGAAGAGGAACTAAAGAGCCTCTTGATGAGGGTGAAAGAGGAGAGTGCAAAAGCTGGCTTGAAACTCGACATTAAAAAAACTCAGATCATGGCATCTGGTCCCATCACTTCCTGGCAAATAGTTTGTTGTTTATTCGTTCAGTCGTTTCCGACTCTTCGTGACTTCAAGGACCAGTCCACGCCAGAGCTTTCTGTCGGCCGTCACCATCCCCAGCTCCCCAATGGTTGAGTCCGTCACCCCTGGCAAATAGAAGGGGAAGAAATGGAAGCAGTGACATACTTTATTTTCTTGGGCTCCAAGATCACCGCAGACGGTGACTGCAGCCATGAAATTAAAAGACGCTTGCTCCTTGGTAAGAAAGCTATGGCAAACCTAGACAGCATATTAAAAAGCAGAGACATCACCTTGCCGACAAAGGTCCGTATAATTAAAGCTATGGTTTTCCCAGTAGTAATGTATCGCTGTAAGAGTTGGACCATAAGGAAGGCTGAGCGCCGAAGAATTGATGCTTTTGATCTGTGGTACTGGAGAAGACTCTTGAGAGTCCCTTGGACTGCAAGGAGGTCAAATCAGTCAATCCTAAAGGAAATCAACCCTGACTGCTCACTGGAAGGACAGATGCTGAAGCTGAAGCTCAAATACTTTGGCCACCTAATGCGAAGAGAGGACTCACTGGAAAAGACCCTGATGCTGGGAAAGACTAAGGGCAAAAGGAGAAGGGGACGGCAGAGGATGAGATGGTTAGATAGCATCACTGATGTAATGAACATGAATTTGAGTAAACTCCGGGTGACAGTGGAGGATAGGAAAGCCTGGTGTGCTATGGTCCATGAGGTCATGAAGAGTTGGACATGACTAAACGACTGAACAAGAACAACGATGGTATGTGGGAATGACTTTGGGAGACAGGGAGAAGAGGCACAGCCAAGGGAATGGTCAGATAAAAGGCCAGTTTGGTCTAGTGGTTAAGGCAATGGGCTAGAAACCAGGAGTCTGTGAGTTCTAGTCCCACCTTAGGCATGAAAGCCAGCTGGGTGACCTTGGGCCAGTCACTCTCTCTCAGCCCTGGGAAGGAGCCAATGGCAAACCAGGAGTCTGTGAGTTCTAGTCCCGCCTTGGGCATGAAAGCCGGCTGGGTGACCTTGGGCCAGTCACTCTCTCTCAGCCCAACTCACCTCACAGAGTTGCTGTTGTGGGGAAAATAGGAGGAGGAAGGAGTATTAGGTATGTTCCCCACCTTGAGTTATTTATAAAAATAATAATAAAGGCAGGATAAAAATTAAATAAATAAATAAACTTAGCCCACAGCAGAAATGTGGGTGGGGCCAGCAGCTCAGAAGGGACCCTCCCTAGTTTCTTGGGCTGTAAAGGGGAAGGGGGAGAAATGTACTTTCAGGCTTGCAAGATTCTGTTAATGTAACCTTACAATAGAAATACAGTAGAATTAGCTCATCTGGCCATGCCTCCTGTCTGGTCTACCTTGCAAGGCTAACATCTGCACACCAACAATAATTGACAACAGTACAAGAAATGCTCTGCTATTCCATTCTACTAGGATATATTTTTTAGTTCCCAATTTAGCCAACAGCCCTGGGATTTTTTTTGGTGGTATCCCATCAAAGTACAAACTTGTTTAACTTTTTGAGGCCAAAGTCAGTTAACTGCTGCCAGAGAATACATAAAAGGTTCTTCAAATGTCATGGCAAACTTGCTGAGCCAGTGTTATGTATCCCACTGTTTTCATCTGGAGATTTTTGAAAGGTCATCATGAAATGGGCCTCCCACTTCTTTTAGGACAACATGGTTGAGAAACAGATAAACTGATGTCACCCTGCCTTCCAAGTCTTCAATATATGCAATATAGTCTGTATGACAAAACTGAGGGCCCAGGTCATTTTGATAACTCTGCTAGAGAAACATAGAGATGACTTTGGAGAAGATATGTTAAACATGAGCTCAGGCCAGGAAGACAAGGCCATGTGAGAAAGTTGCCTTGCCTTGACTCTTGTCAGCCATACAAGATAGACCACATCAGGAAACGGGTTCCATAGTAAGACTAGAACTATACTTTTTTGAGATAAACTATAGGAACCTTCTGGATGGTTTCTTTGAGATCACCTCCATGGCTCCCTGCAACTCTCTTTGTTATAAGTGGGAAGGAAGAGGAAACTCTGTCAAGCTTCACAATTCTGTTATTATAGAGTAATGCAATAGAGTTCTAGGATTTCTTGTGGTGTCTGTTTCCTGACCTGGTTTACCTCAGAGGGCTGACAGATCCTCATGGGCCTCAGCAACCACGGTCTTCTAAGTTAGCAGAATTGAATGTGGGACCTCGGTAGAATCTGCTAAGACAATCTGATGTTTAATTCCAGGGGCTAGAACTTCATTTGGATCTGGAATGATCTTTGCATCTAGAGATTTAATGGAACAGCTGCTGAGGAACAGTATCTCTTTGTGTGATCAAAGCAATACTTTCTTCAATATGCCTTGCTACAAATAAAAACTACCAAATAATCCAGCCAGTCTTCAAGAGAAAGAAACACTGGATCATGATGATACTGAATTCTGGAATTTTCTGCAATTAGACTTAAATAATAATGGATAATCTGTATTCTACAGAGGCAAGCTGCTACACTGGTCTCAGTCCTCCTGGATGATCAAGGTTTTTTTTCCCTTTCTAGTCACTCTAGTCACCAGTGTTTCATCTGGTAATACTTTCGTGTCCAGATCAAACTTTACTCTGCCAAAATGTAGCCACTGCCACAGCTTTGTCATTAGTTTGCTGTAGGTCGTCAACAGTACAAGGCTCCGGCAGTAATCGACACACCATGAGATGTGTCGGGTCTTGGGTTTCTCCGCATTCTCATAATGTATTGCCGTCAGCCAACAACCCCCACTTAAATAAATTTGTCTTGCACCTTGGTACCCTCACCCTCATCCTGTTCATTGTCCTCCAAACTATATAAGGGAGAGTATTTCCAGCGGCCATTTCTTCCTTCGGTAAAATACTCAAATCGGTGAGCTTCATCTGGTGATCCAATGTTTCCTAACCTTGAAACATCTACACCCTTTGAGTCCATCTGAGAGGTACATTCTGACATGAAAGAAAACCTTCCTGGGGGCATTAACATCAGCCAGGAGAATGGGGGACTTCATTTATTTTGGTAAGTTGATTCTGTGGTTAGATCCATGCTTCTTTTTAAAGGTGAACTTGATCCTCCATAGTCATAAATGACTGTGATTCTCAATTTTGTCCAGGTACCTCTCATACTTGAGAGCATACCTGGCATTAGTCGGAAGTGTGCAGGCCACTCAGGATCTCATTGGCATGGGAACAATTAAGAAGTGCATTATGGGCCAAACTGCATTTAGTAAAAGCTATCAAGAAGTACAGTAGCTAGCAAAGACAAAGTGGAATATAAGTTACTGACAAAATTACTGTACAGAAACAACAGTAGCTATTGGCTACTGTGAATATATAATATAGCATTGTGATATCTGTGTAGTACAATTATGGTCTAGGTCTCTGTCTAATTCTGTTATATTAGCGATCGTTTTAAATACATGCTATGTTGCTCTTAGACCTGTCACTACAAATCTGGAGTAGCACCTTCCAAAATTATGTTTGCATGCTTCCTAAGATACTACTTCTAAGGCAGTAATAAAGTGTGGCTCTTAAGATGCTGCTGAAAAGTTTTTTCATACTGAGGATGGATGGAGACAGCTGGGAGCCTTTGAGAATTACTTTGCCTGACTCAGCTTTAGACTTTCCAGTTCAAGGATACACAGTTAATGGTGAGAAATGCTGGGAGCTGGAGTTTAGCAACATCTGCAGAGCCACTGGTTCTGTACCATTTCTTGCAAGCTGAAACAACTGTATTACCTCAAAATAATTACAGAGTAAAAGGAAGCTAGGGGCGTGGTGGCTCAGCAAGTAAGACACCAGGCTTGTCGATCGGAAGATCGCAAGTTCGGAGGTTCAAATCCCTAGTCCCGCGTGACGGAGTGAGCTCCCGCACTTGCCCCAGCTCTTGCCAACCTAGCAATTTGAATGCATGCAAATGCAAGTAGATGAATAGGTACCACTTTGGTGGGTAGGTAACAGCGTTCCGCATGCGTCATGCCAGCCACATGACTGTGGAAGTGTCTTCGGACAACGCTGGCTCTTCAGCTAACAAACAGAGATGAGCACCGGCCCCTAGAGTCGGACACGACTGCACAAATGTGCGGGGGGAACCTTTACCTTTACCTAAGAGGAAGCTAGGCTTAATCTTGCTTCATCCATGCAGTGGAAGTCCTGTCTGATTTCAGCAGTAAATAAACTGGGAATCTGAAGGATAGATGTGCTGCTGAATAATATTTCATAAATTAAAGAGCCATGTGAACCTTCCGTTTCAAATGCCAAGATCTGGTGACATATGCCACCTACCCTTGGAATCAGAGCAGAAGAAAATAGCTGCCGCTCTAAAGTAGAAATATGCTCAGTCCCTAAAAAGTAGGAAAAAATCCAGAAACAGTGCCTGAATATGTCATAAAAAGAAATATGAACTCTAGATGACCTTGAATAGTTGTTTACAACAGTGGAGTGCCTTAAGAACATCACACTCCAGTTCCTTTGCCTGGCTTGAAACAGAGATGATTAACTTTCGGCTGCTGCTATGACAAAGGGAGAAAAAGCGTAGGACTAAATCCTTTATCTAGATAAGGTTTATCCACACATGATACTGTTGCAAAGGCTGGAAATAAGCAGAAGTGAAAAGAATAACCATCTCTTTTCAATAGGATCCAGTATAGTAAAATGCATACCAAAGAGCCGGTATTCTTGGAAGCTGCATTGTGGCTCATGGATTTTTCACCATAACAGGACAGAAAATTAGCCTACAATCTGCTGATATTAAAAGGATCCTTCAGTCTGCATTGAGCTGATCCTTTCCTTTCCATTCTTCCTAGTACAAAGCTGTGTTTTGGATGCTGTGCATTGTGTGCAAACGTTCATTTCTCAGACTTCCGGATGGTCACTTGCTTGCCCACCCTGTTGAAGTAGTCAGACGTGAATTGGCAGGCAGGTCAAATTAGTTCACAGATATTTAAAACATTATATTACTGGATAGTCTATATCACATTTTTCTCAGTTACTGTAAACTTTGGTTTTGGATACTCTGAGATGACACTATTAAAACTCTGGTTGTCAGCCTATGAAGAAACAATTTATGCTGTGCAGTGCACAGAACAGTCCATAATATGTGTGAGGGAAAAGTTGTAAATATAGGTAGAATCCTTAATGTTTGTAGAAAAAGCAAATTTCTAGCGCAGAGACATCTGCAGCTAGCCATTAGGTCAAAATGACGAAATGTCTGTTGTGATGTGACAAGGCAAATTTCACCCTTTTCATATTTTCATGAATGCAGTTTGCATTGTAAAGCTGTGAATGTACATTTTGCAACTTGCCCCTTTCCTCCCCCCCTCCACAAAATGCCCATGGGTATGCAGAAAAGACTGATCATTTTGGAACAGAAGCAACTCTTGTCCCTTTCTCTTTCCCAGAGACTTCAGCCTCCTTTCCCAGACATCTAGATGTTACCTCTAGATCAGAGCTTTCCAAACTGTGTGTGGCGACACAAAAGTGTGTCGCCACACACAGTCTGGTGTGTCGCCACACAACCCGGAAGCGCTGATCATCATCAGCGCTTCCGGGTTTCCTGCGGCGACACACCAACGGCGGCGCGCAAAAACCTGAAAGCGGCAGCAGCGCTTCTGGGTTTTTGCGCGCTGCCGCAACAGCGGCACTTCCGGGTTTTCCCGCGGCAACACACCAACGGCGGTTGGTGTGTCGCCGCAGGAAAACTTTGGAAAGCCCTGCTCTAGATGTTCAAAGTGTTACTATTTTAAAGGAAGAGGAGCCTATATAAGACCCCCACTTCCAGTCTCTTGAGTCGTTCTTTGTTATTTATTAATGAATTTATACCCTGCTTTTCTGTTTATGCCCACACTCTTTCTTGTTGTCTCAAACTCATCGCTGCACTCTTTCCCTATTTCCTCAAATGTGGGGATATTTATGGAGATAACGGTTTTGACCCTTTACAGCCATCCCACTTATCATCTTTTGCCTTAATCCTGATGGTGCCTGGGAAAAAACTTGTTTTGATTGACTGGAATTATTTTATCAGTAGAAGGGAAAGTGCTATTTTTAGCAGAGCTGCCTCTTGTCTCCATATTCTTTGGACTTGAGTAACTGAAAGAACAACTCTGTAATGCACTTTTTTTCTCCTCTGAAGCAGAGAATCAAGTAAAACTTTCCAGACCAAATATACAATTCTTCTAGTTATTTCCATCCAGTTTAGCAATTATTTTTAGTTCCAAGAGGTATATAATTGACGAAATTATATACCTATTGAGTATATCTCTAGAGCCAGTTTGGTCTAGTGGTTAAGGCAACGGGCTAGAAACCAGGAGACTCTGAGTTCTAGTCCCGCCTCAGGCATAAAGTCCGGCTGGGTGACTTTGGGCCAGTCATTCTCTCTCAGCCCAACTCACCTCACAGGGTGGTTGTTGTGGGGAAAATAGGAGGATGAAGGAGTATTTAGGTATGTTCTCTGCCTTGAGTTATTTATAAAAATAATAAAGGGAGGATAAAAAATCTAAAAAAAATGTCTGGCAACTAACAGACAGGAGAACTGAGCCACAAAAATAAGAAAATGATATTTTGACCATGATATATTTTGAAATGATATATTTCCATTAAGTCCCCAAATCCTGAAGAACCTCTAGCAGAGATGTGACATACTGTATATGTTCATTTTCTGAAGGGTAGGCATGTTATCCTGTTGCAACCAATGATTGCAACCAATCATTAACCAATGATAATGAAAACCAACAAGGTGTTCATTAAATATTAATATTATAGTAGAGCTTTCTTAATCACATTCCTCAGATAATGTTTATAGACCACAACTTTATATCATACTAAATGTGTGTTGTCTTTGTTCTACAAAACAGTTTTTTCATATATTTAAACAATGTATATTTAAAATGGAAATTATTATTCAAATTTACCAATTTATTTGTCAAAGGAAGATAAATATTATTTCAAATACCAAACTATAAAGTATACTAAAATGTAGATTGAAATTATTCCACTAACACTTTGATTTTCAAACTGTGATTTAGGTCCAAGGACCTCTGCTATATAGTCTTCTTGACAAATAAATTTGCCAGAAGATGGAAATGTCCCATTCATGCATGGCAAGAGTAAGTTCCAACAGATTTCCTTAGTTTGAAATCTTAGTTAGATTTCCTTATTTTTTTTTTTGTTTGAGAGAGAATGACTGGCCCCAAATCATTCAGCCAGCTTCTTCTACCTAAGGGTGGACTAGAACTCATGGTCTCCCAGTTTCTAGTCCAGCTCCTTATAAGAAATAGACAAATAGATATTCTCTCTCTCTCTCTCTCTCTCTCACACACACACACACAACTGTCCCTGACCAGTATATTTTCTTGCTTAAAGAAAACTTCACAGTATTTATTGAAATTACCAAGACTTTTGCAGTAATGAAGAGAGGGAGATCTCTAGAGCAGTGCTTTCCAAACTGCCGCCGTTGGTGACGCAGCAGCGGTGGCGGCGCAGGGGCGGGGGCATGCACGGCAGTGGCATGGGGCGGAGGCGTGCACGGCGGCGGGGCGGGGGCATGCACAGTGGCAGGGGCGTGCACGGCGGTGGTGTGGGGGGGCGCGCAGTGGTGGGGGCGTGCACGGCAGCAGCGGCCTCGCTAAAACGTGGAAGCGCTGATGGCACGCCGCTGCTGCCACCGCCGTGCACACCGCCGCCACTGCGCGCACCCCCACGCTGGCGCCCGGCACGCCACCGCCGCTGCTTCGTGACACACTAAGCTGTGTGTTGCGACACACTAAAGCATAAAGATTTGAAAAAATCAATTTATATACACACACATACAGACAAACACTAAGGAAGATGCAAGACAATGTACAATTTACTGAACCATTACCCTCATATTCTTCACACAATAAAAAGTTTGTTTAAACATTTACACAGAATAAGAGATTTATACATGGAGAGGGAAATGCGAAATGAACAAGCAGTTTTTCAAAAAGAAAGACACAAGATGAGATAGTTAACATAAGATGGATAAGGATGACAGCAAGAGAATTTAAGAATGAAGTTTATCTTTGATTTACAGATTATTACTGCAAGGCCTGATAGTATAGAACATTCCAGAATGTGGAACTTATTAAAGCTAATATGTCAGAACACCTGATTATTCTTTTGAGGAGCCTTTGCAATAAACAAGAAGCTCCTGTAATAACTGAGTTTGGAGAACCAGTGATTCTGAACAGGAAAAGGTGTGAGATAAGGATGCATATTGTCTCCATATTTTTTTAACATGTACAGCTAATAGATTAAAATTGGAAGAGATGACAGCTGGAATGAAAAGGGGGGCTGAAACACTAACAAATTGAAGTATGCAGATGATACTACTTCATTAGCTGAAAATAAAGAAGGCACGGCACATTTAGAAAATAAAAATGGAACATAAAATGTCAGTTAATGTTAAATACAGATAAGGCAAAGGCACTGTTAACTAGCATGCTTAGTGCATTCACAATTAATGGTGAAGAACTGAAAGTAGTAGATAGTTTTGTTTTCTGAAATTGAAGAAAATATTAAGATTGGCAATGTGCTGGAGAGGTAAAGAAATTAATTTTAGGGAGGAAAGCAATGGCAAACTTAGACAAGAGCATGAAGGATAAGGGCATTTCTATGACAACATATCAGAACAGTTAAATAAATGTTTTTCCCCTGTGTTACCACACAGCTGTGAAAGCTGGACATTGAGAAAAATGAAAAATAGTTGATGGTTAGTAAGAGTACCATGGGCTGCAAGAAAAACCAATCAATGAGGTAAAGGCAATGATCAGAAAAATAAATTTATGTTTGGAGCATGAATTATAAGTAGATGATGGACTAAAAACAAGTTTGGTAGGGCTAAGGGAAGCAGAAGAAGAGGAAGATGACAGATAAGGTGGATTGATTGACAGGATAAGGAATATCCCTGGAGCCACTAGATACAGGTCAAGATGGAGGGCATTAGTCAAACGTCATCACCAGAAGTTGGGCCTGACTTGACAGCATGTAATTAACTGTAATGGTATGTGAGAAAGATCTTGGGAGAGGGGCGAAGAGATGCTGCCTAAGGAACGGTCAAATAAGAGACAGCATAGCCTACAGCTGGATAGTTGGCAGGGCAAGAGGCTCAGAAGGGGCCCTCCCTAGTTTCTCCAGCTGGAGATTTGTACTTTCAGACTTGCAAGATTCTGTTAATGTAGCTTTACAAGAAAGTAGAATTAGTTTATCTGGTTGTGTTTCCTGTCTGGTCTACCTGGTAAGGCTGCCATTAACTTATAAAACTCTTGTTCTGAAATGAAATCTATAAATTGCCCATAAAATAGAGGCCCAACTGCTTGGCTCCTCGTGTACTGATGCTGTCTTCTTAAATTGTGCTGAGGCAGCTGGCCAAAGGCAGCCAGAGAAGCCTTGGAATATTGTTCAGTGTCCTGCCTGATGCTCCACCCATCCTGAGGTGGGGTCACTGCATTCCAGTGCAGCTGCAGCTGTTGAATTGCCTTTAAAGACAGGCATACATACATTCTGCATAGGCGGTAGGAAGAAAGCTAGGTTTGATTCTCATTTAAAACTAATCTTGCTGTCAGCCAGAGTTTGATAATATTTGGCAATGTTCTTTTGCATTGGAAAAGCAGCAGCAGCAGCGTTATTTGTGCAGGTTGATTCAACAAAGCATACAGTATATAAATTATATATATATATATATATATATATATATATATATATATATATATATATATGTTGTCACATGCCATTAGAAAAAGGCAAGTGTATTTTATAGAAGAAATCTAAAACTGTCTATTGTCATAACTCTTATATTTACACTGGCTGCTTTGGCACGGTTAAGAACTGGGCTCCACTATAAAACCTAAAAATGTCCCGGACATGGAGTTGTTTATGTAAAATATGAGAAGATCTAAGGTTACAGGACTTGGGATTGGAAGAGCTTTTAAAACCAACCTCTGAGTGCTGACGTCACATGGAAACCAGCTGCTGGGATGATGCTAAACGGAACTGTTTGTCAGTTTGCAGAAAATTGCAAAGTTGGTCTAATATTGCTCTAAGGACTTTCTCCTGATAGAGAAGCTGATGCTTCGTCTCTCTTTGAAGGGTCATTGTTTTCAGAACTGGAAAGCCTTTTCTCACCTCCCTCTTTTCACTGCTGGTTTCACTTGGACGGAAGGGATTCTTCCACTGCAAAGGGTAGGTTTATCATTTGCTTTTCATTCCTCCCTCCCATAACAATTTCTTCATTGAGAACAGTTGGAATATTTTCAAAAGAAGTAGGAATGTAAATGCAATGCCCAAGAGGTTATTTCTGCATCTGTCTAGTTCTTCTGCATTTGAAGAGAGGCAGTAACTGTAAAAAATTGACATTTTTAGGAAAAGATTAAGCTCCGTAATGATAGCCTTGTTTCAAATGGGCTTTCAGGTTTCTCAGCAGGAAAGTTTCTTGGACACGTATGCACGATAGTAGAGAAGCTTGTTGCTGTAGTGATCAAAAGTAATTGTTTTGCCTCGTGTGCACAAAATCTGGCAGAGCTGAATGGCAGTTGCTTATAAATCAAAAGAAGACCCTGTTTATCTGATAGCCCTCTTGGGCATCCCATTTTGTTCATCTCCATTAAAATATAACACCTCCTTAGCTGATGTCACTGCCTTGTATTTTTAGTAGCTCTTTCAGCATATTTCAGAGAGTATGTATTTCAAACTGCTTGGATCCGTGTGTATTTGTGTGTGTGTGGAGAGAGGAGAGTAAAAGGGTATCTCACATTGTGTTTTTAAGAAAAGCGGTGGGTATGTCTCAGTGAGGAGAGAGGAGGGAGAAGGAGAGGCACTCATGAACAATGCAGATGACATTGATCTCGTTCTCGGAAACTTTGCACGAGTATTGAGGTCCTGACCTTGTCTCAGACACACTGAAGTGTTGGTACAGCAAAAGGACAAATGCCCTGCTTTTCCTCAGGACAAATCATTTTGGATTACAGGCATATTCTTGATTTTTACAGGCAGAAGTCATGTATCCATGCTCCTGACGTATTTATGCTTGTCTTGTCAGGATTCATTGATTAAGTTTGTCTTGCACTGATGCTGTATGTATGAAGGGGACAGACATTTGATGCTAGTCTCTGAAGGAAGAAAAGATTGACAGAGATAAGTCAAGAAGCAAAGGACCTGCAAGGATTTTATTCACCATAAAACAAGCTTCAGCGTTTGGGACTGTGGGCTATTTCACTCTGTATAAATATCAAGCTTGAAGTTCAGTCCCCAAGGAAACAGTTAACAAAATATGATAGCAGTAATATGAACAGACAGCAAAGCAGGCAATCTAGAGAAAGTCAGTTTGGTGCTTCAATGAGTTCTACAAGTTAATGCCCTCTGGATTTATTGGACTGTGATCCCTTATCCCCAGCCACACATTGATGATACTGGTTAAGAATGATGGGAGTTGTAGTCCAATTTATCTGGACATTCCTTTGTTGGAAAAGGCTGCTCTTACAGGTAGTACTGGGAACACTTTGCTTTAAGTTTTCTAGTGGTTTAAATGGAATAATTTGCGAATTGGCTTATAGGCTTTATTGGGATTAAACAGTAGTGGATTAAGGCAACTCTTCTCACTGTTTTATCAAGGAGAATCTGAGGCTCAGGAAGTGACTTGCCACAGACTGAATCCAGGCAGAAAAAGGACTGGCATTCAGGTTTTATGGATTCTGGCCCCACAACCTTATTGCCTAAACCACATGTCAACTTTGCTGATACATGTTAATTTGCTAGGACCCTCTGGGTAAATAGGGTAAATGCTTGAATTATGTGAGCTTCAGATCTCTTCTGGTCATTTTCGTTTTGTGCTACATGTAATGCAACGCTGTTCCAGAATTTGATTGCACATTGATTGCCTCCAGTGTGGTTTTCTGAAATGTAGCTTGGTGAGAAACCAATTGTACATTGCAGAGATTGATTTAAATAACCAAGCAATTTTAGAAATGCTCTATTGCTTTTTAACACACATGTTAATGAGCGCATAACAAGAGAGAAATCAATATCCATTTGGTAGGGAAATGTCTTCTTTCTACGTTTGTGGTATGGTACTGGTATATTTTTTTACTTCTCCTTGAATTACTACACTGAACAGTACTTTCTCTTCTCCAGCTTCTCTACTGATCCCTTTATACAGGGATACAGTATATGTTGGAAAGATATTCAATCCAGAGGACCAAACAGAGAGATCCTTCTAATTTTTCTGCTGTCTGAACAAATCTACTCAAATGTAGCAGCCTCCAAATACTGTGTATTAAAAAAAATAAAAATAAAAAGCAAGACCAAATGATCCTCATTAAAAATATTGAAATGGTTGCACATGATCATCTTCAGATGGCATTTGGAATGCAAACGAGCTTTCAGAACAGTGGAAACGTTAAGCCACTTGTTTCTGAGCAATCGTCATGTCAGTCCCTGGCGCTGAGATAGAACTTTGGCCCTAGAAGTGGAAGAAGCTTCATTTTGCTTGGCTTCTTGCTCCTTGATGCCAAGATAATTTGCTGAAACAATCTCTCCTGTCTTCCTTTGTGCGGTATAGGGATGTTGGAGCAGCTCTGTTACTTGCAGTGACACTGCTTTTAATAAAACTGTCTTGAATTTATCCAGACCAGAATAAACAAACAAACATAATTCCTGGATCCCAAGTTGGTCTGGGCAAACTTTTGTAGCAAAGCTGGAAGAGGGAAAAAAACTGCACTGCCTGGAGCTGCAGATAAAGGGCTAAGGGCTGCATTGCATAGGTAATGGTATGTTGCCATTTAAACCCACCTGATTTTGAGAAGTGGTAAAGTTTATTTGTTAGTTGCATTTCTGGAAAAAAAAGTTTCATTTTGCCTTCTTGCTTAGAAAAAGAATTCAAGGAAAAAGACTAATAGATTTAAAGCAAAGGATTGGATCCGGCAAAGACAGAAACATTCCTTTCGTTAACAGGGGGTTATTAATCCAGGATTTTTGCACCCTTTTCTGTCCACTGCGTTCTCTGAAAATAGGTTTCAGAGAGTTTGAACAGATGTTGAGGGTTGCAGAGGGAAATCTGTCAACTGGAGTTTTCTGAGAAGAATTAAGCTCAAAGACAGTTCCGCTGCAGAAACTTCATCATATATGCCTTCCAGTGACCAGAATATACATGAAAAGTTTTTTTTTTACTAGCCATGGAAATGATAGAACGTGGGACCAAAAAGAAAGCATTCCACAAGATAGATGCTACCATAGTAGAAAAAAACAAAACCCCACAAATACAGAGTGGCTAAACTGAGGTAGGATTTCCATTGGGATGAAGTGGGAGGTGAGAAGGGAGAGGAAGACAGGATGGTCATGCAGATGCAGGTTACATGTGGCACAGGTTAAAGCTACCTTATCAGTTTATAATTGCAATGTATTAAAAACCATTGAGTTTGTTGAGAACTTTTGAGATAGCCCAAAACTTTCAATGTATGTGAGTTCAGCAATCTCTTGCTCAGTCATGCTGTTAAAGTTTCATTTTTCCAAAATGGTCATGTTAAGATCTGCAGTAGAGTATCCTGGGAAGTTGAAATGCTCTGATACTATTTTGTCCTTGTTCTGAGTATTGATGTCAAATTTGCATCCATTAATTCTTATGCATGATAGCCAGTCTGGTGTAGTGGTTAAGGCATCAGGCTAGAAACTGGGAGACTGTGAGTTCTAGTCCTGCCTTAGGCACAAAGCCGGCTGGGTGACCTTGGGCCAGCCACTTTCTCTCAGCCCGAGGAAGGAGGCAATGGCAAACCACTTCCGATAAACCTTGCCAAGAAAACTGCAGGGACTTGTCCAGGCAGTCTCTGAGAATTGGACATGATTGAACTGATAAAAAAATAATTCTTATGCACAAAATATGTCTTATGTAGGTTGCTGGAAGATGATGGCTTATATTACATAGGAGGAAGAGAAGGTGAAGGTGCTTCTAATCCTATGTGTGTACTTGTTGGGGCCTTTGATGGTGCTGTTCATGTAGATGGGGGGACAAAGTATATCTGGGTTTGTTTCATGCTCTGGTTCCCATATTAGCATTATTGTCCTGTTGCTTCTTTTTGCTTTTGAAAATCTGCTTTGGATTGGGAGGTTGTCTGAATGCAAATATGGGCCTGCCACCCAGTGCCTGAAAAATTGCAGTGTCTCACATGTAATTTACATCTGTATAACCATCTAGTCTTTCCCTCCCCCTTACCTCATCCCAATCTAAATCCTGTATCAGTTTAGCCACTCTAATGAACTGAGCTAAAGTTCACAAAGTAAAATTAAAGTACTATTAGACTCCTTTTGATTTTTGGCTTCCATAGAGCAGAGCTTTCCAAACTGTGTGTCGCGACACAAAAGTGTGTCGTCACATACAGTCTGGTGTGTCGCCACACAACCCGGAAGCACTGATCATCATCAGCGCTTCCGGGTTTTCCTGCGGCAACACACCAACGGCAGCGCGCAAAAGCTGAAAGCGGCAGCAGCGCTTCCGGGTTTTTGCGCGCTGCTGCAATGGCGGCACTTCCAGGTTTTCCCGCGGCAACACACCAACGGCAGCATGCAAAAACCGAAAGCGGCAGCAGCGCTTCCGGGTTTTCCCGCGGCGACACACCAACAGCGGTTGGTGTGTCGCCGTGGGAAAACTTTGGAAAGCCCTGCCATAGAGTAACAGAGTTCTCCTCCTACAATGGAACATCCCAGTAAGACTACATAGAAGAAGCTGGTTCTTTCCTCATCCCTTCTTAAGTTGCAAACCAGATGTCAAGTCCCTGAACAATGAGCTACAAATCCCTGGAGAGTTGAATCCACTTCTTAGTCTTTGCATTTTATAGAAGCATTATAGGGAGTTTAATTGATATAAAAATATCTTGAATTGTTCATGGTAGGAGCTGCCCCTAGATCTGATGGTTGGCATTTCACTGATTGATTAGTTTTGCTTTGTAAAGGGGAGAAAATAACAGGAGACAGAAAGGAGACAAAGAAACAAAATGTATGTAAGACATGGGGTATGAATAGTATTGCTGAAATAATCGCTTGAGTGAAATATTAATTCTGATGGAAGGAGCTTCCAAAGATGTCTTGTTTTTGTTATTCGAGACAAATGGAAAATTGTTTTGCCTAAATGAAGTATCATGGCAGAATAATAAAGGCGGGATAGAAAATAAATAATGTTAATGTTAATGTTAAACAGTAACACCTTCAAGCTAAATTCTCTAGCCTAGGTTCTTATTCTAAGATAGGAACCAAATCAGGAGTTTGCAAGCTTTCCCATGATGAAGCTCTTTAACACTGGCTAGGGGAGAGGTATAAAAAAAAATCCAAAGTGTTGTTTCTTCCAAGTCCCCCACTGTCAGAGCAACTTGTGTCAGTTAGTTTGGGAGATTGTTTTATTACTTTGCTTCTCCAAGATATAAAAGCCTTATATCCATCTGTCATTATGGCTGGTCTCTGCAGCATCAGACAAGAAGTGCTGGCTCAAATTAATTAATGTACCTTGTATAAAATAAGTCTAGCATTTCTGTGAGAATGTCAGGAGAAGCTGTATAAATGGAAGAGCCTGAGTGATGTAAAAACTACCCAAAGTTGCAAAATACAATTATTTATTTATTTATTTATTTATTTATTTATTTATTTATTTATTTATTTATTTATAATGCAGCCTTATCACAGATTTTCCTCCTTTGTGACAACTAGCCCTTACTTTTCAGGTAGTAAAAAGAAAATACTTCAGATTGAAAGGAAATTACAGGTGATTTTGTTGGCACCTGTTAGTATTTTTTTAGCTGGGATTATTCATGGCTGCCAAGAAGGATTATGTCCATCAACTTGATGAGGGTGAAGGAAAACTAGGTCCCCCCCCCCCGTAACAACTATCTAGGCCTTCTTAATTCCCGTTCACGTGGTATGGCATGCAGAATGAATGGGCCAATGTAGGGAATTAGAAATACATTCACTGGCCCCACTTTCTGTCTGCAGTAGACTTTTTGAACAAACCCAGTCATGCTGCACACTTGCAAGCTCAGGGTGTAAATTCTATAGAATGTACGCAGGTCAGGCAGGGACAGTGGGTGTGATCCTGACTCCACCCTGTGAATTGAATTCACATTCCTTGCTGTGTGGACGGGGATTTGGCAAGCCATCATCCATAGAGATTAAGATGTTTTTATAAAGCTCAGACATTTTGGATTAATTCCTAATTGAGTACATACTATCACACCTTGCAAGTCTCTTCATTGTAGGACAGAAATGGAAGGTAGAACATGGGTCAGCAACCTCACTGGCCAATTTACATTTAACAGCTGGTGTCTGCAGCTTGATGAGACATTTACAAAGAAAAGGAGCTTTGTCTCACCTTGCAAGATAACTTCCTAAATTCTTAAGAAGGAATGGATACTTCAAAACTGCTAAGATGTATGTGTCCAATGGGATTTTTCTCTTGTGCTGTAAATATTTAGCACATGCGGGTAAACTTGGTGAAGGAGGGACTGTGTAACCCTGAAGTTGGCCTACTACAGTTGTAGAACACTTTGTGTATGTTTCTATATTTGTTTGTTTGGAGGTGGGGAGAGAGATTAACTGTGTCGGTGTAAATGCTTCTTAGCAAACATGCTATTTTTATATTGTAGGCTGTCTTGTCAACAATCTGGAACTTAGTGGTGGGCAAGCGTCTTGAACATTCCAGGCTCTGCAAGGTTGTGAAGGCCTTAGTTTCAGTGCCAGTTCCTTGACAGAAAATAGAGGTTGCTCAGCAATCTTCAGGAACCTTACGTTATTTTGAAAGATTCAACATCATGAACCTGAAGAGGCACTGTGAACATGTGCTGCTTATTTGCAGGAATATACCCTGTATTTTTATGTATGCCTGTTTCTTCTTAAGGAGCTGCCTAATAATATAACAATAGAATAATTATTTTAATGACTGGCCACATACTTTATTTGGCATAGCTTTAAAAAAATACCTTTATTTTTTAAAAAGATGATGAAAGTAAGCAAAAAAAAATCCAATTCCAACATTTTGAAAGTCTAAAATGTGAAAATATATTAATTGATTTGGGCATTGACCAAAGGCTTATTTTTTTACAGCAGTGGTACATGTATACTTTTGCAGAGGTTATTTCTGTTTCAGTGTACTGCATAGTTTTCTATTAAAAAGTTAATCATATCTCTAGATATGATTCTAAATGATCATAATCAATTTGTTTTTTCATTATCATCACATTCTCTGCACATTACTACATTCTTACTACTATTTAAAATCACAATTCTTTTGTAATTGAGTTGAGCAAACACTGCTTGATTGTCTATCTTCTCTTATGCTTTTAAAAGTATTGTATTGTATTGTATTTATTTCTTATTTCAATTTGTATAGCCGCCCACCTCAAATGTATGAATCTGGGTAGTTCACAGCATATATATATTAAACAATATAAAAAAACATTTTTAAAAAAAACATAAAAAAAACAGACTACATTTAAAACAGCTTTCCAAACTTTGTATGGTTTTCCAAAATGATGATTAAAAAAAGTCTCTTTTGAACACTGCTTTCCCAACATTTTTGTAGATTTTTAAAGAATTCTTGTGAACATACAAAACCACTGCATTACAAAAAACAAACAACATGTGTTACAATTATGGAGAGCAACATCTGTATCTTTTCACACATGTATTTCCAATGCAATGCTTTGTATTTTTTTTCTTTTTCATCTCATGCCCCAACCCTGTTGGCCTTCAATAGAGCTATAAAGATCTAGCTTTTCTCCTATGTACTGGGCTGGGACAATATATGATCCTGTTCTGTGATGTGTGTTTGTGTTTTTTATCGCAAGCTCCAATTGTGTATTGATTATGGGTTTTTTTGTCAAAGTTTTTATTATTATTTTTTTACAACAAAGATAAAAAACAAAGATAAAAAACAAAAAACACTACAAACAAAAACATTAAAAGTGTAAAAACACACAAAAAAAGACTTTTAGAAAGTTACATACATACAGGTGACTTCCAGCTTTCAACAGCAAGAATATACAACAATTCCCATAAACAAACCCTTCCTCTATATCAAACCTTAATCACATTATTTCTATAAATCCCTCCATTAACACATATACAACTCTCTAATACAATTGCTCCTTCCCCTTACATAATATATATATGCATATATTTAAATTTCTACTTCAAACTTCCCTCCCTCTTAAAAAATAATCCATTTAATTTTTTTTCTTTCTACTACTATTCTATATACTTCTGTCTACACAATAAACATCAAATTATAGAAACTATTATATTAAACTAAATTATATTTTTCTATAATTTCCGTTGATTATGTTTTTGATTCTCTTGGGTTTTTTGTTTTGGTATTTTATTGTATTTTTAAATTTTTCTTTTGTACACTGCCCAGAATCACCAATAGTGAGAGGGATGGCATTCTATATCTTATAAATAGATACATAAACAAGCAAGCAGAATTGGTAGAATGCAGTCTGTAACTAACCTTTAATGCAAATAGTATCTTTAGGTTTTTCAGTGTTCCTTTTCCTGTTTTTCTCTGTTCTTCTAACCAAAAAAAAGGTGGAACCCAAGACAAATAAAGCTTGCTCTAATTTCATCATTCCCATTTCCAAGAGAAACTCATAAGAGGAAAGAGGAAGACGCATCCCCTTCTCTACTGGCCCAGAAACACGATGGACCTTCAGACCCAACTAGAGCATATGACTGAGAAGAACTGGAGTAAAGAGAAGATGGAACTGTTGGAACGTTTCGACAGTGAAAGGAAAGAATGGGAATGCCAGTGGAAGGTCATGCAGAAGAAAATAGAAGAGGTATTGTGAATTTTTGTAGAGATCAGCTATAATGTCCAAACTAATATGGTGATACTGTCTTTAAAAAAGGCACAAGACTTTAGGGAATTTTTCACAAATTGCAACAGATTATATTAACAGATGCTATCAACCCACTGTTTTCTAAAGCTGGGTGATGATATTGTGATATTAGGCTTCTAATATTTTCTAGGGTGCAGTTTTCAAAATTCTCAGCTGTGTTTTTTGCTGACTGCTTCATTTAGGAATTACAGTCAGGACAATGAAGATGAGGACATACTGTATATTAACTATATCTTATTTTGGAGCATTCCTGACAAGTGATTATACATACAGTAATGAAATCCACCATGGAACAAGTTTTGTAATCTCTCTAGGCTGTTTGTTTCATTCTAACCTTGTTTTATAATTCAAAAGGTTTCACTGCCTATTCTTCTATGTAAATCCATTGCATCTTACTCTGTAAAACTACTTGTTGCAATAGAACGAATAACCAACATCCCCAACATTATTTCAACCAAACATGATTCTGTATTTCATGTCAACCACATTCTTTAAAACCGAGGAACAGATAAGCACAAACTGGTGATTAGTAAGGTGCATTTAAAGTAAATTTTTATTATATAGAAATTGATCAGAAAATACAAAATTGTTGACAGTTCTTGGCAGAATATGGCATGTGTTTTGTATATCTTTTACTGATAAAATGTTAATTATTTTCATCCCACTTTTTCATTGTTTAATCACAAAGCAGACTTCAAAGCTAAAGATGTTTGGGTTTAGATATTAAGCAGGAGCAGTGCATGCTTTGCTTAGAAAAATTAGACATAGGGTGGGATCAGGATTTATTCATGAGAAGAATAGACCCATTAAAATATATGGGACATATTAATGATGTATAGAGAGCCAGTTCAGTGTAGTGGTTAAGGCACCAGGCTAAAAACCAGGTGACCGTGAGTTCTAGTCCCGTCTTAGACATGAAGCCAGTCACTCTCTCTCAGCCCCAGGAAGGAGGCAATGGCAAACCACTTCTGAAATCTGAAAACTGTAGGAACTTGTCCAGGCAGTCACCAGGAGTCAACACTTGAAGGAGCCAGGAGTCAACAACTTGAAGGCACCAAAAGTAAAAAAGCATAACTTCAGACCAATTAATTTTGATAGGTATAGTTTAAGTCCTGAGTCTAATATAGATGTAACTTTTGTGGACATTGGTTCCAAAGATAAACAATGACCCATCTTGTTTATTAACATGTAAAAAAAGTGCCTAGCCTGTAGAAGTAAGTGACACAAGATCACAACACTTTTATTCTGGGTCAACTCTGCTATAACTATTGATGATGTTCAGCAGAAAAGTGATTATACTAACCAACATATCATAGCCAAGATATAAAGCCTCCTAGAGTCATGTAAAACTGAGATGGGCAGCTATATAAATCAAATCAAATCAAAAAATTATATTTATATCACTCAGCACCCATTTTTACCAGCCTTCTATTTTCCCAGCTTTCTGTTCCATTCAGGGACCAGAGCAGGCATATTTTTCCTTGTGCTCTCATAATAAAGCACCCTGTTGAAATAATGGTTTTATCATCCCAAGTGTTACACTAGCTACCTAGAAATTTAGAGGTGCATTGGCCTCTAGTCCATCTTTCCTACTGAGTTTCTTAAGAATGTCATAGATCCACAATAAAGTTTGTTGCTGTAATGATAGTTCTGGTGCTTTATCCATTGGATATTTTGTTCATCCTTGGAAATGCTGACATTTTATGAATTGCAGCAGCATTTCTAATGGATGTCACCCTATTTATATGTAAACTACTTTGGATGAAGGGGTGGAATTGAAGGGGAGTTGGGTTAGAGTTAAGTTCTCTTTTCAGTCCAGGGTGGAGATTTGAAAGGATGACCATGTGCTCCTTATTCATTCCTCCAAATTACTGTGTCCCATTTCAGCACATTCATTCCCATTTGTAGCCACTGTAATTATTCTAACTTAACTGAAAAATGCTTCAGTTTGAGAGCTGATTTGATACAGTATTAGGGGTATAGTGGGAATCTGGTCCTAACTCATTCCAGTTGGCAAAAAGCATGCATTCCAATGCTGTATGTTTGAAACACAATCAAACTTTTAAGAGTTTTGGGATTTTCTTTGTAGTCTATGAGAAGAAAATGTGCTATAGCCCTTGGTTTAATAGCTATTTCTTAAAAGAAAAGAAAAATCTCCAGATATTTCAGCCAATCAATGATTTCAGACCCAGAAGACTGATGACATACGTTGTTCATCAGATATGTATCATCACATATGTGTGAGAGACCTTTTGTTTCTTTTTCAGCTTTACCAGGAGGTAAAATTAAGGCGTGAACACAATATGAATATCTCTGAGAATAAGCCCATTCATAACAAGGCAGAGCAACAATCTTGTTCCCCCACTTTGGAATGGAGTGAGACCCCAGGATTGAACAGTTGTTCACCAGATAAAGAGAGTTTGCACAGCAAAGCCGAAAAGGAAAGCAAGGGTGTGAGAAACAAAAGGAGAAACCACACTTTCGCAAAAGATCATCTCACTTTTGAGAATTCTAAGGAATCTGAAGACTGTGTAGGCCTGAAAACAACGAAGAATTATACTCAGGATCTCAATATTGTGAGTAAATTTGTAATGGTTGTCTCACTGAGCTTGAATGTTACCCAGGCTTCGACCTGTAACACTGCAACAGCTTTATTATTGACTACTTAATATGGTTAGCTCATCTATTCTGAACCAGCTGGAAAGTAACAAGAGCAGGTCAGCTGACTGTCCTGACTGGAACTAAATAAATGTGAAAACATGCTAACTATAGCTATATGAATGTGAATTTAGGTCTTCTGTGCCAAAAATATCTTCCCCAAATACAGAGTAACCTGTCAATCAATGTCTGTAGCTTGAATCATGTCAACTGGATTTCTGATTCAATCTACAGACAATTCCACCTGGATGACTGAGAACCTTCATAGACATACTGTCAATCAATGCTTTTCTACTTTCCTCGGTTTGTTGTTATTTTAATAGAACTTCTTAAGCAGTTGGTGGCTTGATGCAGTCATTATACTGATTCCAACAAACCAGAGTTTGTAAATCTGGAACCAGCCTTGTGAACACTTGTCCTCCAACTTTCACTTTCTGCTCTGTCAAAAATATTATTTCCTTCATGACATTAATCATAGTTTTTGATTGCATGGTTACCGATGCATGCCTAGTTTCTAATTTTTCTAATCTTTTGTTTCTTTTGTCCCATTTCTCTACTGATTTGTGAATTGCCAGAAACGCCACACAAACATTCACTTTTTTTAAAAAAAATATATCTAAATTTGTTTAGGAAATATGAATTGGGAATTGTACATGAAAATGCAAAGGAATTTCTTCCTCAGCCCTTACTATTGCTAAGGTAAACCAGACTCCATCACTGTGATGCTACAGAAATCTAATTTATAGACCCTGATTAACAAGAGGATCTGGATTTTCAGTAATCATGATTATGTCAATGATTATGCAGTACCAAATCCTGCTAATGCATAAAAAGAAAAAAAGTCTCAAAGAAATGGGAAAAGAGGGTACCTCCACACAAAGACTTCGTGACAGTTCAAAATTGGCTCTGAATCTGTCTGATCAGATAATATTTGCTTGATTCTCATGCTGAATCTTCTTTTTTTTCTGGCTTTGTGCCAGTTTATTTAAAACCAGAACAAAGCTGGTATTTTCTTTTGCAGTGATAGAGTTTGCAGGCTACCCACTCCCTTATGGGCAGAAATTCTTGCCTCCCCTTGTTTCCTAGTTCCTGGGTTAAAGTAAGCAATTTTATTTTAAAATAGTTGCTTAGGGGAAAAATACCCTGTGCTTGAATGGTATTAAAGAAAAGAGAAGGAGGAAACTGACAGAACTGGGCTATCACGCATGCAAAAAGATTGTGAAGATCTACAAATGTTCAAAACAGTCTGCTTCAGTCCTAGTTGCATTTTAAAATGGCATTCTTGGAACCTGGCTGTAGTAGGGTTATGTAAGTATTCACAAACCCATTGTTCAGCACTTATTTCCCTCTCTGCAGCCATTATAACAGCATGCAACCATGGTTAGAAGTATTGGGAAATACACCTAGTTGCCAAACTATCAATAGAGATTATATCTTCGGATGCTTTTCTATGCAACTCAGTGACGATAGCAAGGTGATTTGGGTGTGTCTGGATTTTTTTTAACAAGCCACCATCTCTCATATCTGTGAGTTCTAGTCCCGCCTTAGGCACAAAGCCAGCTGGGTGACCTTGGGCCAGTCACTCTCTCTCAGCCCTAGAAAGAAGGCAATGGCAAACCACTTCCGAAAAACCTTGCCCAGAAAACTGCAGGGACTTGTCTAGGCAGTCTAGTTGGAGCACCATTTATTTGTTTGTTTGTTTGCATTCTCCAATTGGTGCTGGAGAATTGGTGCTCACTGGCTCATGGTGATCCCTGTGCTTTGAAGTCAACAGCAGTGGAAGGAGTAAACACAGTGATAATGTGAGTCTTCCCCAACATATGTCCTTCTGCTGTGTTGGGACCACAATCTCTATAATTCCTAGCTGGGAGTTAGCACATGATTTGCAAACTGCAGAATGTAGTGTGCTGGCTTCTTTTACTCATTTATTTTAAGGTAGGTAACATGATGCCCAATATAAATTTTGAATTACAATTCCCCAAATCTCATGCCATTTGTTTTGCTGAGCTGATGTCCAAAAATTATAGAAAGCTACTCCTGATTTATTTCAGTAATTTAAATCCTGCCTTTCTACAATAAAGTACCAAGGTAGTTCACAGGAAAATATTGTAGCACAAAACCATAAATATAATTAAGCCATAATTTAAATAGCAGCAGTTGCTGACCTATATTTCAGAAAGGTTGGGCGTTTCCTCTAACTTAGAGCATGCACCATTGAGCTTACAATTATTCTACAATACATATTCTATAGGAACTGGATTAAACTCAAATATTGCAATTTGTATTTCTAAAGGCTCTTAAAGAACTTGCCAAAGTAAGTGAAGACTTGTGTACCTACCAAGAAGAAATCCGTAAGAAAGCCAACCATAGAAGGTAAAATGACCAGACTTTTTGTTACATATTGAGACACATATTGGGAAAAGGGCCATAAATACATAAAGTTTTGCTTTTCTAGTGAAGGAAGATAAAGGCACCCCAAGTCCTACTTTCTGTCTGAAATTAATAGTTTCCTGAGTTGAAAGCTCCTAGCACTTTTGCAGAAATATTCGTCCCACAGAAATATATATGAGATATACATGAGTGTGTGGAGATATACATGAGTGTGTGGGAAGATAATATATTTCTATAATATATAGGCTAGATTGGTTAGAGTGTGGTGCAAACCCAATCAACAGGGCTAGTTCAGGTTCAAAGAGCTGTTCTTACTAAGCCAACTGAGTTAATTAAGTAAACCATAATTAGATAAATGAAAGGTAAGCATGTGATGCAAACGCAGCCCTAATGTCCCTTCCAAGAGCATTCTGTTCCTCCTAGAGAAGTGACCGAGGGACTGCTGAAAGACTTCCTGCTGTTATGAGTGGCAGGGAAGGTATTTTTAGAAATACAGATCAGATGTTTAACTGTACCTTTTTAATATCAGGGGGGGGGGAAATCTCTGGATTTATGACCATAACTAACACATTCTGTTAATTTCAATGGGACTTGTTTATTATTTAACTGTTTTTCTTGCCCACACAGAAAAAAAATGTTTCCTTTCCTTGGAGAATCTGTTGAAAGTGGGAATGCACTGATTACCCAAGAGACAAGCCCTGCACATTACAAGAACCCACAACTGGCTTCAGTTGCCTCTGAGACAGAAAAGCAAAATAACAGAAAGAACCTGATTAGCACCAACAGGTGTTTGAAGGAGATACCATCTACTGCTCTTTCTGGGGTTGAGGAAACCAGCTTTTTGCCTTGGCAAAAACAAGAAGCGCCTCCTGTTCCCCCCAGAAGCACCTCTCGGCATTTGACAAGCTCTCTTGCAGAAGTTTCTGAAGCATTAGCTAAACATGCTGAGCATAGAAATAACTGCAAAACACAGGAGCATCCAGATGGAAATCCATTAATTTATCCAGCTGCTCCACTGGCAATGACAGATGAATGGAAATCCCTTAGTGGGCCTACAGAAAATCAGGATCAGTATCTTGACCATAAACTTCCAGCAGGAATTCTTCACAGTGCATGGTCTTGTGATGCAAGCAGAATTGGAAAGGGTCCTGAAAATGGCTCTTCCCCACATGCTGTCCAGAAGTGCTCTTCTGATGGAAATATGGTGTCCCCAAAACAGCATCCCAAATTTCAAAGCAGTGTACGTTGTACCAGTAATCCTTATACTGCTGCATGTGACACACTGGATGATTCTGGATATGAAACTGGAAAGACTCAACGCAATGAAACACTGGAAGCAAAAATTGATGAGTTCAACCGAACTGTATTTCATACAGATAAAGGTAAGAAATGTTTGCTGCAGAACCAAACACCGTTAGTGCCGCCTGGAGTTCCTAAAGCCCACTGTGGACTGCAGGACTGTCTGAACAGCAGGACACAAAATGAAGAGTCAACTTGTGTTTTGAATTCCAAGCTGTCTTCAAAAAAGGAAGAAAAATCAAACAGGCCCAGCAAAGATGTCAAAACAAAAGGGCAGCAAAAGCAACTAAATGGAATTTTAAGTGGCTACCAGCACATGCTTCATGAACATGACTGGAGGCCAAGTAATTTGTCTGGTCGTCCACGATCAGCTGACTCAAGGTCCAACTATGGTGTTGTTGAGAAGTTGCTGAAAAACTATGAAAAACAGGTGCAGTCTGAAACTGAATTTACCGAGGGCAGCTGCAAAAAAATGGGCCATTATCCAGTAATCCAGATAGACCAAGGGAAGCAGGAGCAGCAGAAGAATTCAGCGAGACACATTGGACTATACACTAAGCATGGAAAAGAGAAGCAGAAATTTCCTGAGGTATGCTTTGAACGTGACATTGGTCCACTTATTTCAGCTTCTTTAAACTGTATGTGTTCTTCCTCAAGAATTCTGAAGCATATCACTGATGCTGTTAGAACTGGACTTCAGGACCTAAATCTGAATTCCAGTGATGGAGATTGGTGGCAGGACATATGGGGGCTGATGCTGGTTGCCAAGTATCTTTTTCTGCTTCCACCCCCATCTCAAATTTACATCCAGGGTTGATGGCTTAGCACCTGCTCAGCAAGGTGTCAAACAGAGATTCAGGCATGACTACTATCTTTAGATCCTTGGAGTGGGAAATGAATCAGGTGAGAAGTCTGAGCTCTAATTGATGTTCAATGAGCAGACTGCCAATTTCCTCATCCTGGATTTAAATGTAGGAAAAGGAAAGGTGTATCCTTTCCCATTAACCATTAAACTGTATAGGAGGGGAGTGAGCATGATTATTTCATTTATTTTATTTTACAGTACTTATAATGCCCCCACCCCCCACAGTCCCAAAGAACTCTAGGCAGTGTGCAACTTCAAACAAACAGCATAAATCAGAACAGTTTGTTGTTTATTCGTTCAGTCGCTTCCGACTCTTCGTGACCTCATGGACCAGCCCACGCCAGAGCTTCCTGTTGGCCGTCGCCACCCCCAGCTCCCCCATGGTTGAGTCCGTCACCTCCAGAATATCATCCATCCATCTTGCCCTTGGTCGGCCCCTCTTCCTTTTGCCTTCCACTTTCCCTAGCATCAGCTTCTTCTCCAGGGTATCCTGTCTTCTCATTATGTGGCCAAAGTACTTCAGTTTTGCCTTTAATATCATTCCCTCAAGTGAGCAGTGTGGCTTTATTTCCTGGAGTATGGACTGGTTTGATCTTCTTGCAGTCCAAGGCACTCTCAGAATTTTCCTCCAACACCACAGTTCAAATGCATCTAGCTTCCTTCGCTCAGCCTTTCTTATGGTCCAGCTCTCGCAGCCATAGGTTACTACGGGGAATACCATTGCTTTAACTATGCGGACCTTTGTTGTCAGTGTGATGTCTCTGCTCTTAACTATTTTATCAAGATTTGCCATTGCTCTCCTCCCAAGAAGTAGACGTCTTCTGATTTCCTGGCTGCAGTCAGCGTCTGCAGTAATCTTTGCGCCTAGAAATACAAAGTCTGTCACTGCCTCCACTTTTTCTCCCTCTATTTGCCAGTCATCAATCAAGCTCGTTGCCATAATCTTGGTTTTTTTGAGGTTTAACTGCAACCCAGCTTTTGCACTTTCTTCTTTCACCTTCGTCATAAGGCTCCTCAACTCCTCCTCGCTTTCAGCCATCAAAGTGGTATCATCTGCATATCTGAGATTGTTAATGTTTCTTCCAGCGATTTTAACTCCAGCCTTGGATTCCTCAAGCCCAGCATGTCGCATGATGTGTTCTGCGTACAGGTTGAATAGGTAGGGTGAGAGTATACAACCCTGCCGTACTCCTTTCCCAATCTTAAACCAGTCCGTTGTTCCGTGCTCTGTTCTTACCGTTGCTACTTGGTCGTTATACAGATTCCTCAGGAGGCAGACAAGATGACTTGGTATCCCCATACCACTGAGAACTTGCCACAATTTGTTATGATCCACACAGTCAAAGGCTTTAGAATAGTCAATAAAACAGAAATAGATGTTTTTCTGAAACTCCCTGGCTTTCTCCATTATCCAGCGGATATTGGCAATTTGGTCTCTAGTTCCTCTGCCTTTTCTAAACCCAGCTTGTACATCTGGCAATTCTCGCTCCATGAATTGCTGGAGTCTACCTTGCAAGATCTTGAGCATTACCTTACTGGCATGTGAAATAAGTGCCACTGTTCGATAGTTTGAACATTCTTTAGTGCTTCCCTTTTTTGGTATGGGGATATAAGTTGATTTTTTCCAATCTGATGGCCATTCTTGTGTTTTCCAAATTTGCTGGCTTATGGCATGCATCACCTTGACAGCATCATCTTGCAAGATTTTAAACAGTTCAGCTGGGATACCGTCGTCTCCTGCTGCCTTGTTATTAGCAATGCTTCTTAAGGCCCATTCAACCTCACTCTTCAGGATGTCTGGCTCTAACTCACTGACCACACCGTCAAAGCTATCTCCAATATTATTATCCTTCCTATACAGATCTTCCGTATATTCTTGCCACCTTTTCTTGATCTCTTCTGCTTCTGTTAGGTCCTTACCATCTTTGTTTTTGATCATACCCATTTTTGCCTGGAATTTACCTCCGATGTTTCTAATTTTCTGGAAGAGGTCTCTTGTCCTTCCTATTCTATTGTCTTCTTCCACTTCCGCACATTGCTTGTTTAAAAATAATTCCTTATCTCTTCTGGCTAATCTCTGGAATTTTGCATTTAATTGGGCATATCTCCCCCTATCACTGTTGCCTTTTGCTTTCCTTCTTTCTTGGGCTACTTCCAGTGTCTCAGCAGACAGCCATCTTGCCTTCTTGGTTTTCTTTTTCTTTGGGACGTTTTTTGTTGCCGCCTCCTGAACAATGTTGCGAACTTCTGTCCATAGTTCTTCCGGGACCCTATCTACTAAATCTAGTCCCTTAAATCTATTCTTCACCTCCACTGCATATTCCTTAGGAATATTAGTGAGCTCATATCTAACTGATCTGTGGGTCTTCCCTATTCTCTTTAGTCTGATTCTAAATTTTGCAATAAGAAGTTCATGATCTGAACTACAGTCAGCTCCAGGTCTTGTTATTACCGACCGTATAGATGTCCGCCACCTTTGGCTGCAAAGGATGTAGTCAATCTGATTTCGGTGTCGACCATCTGGTGAAGTCCATGTATAAAGTTGTCTTTTAGGTTGTTGGAAGAGAGTGTTTGTTATGCACAGTGAGTTGTCTTGGCAAAATTCTATCAGCCTATGTCCTGCTTCATTTTGTTCTCCCAGACCATGCTTGCCTGTAATTCCAGGTGTCGTCTGACTACCCACCTTAGCATTCCAGTCTCCTGTAATGAAAATAACATCTCTTTTTGGTGTATTATCCAGTAGGTGCTGCAGATCCTCATAGAACTGATCTACTTCTGCTTCTTCAGCATCTGTGGTTGGGGCGTATATTTGGATCACTGTGATGTTAAATGGCTTACCCTGAATTCGAATTGAGATCATTCTATCGTTTTTTGGATTGTATCCAAGCACTGCTTTAGCCACTTTATTATTAATTATGAAGGCTACTCCATTACTTCTGTGGTCCTCTTGTCCACAGTAGTAGATCTGGTGGTCATCTGATGTGAAGTGGCCCATTCCAGTCCATATAGACACCCAAAATATCTATATTTAATCTTGCCATCTCACCAATAACCACATCCAATTTGCCCTGGCTCATAGATCTTACATTCCAGGTTCCTATGGTGTGTTGATCTTTAGAACACTGGATTCGTTGTTCACCACCAGCACCGTCGGCCGCTAGCCGTCCTTTCAGCTTTGAGCCAGCTGCGTCATCACATCTGGGGCTAGTTGAACGTATCCTCTGTTCCTCCCCAGTAGCATTTTGACCATCTTCCGACCTGGGAGTCCCATCTTCCGATGGTATACCGACATATCTCTGGTTGTACTGATACGTTTAGTTTTCACGGCAAGAATACTGGGGTGGGTTGCCATTACCTTCCCCAGGGATCGTATTTAGTCTGACCTCTCTGCCACGACCTTCCCGTCTTGGGTGTCCCTTCACGGTTTAGCTCATGGTTTCATTGAGGTGCTCAAGCTCCAGCACCACAACAAGGTAACGATCTCCTTTGCTGGAGAATCAGAACAGTATCAGAAACAAAATAAAAACAAAACAAAAAACCCCACAGAAAGCAAAGATAAAACTACAACTCAAACCCAGGATGGGTGCCTGCAGTTAGTCAGCTGGGACTCACAAAGTATGGAAATAAAAATAATGGTGGACAGAGAAGAAAAGAGAGTTGAGAAAGTGGCCTAGTAGGCAGAGATCTAAGCAGGAAAGTGGTAGGAGGAAACAGCAATGAATATAAAGGGGTAGAAGATGAACAGAGGTCCCTCCAAACCTTCTTATTTATTATATCCTCACCACAATGTTATGAGGTCATGCTGAGAGAGTGGCCAAGTCAAGGTCATATAGCAAACTGTGTAGCTTTGGGTGTTAGAACTTAAATATCGGATGCAGGAGACTTGCATTTCATATGCATTTTACATAGACAATCATGGTAAAAATGTTGACCAGGTTTCTTTATTATTACTCCTGTACAAAGGTTGGAAGGGGCGTGGTGGCTCAGCGGGTAAGACGCCAGGCTTGTCAATTGGAAGTTCGGAGGTTCGAATCCCTAGCCCTGCATGCGGAATGAGCTCCCGCACTAGCCCCAGCTAGTGAAAAAATAGTAGTTAGTTTTTTTAAAAAAAAATTAACTATAAAATTTACTCTGTTACTCCAAGAGGATAACATGGTCTTGATTAAGGCCAGGATTAATCTTATTTATGCTGTTATAAATTCCTGTGGTATCTTTTTTATTTTTTATCAATATCATCAAATTGTTAGGAAATGATATGGTATGGTTTTACTGTTTTCTCCTGAGAAACAGGACAAAAAAGGACCAGTAACACTAATGCTTCCAGATGACCACTTTGGTATAACTAGGATACATAATATAATGAGGAATATAGTATTTGTACATCTTTTTTTTTTTTATCTCTTCAGCCTAGGAAAAAGGGGTGATGATGATGAGGAGGAGGAGGAGGAGGAGGATACAAATGGGGAGAAACACAAACATCTCTTAACTGCTTGTGAATTACATGCAGTTATTTAGTGATGCCAAGACTAGCTTGTCATTGATACACATCTGGAACCTTCAAGAAAATATATACAATCTTCCTGGATTACCAGCATGTTCAGTATGTAAACCTATTGCAGGGCCAGCTTTAGACAAAGGCCGAGTAGGCACTGGTCTAGGATGCCAAAACATAGGGGCGGCAATGCTGCCTGTCCTTCTAAATTATTCTAAAAATGCAAATCTTTGTGTTGGTGGAAGGTGGCATCATCAATCAATGTACTGCCCTTTAGCCAGAAAAAAAGTAAAGGCTGAACTAAACAGTCATGTTTAATGGACTGTAATGGTTCATTTTTGGCTTGAAACATTATTCTGGAAGAGATGATTGAGAAACAAAGAGAAGCAATGTGTGAGTGTAACACTTTAAAAAAAATCCCCATCAACCTAAGCTGGACTTCTGGTGACATCTTAGCAACAACATGAGGAAGTGGTTTGCCATTGCCACTTTTAGGATGTTTTCAACTTCCCAGTCTAGCCTACAATCCTGGTATTTTTTTGGTGGTCTCCCATCCAAATATTAACCAAGGCTGTTCCTGCTTAGCTTTTTAAGATGAACCAATGTTGAATAGGAGGAACTGTTACTCAGGTCTATATCCCTTTATCTGCACTAAATTCTACCTCATGCATTTTTTCCTTGGGAGGAAGAGAGGAATAGATTAAGAATACACACATAGTACTTAACATTCTTGCCTGAGGCAGATCTTTTAAATTAAAATTGAGCTAGTATTATGTACATTTCCATATAACATACAGATTTTACTCCTTCGGACAGCGCTGGCTCTTCGGCTAACAGACGGAGATGAGCACCGGCCCCTAGAGTCGGACACGACTGTGCAGGGGAAAACCTTTACCTTTAAAGCCAGATGTAGACTTTTTTGCATAATTTGAATTGATGCCCTTTGAAGGGAGATTACAAGCTGCCAAGATAAAACTCAGTCTCTCTGTATGTGTGAAGAGGGCTGTAAGTGTATGTGCATATGCATACTTTGTCATGACTTTTTATCCATAAAGTGTTTAAATTTAGCAAAAGCAATTTCAGGAAGCCCTCAAAGACCCTAATTGGTCTTGTGCAGACAAGTTGCCATTTAATCTTTCACTCACTTATCCTTTTTTCCAGCAGGATGCAATAAAGTTTGTTTACCCATTTAAGAACCTGAGTACATGCTGACAGTGGACTTGCATGTGTAACAGAGTCATCAAATGGCCCGTTCACTTTGCAGCCCACTTGAATAAGTATTGACTCTTTCCAGCAGTGGCTGTACACAGAGAGGGTAATGTGCCTTCAGTCTAAATTAAAGCCTCTTGGGCGTTTTGTGTCTTACTTACATGTCACATATTTCTTTAACACATGCAAGAGTTCTTTGGCCATTACCTCTGTACATTACTATGTAAATGGTAAACAAATAATACATTCTCCAGATCTTTTAATAGCTTGAGGCCACCTGTTGTAAAGCTGACCACATTCACGATGCCATTCTCTTCAGATTCCTTAGATGCTTTTGAAGGGTTTTGTTCGGAGTCCTTAACTCAAGCAGACACATTTGTGTTGTAGGTATCTGTGACAGCCAAGCAGACAAATGGGAAGGGGTTCTCTCGGCCAGCTCGCCCGGCAAACAGACGCTTACCTTCCAGATGGGCCTCCAGGTCTCCGTCAGCACCACCTGCAGTGAGAAGAACACTTTTGAACGAACTTGCTTGAGGCATTTCAGTGGGTCTAAACCGATGTGTGGATTCAGAACCATGTGAAAGTACCATGTTTTTTAAAACACTCTTTTCCATGTTCCCAACCAGAACTAGTTCTATGCAACCCTACATTGGTCAATAATAACCATCTTTTTGACTGGCTGAACAAACCCTTTGGATTCTTTGATCATTCTTACTGTCTTCAGTGTTTTATCAGTTAGATAAGGATTCCCTTTTCCCTGAATGTGTATGTGTATATATTTATATATATTTTAGCTCATAGTCATTTTTCTTTGAACGTCATGCCACTATTCATCTCCTTAATCTGTTTTTTAATTTAAATTTAGTGCTGTGTATTCTGACTTTCCCCACAAAGGATAGGAAGAAATGCTGTGTGCATGATCATGTCATTTTAGGTGCATGTGTTGAAATAGCGGGAGCATTTAGTGTGTAAGTAGAAGAGATTATTGCCATACCGATATGCCTACATATATTCATGCAGTTCCCAATGTTTGAGATTTGTTTGAAGGTATGAATATGAATATGAATATGAATATGTATGTGTGTGTATATATATATATATATATATATATATATATATATATACATACACACCTGCCAATACTTACATTCTGTATATCTTTTATAGGCTTTACATGTCTAGTATTTAATATAAAAAATCAAACTTATGCATTTTTTTAAAAATGCATGCTAGCAGATGGAAAGTTATTTGCAGTGATGTCACAGAAGCTGAATGGACTGGTTCTTCGTTCATGCTTCACGTTTCCCTTTTCATCTTCCATTTGTGAAACGTCACAATTCTCGATCTAAAGTTTTACGTATCATTTTTTCCAGTTTCAAATCATCTATTTATAACTGCACTAGCTTTTCTGAATGCACAAGCATTTCTAAAAAGAATAACTCTCTTATTTCATTCAGTATTATATTGCTCAGAAACTAGACTCCGATAACAACATAAGAAGAGCCTTGCTGGATCATGGCAAATGCCCATCTAGTCCAACGTTCTGTGTCTCCCAGGGACCAAGCATATGCAGTCGAGAGTCTCTGAAGTAAGATATGAAGCTGAAAGCCCTCTTCTTTCCATCTCTGGCAGCTAGTATTTCAGGTAGTCTGTTTTTGGACTTGGAGATAATATGCAGTAGCCCTTGACAGCCATTATAAGTTTATTTGATCAACAGTAGGGGCTGGGCCTGGGGAAGGAAGGAGACAGATGTCTACTCAGCAACTCAGAGCAAAGCTAAACTTATCAAGAGACACAGATCTTTCAGTGCAACCTATCCCCTGTCCTGATATGACCACTTTGCCAGCTGCACCCAGGGATAGATAAATGTGCATTATAACAATGTCTAGACATTCAAAAAGATAAATTAATGGCATGGAGAGAAACTTACAAATGGATGCTGTGATCACATGACAGCTCTTGTAGCTTTTAATTCCACCTATTAGCCTTTTTGATCTGTTTGCCTTAATATGAGGGAATAGGAAATAGCCTTGAAGGACAGGAGGAAAAGCCGCTACCAAGGCAATGGTCAGATAAGTGGGGCTTGAGCCCATTCCAAGAAACCGATTTGAGAAAACATCTCAGACAAGCCCCTCCCTAGTTCACATGAAGATAAAGTGAGGGAGGGGGGAAGCACATTCAGACTTGCAAGATTCTGTTACTAGAGCTGTGACAATAAAAGTAGTCCTGATCTATATGGCATTAGTTTCATAGTCTGGTCTACCTTGTAGGGCTGACACCTAATATGTTTCAAAGGAGCAGTGAAGTCCTATACAGAATTAACATTAAGATTTTCCTGGATCAGGACTTCTTCATATGGAATTGATTCAGTTACTTTTTCTTTTGATTATCTAGCCTGCACTTAGAGACTCCGGTCTTTAGCAAAGCAAAGTTAAACTAGTTAGCTTTTCATGGAGGCAGATAGATAAGCAACACTGTGGCTGTTTGCCATGAAACAACTTTTTTTGGACTTGTGCTCAGCAGAGATGGCAGCTACCAGCTCACCATGGCTGATCTAGAAAAAGCTAAATAGGGTCAGCCCTGGTGAGTACTTGGATGGGAGACCACCAGAAATCCCAGAGCTGTAGATTAGACTGCAGAGTCCAAAACAACCATCTCAGAACAAATCAACGGCAAACCACTTCTATATTGTTTGCCAAGCAAACTGAAGGGTGATGCCCATATAGCTACCAGGAGTCGAGCTTGACTCAAGGAAGGCTTCATTTTACTGAACTTCAGATAGCCAAGGCAACTCCATACATTCTGCTCCCTTGACTGATACAAATGGTTGTCAGTTATGAGTTCCCTTGTTTTCTGGCACAAGCCTGACAGAGTGCATAAATATTACATCAAGATAGGACTGCTGTGGTGCCAGAAATCCTAGACGAATGCCATTACAGGCATGTATTTCCCTTAATCTATCTCTGTGTTGTTGGCTGTTAATATGCTATGTATGTAGCCTGGTTTATTTCTCTTACCAACAGTCTGAATGAAATATCGATTCTGCAGATCTGCCTTATTGAAAGTCATTAAAAAAAATCTTCCTCTTTATGAATGTCCATCCCTCTTCCAACCATGAATGGCCATTACCTGGCTGAGCAAGAACAAGGAGGCAATTCTATTATATCAGCTTGGTCTCTAATCTCTCATTCTCCACCTCACATCAGAATAAGTAGCATTTCAGGCCATAACATCTTTGACATACCTATCTGTTTAAGGGCTGTGTCGTTAAGATTGCAAAGAAAGGGAGACCCTTCAGTTGTTTTTGTGAAGTAATCATGTTACTTTGGGGAAAACTGTTGTATTTATCAGACCCCAATTATATTATCTTTGCCTTGTCATAAGACTCAGACAGAATTGGTTGGTATGTATAATGCAGTAGTTGATTTTATAGAACCTGTTCACAGCAATCCATATGTTGTACCTGGTGTGCAACCCCATGTCAATGGTTCATTGCCACATTCCCATATTTTATTATATTGCTACTCAGAGTGAGTGACAAAGAGGAAACATTGCAAAACTATTCATCACTTCTTTCTTCCCCAAAAGCTTTGGACATTTTACGAGGTATTGCCCATCAATTCCAAGTCTGTCTGTGCAATCTAGAGCAACTAGATGCGTGAGTGGGTTTTTCTTCAGGGGAAAGCTGAGATTCTAAGGATGTGGACTTCTGCCAATTCCTATAATCCCAAAGTTATTTTTTGTAATTATGTAACTGCTCTGCATAGAAATATATTTGTGTGTTTTCATTCTCTTACATCTCTGTTGTTCATTTGTATGCTGGTAAAATAACAGAGTTTATTGTAGCAATGTGAAAATACTTCCAATACTGCCTTCCAACAGTGGGCTCTCTTTTCTTACTTGGTGACCTCAATATGATCTAGCCTCCAGTATTAGAGAAGTTTACAGGTACAAGAAGCCTCCTCGTTCACTGCCCCAGAAAAGGGCGCAAAACTGCCACCCAGGGTCCTCATGGTAATTTCCACTCCATCTAGTCAAGAAAGATAATTTTTAAAAACAATCCCTGCATTTCCCAAGTCCCATCCACACTACTACAAATTAGCAGCTCTAGAAAGTGACAGAAGTTCACCATGGAATTTTCCTCACATACACATTCCACTGTTAAATCCTGAACAATAAAAGATAAAATTATTTTCAAAGCCTAGAACAACTCTCACTAATCTGGGCATCCACAAATGTTGCTGGGGTAGTAGCTGCAACTGTTGTCTTTACTGCAAATAAGCAAACTCACTCTGCTCATTTGTCAAACCTGGAAGCTAGTTGAATCTAGCTTTGGATTTGCCCATCAATATCACACTAACTTGTTTAGAAATCAAATCTGACTTCTTGTTTATCGGACTCCATTATGATTTATCTAAAACCAGAGCAAAACTGGATTTTATTTTATTTTATTTTATTTTATTTATTATTTTATTTTTAGTGTTGGAATTTGTGGGCAGTCTATGTCTTTGTTGGCATTATTCTTGCTTCTCCTCATTTTCCAGCTTCTGGGTACAACTAATCCCTTACTTAGGAACCTATTTATATTAGGTAGGAATTACCTGCAGCCTTATCAGTAAACCCAATCTGAATCCTTCTAGTCAGTTTCAGGATCCCTGTTAAAAACAGCCTGGCCTGATTTTCCCCACTTACTGTCCTCCACACACATCAACATACACGTATTGAGGCAATCATATGTGAAGCCATCACTAGAGCTTTTGTGAAAAGTGCATGGTTGTGAAAATGTGGCTACACTCATCCTCCCACATCGCAGGTAACAGAAGGTTAGAAAGAGAAGGCTTTGTTCAGAAACTTGTACTGGGAATGCTTATGTGTGTCTGTGTAGTGCCAGTGGCAAAGTACTAGGAAGAGTTGCTTTTGTTCTTCTATTGTGTGGAAAGAGGAGATGGGGATTTTAATTACTCCAGGAACTGTGGCAGGTCACCTGTTGTCTGCAAATTAATCTCTACAGGATGGTGGGACATGTCACCTAATATCCATGCCCCTACTGTATCCTGAGGTGTCATCAAATTCAGGTTTGTGCTCTAACCACCTTCAGTTAATAGTATCTTGAAAAGAAAAGGACAGGGATCTTACTGTAAGGTAAAGGTAAAGGTTCCCCCCGCACATTTGTGCAGTCGTGTCCGACTCTAGGGGCTGGTGCTCATCTCCGTTTGTTAGCCGAAGAGCCAGCATTGTCCAAAGACGCTTCCACTGTCATGTGGCCAGCATGACACACGCAGAATGCTGTTCCCTACCCACCAAAGTGGTACCTATTTATCTACTTGCATTTGCATGCTTTCAAATTGCTAGGTTGGCAAGAGCTGGGGCGAGTGCGGGAGCTCACTCCGTCACGCGGGGCTAGGGATTCGAACCTCCAAACTTGCAATCTTGTGATTGACAAGCCTGGTGTCTTACCCACTGAGCCACCACACCCCTTTTACTGTAAAGTCTCAACCAAATCAGTGCCCATTTCTCCTTACATGGTTCAATATCTCCCTGTTGTTCAACCCTATAATGATCCAGTAGTTGTTATTCTGGCTTTATTAGAACAGGTCTGCGTTTTGGCATGAAATATATAAAATCTGCTCAAGTCCTGGGTTGTTTGTAGGAACATGGAGCATTACTCCTTGTTCTATGAGTATTTTATAAAATGTGTTTAAAATTTCTTCTGTAGGAGGCAGCCCCACAAATGCAATAGCTCATTTTCATGCCAGCCCCAACAGAAAACAAAGACAAATTACCAAAGGATGACAACTAATTAATTTTGCATGGTAAAATTTTATTCCCAAGACCGAATATGGAAAATAACAGAGAAGAAATTTAAGACAGGGTTGCTTCCCTCCACCAGTTCCTTTTTTCTTTCTTAAACAAAAAACAAAAGTTACAATGGAAAAACAATATTTTGTCCACAGTTACACTTTTCCATTTGTTTTTGTTGAAATGTTCTATCATATTTCTGTTTTGGAAGAGTGACTTGAAATTTTGCCACGGTGTAGCTTGCATGATTAATGGGTCATCAATCCCTATAAAAACTGTCCACATTGAGTGTTCTCTAATAAAATGCTTAGCTAAGCTGTGTGTGCAATGGCTCCTTCATGTTCCTTTACGTAGAAGTTTTTAAGATATTGTCACCTTCTCTGAGTTGAAAAAGAAAACCTCTAACACAGCTCAGACTCGTCTGTAATTTCTGCTATAAAATATGAAATATGCAGCAGAGGGGGGAAAGAATTGGTTCTGCATGCTTTTTGCTGTTGACAACTTCTTCCATCCATTCATAGTTCCAGAACTGAGACTTAGCAATAAAAACAAATGCTAGGCTGAGGCCTAACATAATGACCTGCCTTTTTTCTTGATTCCAAAACTCGATCCTGCACCTCCCCAGTCTTTTTCAAACAACTGCCTTCACTCAGATTCTAGCTTCAGCTTCTTCTTCTTCTGTGGGTGGGGGCACTCTGCACATCTCTCCTTTTTGCAAACTATCCATTTATTTCTACCATCTTCTTCCTGTTCTTTAAACTATTAGCATTTCACAAGAGGACCAGCCCTCTTATCTGTGACTGCTGAATTTATACAGGGCCTTTGATGAGGGCCTGAGGTGGGTGCCTCCTTCAGGCACTTTCCCAAGCCTCTTTTTAAAAATGAGCACTGAGTTCAGAAGGAGATGCAGAGGGAAACTGCATTTGTTCCCACTGTAGAACAGAAAACAGAATTTGTTCTATCTATTGTTAACCTTTTTCTCACCTCTTTATGGAGCCTGTAATTGTCTGCTGTTTGAGGGGAAAAAAACGTTTATAATGCTACCATTATCTGAAGCTGAATAAATGAGTATAAATCAGTAAGGAAGAACCGGGCAGCAGCCAGCTGGGCAGGAATACAATACACAATTCTGGAACTTCTTTCATATCGCAGATATATTTATGACCAGTATGTTCAGGCATATATTGTCCATCCACATCATCATTTAGAAGAGATTGGTTGTAAAAATTATTTTGTTTCTCAGTTCTGTGGAAGTGTTTGGTTTTGTTTCCAGAATAGATTGCACTAAACTGCATTGAAATTGCCAAAATAAATACAGAGGAAAAACAGCATTTTTGCATAGTTATTTTAAACCAGCTGCAAGCCCATTCGATGTGTTTTTGTTGTGCATAAGTGAATGTGTGGGTGTGCACACATGTGCAAGTTCAGAGCAGTCACACAGCCAGAGAAGAAATGGGCCTCCTCCTCTGAAGACAGATAATCTGGCTGTTCCACTGACTATATCTATGCTGAACCTGAGGAAGAAAAAGGAATATTTCAGAACCTCACCAATGAAGAACAGATGGATGTTTCAGGGTCAGCCTTTCAGGTTTGCATTCTGGGAAAAAGAGGTTCAAATAACTCACCAAGGCGCCATCTTAATGAATTCACTCAAGCATGAGGGAAGGAGTTTTGCTTATTCAGTTTCCTAGACCTTATTCCTCAAAATTAAACAATCGGATTTCATATGAATCTTGCTTCCCTGGTTGCGCTCCACTGTTAAAGAAAAATGAAAAAGGAACAAGCCAACAACAGTGATGCAGCAAAGAAACAGTGTAGTCTAGTGGTTAAGGCTTTGGATTGGGAGTCCCCACCTGGGCCTAAAATTCAGTGCGTGACTTTAGCACAATCATTCTCTTTCAGCCCTAATAACCTTGAAGAGAGCAGGCTAACGTTAGAGGAAACCTTCATTAAAGCTGTTCTGAGATCATGGGGAGAAGATGGGATATCAATGAAACAAGCCAACAAACCTCCTTGGGACTTAATTTACTTGGCTGCATCTCTGGATCCAAAGTAGTACAATGAAAGACATTCAACATGGAGAGCAAGTAGAATTGCTCCCTCCTCTAACTTGGGCAGAGATGAGTATGCCACCATCTCTGTAGGCTAATCCTTTGACCTAACAAAAGCTTTTAGCGACTGTGGCAGTTACTCTGCTAAAGGAACAGGAGTCTCTTGTCAGCTGGGAGTTGGCAATGCATGCGGATCTGAGGGCCAGGAGAATGGTCGAAAGGAGAACCGACTAACTGCGATGGCAGCATTTCTGGATGAAGAATGGTTCTGTTACAGACATCCTATAAAAGCACTGTTTTTAAAATGCAGTAGAGGGAAGTGGGAGGCAGCAGTTTAAATTATCCATCCATCACCCCCCCCCTTTGAAAAGCAAACTGAAAAAGTCGGTTTTCTCCTGGTGATTGTACTTCTATTAATAATCCCTGCTAGAGAGGGGGGGGAGAATTGCTTATGGTGGAAAGGTAGATCCAGAGAAGAACTTTTGCTTCCCCAATCTCCAATCCTTTCACTTATGAAAGAACCAGGAGAACTTGGTCTGGTGGCAGATAACAAGGGAAAGCAACTTTGTTTTATTCCCTCAGCACCCCTCCCCCCTCAGCATCAAGCACAGACATGGCTGCGAGTCATAAAAAAGTACTACCACTTTTTAAAATGGATTACTTGACCTATAGCTAAAAGCTGTCAGGGCAACATACAAGAGAAACACTAATAAAATCCACATATCAGATCAAATAATAAAACAATTAAACAATCCATTAAAATAGCAGTTAAATTCAGCACAGACAAAAGCACTGCAGGAAAATCTTAATATGCCATCAAGATAAAATCTCTTTTTCTAAAAAGCCCAAGCTATTGGTAGAACCTGTGGATGAACCGGTCTGAAAGAAGAAAAAGATCTGTTCCTGGTGCAGAAAGGTGTAATAGTGAATTGTTTGATAGCCAACGTTTGCCTGCTAACCTTAGAAGATTGCCAATTACAAGGCAAGACAGAAAGCGACATTAAATCTGAATAGAGTAGGTGTTAAACGTTTAACATATTTCTGCTCTCTGACTTTCTTCAGCCTTATTTAACTGTGCTCTGTCTGCTCCTGGAGGGCTTATTAAGATCTGCCCTACAGATCTTGCAGAGCTAAGCTCCTCGGCCCTACCTACCGGGCAGTTTCTTTACTCTGATAATCACTCCAAGCCATTTATCATTTAGCCTTTGCTTGACTGGAGGCTCCTCTCACCAGCCGATTACATCAGTTATTCATTATCTTTAGAATTCAAGTGTTGCAGTTTGATCCCATACTAGGAACCAATTCCAATTCCCTGCCTCCTCCCCGTGATTGATGGTGGGGAAGGAGGGAGAAGAACTGGCAAACAAGGGCACCTCCAGTTGGCTAGGGAAGGGGGAGGGTGTCCTGCCTCTAATATTTGGGTTTCAACAGCAGAGGGAGAGGGATAAAATAGTTAAACTGAGCACAGACAGAAGCACTGCAAGAAAATCTTTAAATGCCATCAAGATAAAATCTCTTTTTCTAAAATAGTCTAAGGTATTGGGAGAACCTGTGGATGAAACCGTCTGAAAGAAGAAATTCCCAGGAGGCACCTGCTGGCACAGTTCCAGGGGCAATGGAGAAAACAAATGAGAAGCAGTCTAGAAGAGAAACGGGAAACATGTGAACAATCAAAGTGGACATTCTTCCCCAAGCAACCTCATGCCGATTTGGACTAACAGAGCATTAAAAATAATAGATTGCAAGGCATCCTTGATATGTTAAAAGATCTAGAGGTGCTGCTGATGGGACTTGTGGCAAAACAGGAAAGGTCTTTGAATCAGGCTGTTGATTCACCTCCCTCGGTTTTATTAACCGGCTGTAGGTCCAGGGTAACAAGCAGAGGATTTCCCCAGTTCATGTTCTCATGTTCTCAAGCTTTGATGTTAGGACAGGCTCCTCAGATAAGATTGACTTACTGGCAGAAAAAAGCGAACGGGAGGTGGACATTAAAAAGTCAACACTATTTGAAAGCAAGATTCAGAATGCATTTGGGAACATTTCATCTGAGCTTTACAGACCAATGACTGATCCTCAGCCGGCGCACCTAAATCAGGGAGTGAGTCTGCATGCATTCATGCGGCATGCTTAGGCTGCTTACAGGGTTAACCCCTTTTCTGGTTTTGCAGGGTATATTGAGCCCTGAACAATCCAAACAAACTGCGTTCACACAACCTGGTAAGCCACCCAAAATGCCAGCAAAGTTCACTATGGTTCACCTTAACTGAACTGAGCATGATGTGCGAATGCTTCTGCAGAGTTTTCATTTCAGTAAAATGTGTCGGGTGAACACAGTCCTAAGTTCCATGAATTTCAGCTGAAAACAAATGGGGACCCTGACAGGAAGAAAAACATTTTCAGAGTAAATTGGGTTTGTCTGATATTCTGGAGCTGCTTGCGAGTCAGACTGATGGGACTGATCAGAAGTCATTCAATTAGCAAGCTTCCTTTTTGATATAAGATTATTTATGGCATGTACTACTATCCTGAAAGCTTTCCCATTCCAATTATGTAACTCTGCATGAAGCCATAAAGGCACATTTGGTTAAGGAAACCAGCCCTTCTCTGAAAGAACAAAGGAATAAAGAAATCTAATAACAACAGTGGCAACAAAGATAACAATCACAATCATATTAATGGCCTTTGGGAGGATTTAAATCAAGCCTGCACAGACTTTTTTTTTTACTGGGAGCTTCAGGATCTGAAAAAGTACAATATATCACGGCCTAACTAAACTACAAAAAGGAGTTTGTTTTTATTGGAAGTAATCTTCCAAATGGCTAATACTCACAGGTTGCGTGAGTGGATAGGAACATAGGGCGGAATGAGGCTTTGCTTCTTTGTCGATTTTCTGCCCTCTCATGAAGACATTTCTTTTCTAGCAATCCAGAACTGGGCTTTGTTTTTATTTATTCCTGGGAATAAAGTTTATTTAATTTTTATTTGGATTTCCATATTTTAAAAACTTTAGAAGGGTATTTTTCTCCCCACACTCTAACCCGCCATGAGCAATTTGTAAATAGAAAAATGGAACATTATCTACTAGTCTGCCATATCTTCTCAACACCTTCTGAGATGAACAAATAAGACATCCAGGTGTTAACCTAAAACCATATAGTCAAAGTAATTAAAACGCTAGGCTTATAAACAAGAAAACAATTTATGGATGGTATCAATAATATAATGGTCTATTGACTATTACTTTTACAAAACTTTCTATCAACACAGGAGATGATAGTGAATTTCCTCAAACTTTCCATCTTCAGCCTTCTCCTTTTCCTTAGTGTTGACAATGGCAGGCTAAGAAATCTGTAGTCATGCCAAGCTGTTGCTTAGCTACTACCTTCTAAGTAGGGTGTCCGTGAAATGGTAACATTGTTTTATTTTGAACTTGGAACACTCCATCTCATTCTGGAAGTTCTGCCAAACTGTTTTGGGTCAGCTGCCGTTTGGCAGAAATTAAACCCAGAACTTTTGGGTTGTTCCAGGATTTGGAAGAAATAAAATCCAGATCAACAAGAGGGTAAGTCTGGTGTGTGTCATTCCTCTCTCCCCTTAGCAGCTGCCAGAGTGGCATATCCCATCATCTTACCTTCCCTGATCTTCTAGTGCCTTCTCTTCCTTCCTTCTCATCTGCCACCCTTGTCTCAGCATGGCATAACTGATTAACCTGCGCACCCTCCAGTCTTCCCAGTATCTTCCCTCCTTCCCCTCAGTTACCATCGACAATATCCTTAGCCTTTTCTCACTCTTCATTCATGAACCACTTCTGCCTAGAGTAGCCCGATTTTGGTTCAAAATACCAGAAATATGTTTTAGCTTCAGGCACAGATTGTGCAGAGAATGTTTTGCATATCCCTCCCTGACAGCAAAAAGAACATCGTTGCTTTAATGATAACAAACATTGCTTTAGTGATGCCACAGCTTTATTGGGCTTACTTCTTTTTTGCCTGATGCTACATTCTCAACTCATCACTGCTATGAAGCACACTCTTAGTTCTGAGTAACCAAACCTTATGCCCTACAGCTGAATTTGACTATAATTCCCATTATCCCCTAATTGGCCAGTTCAATTATCATTGTGGAGATTGGCAGATTATAGGAATTGTAACCCATCACATTTAGAGAGTACCAGGCTGAAAAAAACAGGAGCACACTATTAGGTAACATATTTTATTTTACTTACTTTATTTTATTCCTCACATTTCTTCACCGCCCATCTCGCCAAAGCAACTCTGGACAGTTTACAATCACATTAAAATAACAAGTTATTAAAATACTATAAAAACAAGTTCATCAGAAAAATATAAATATAAAATATAAAATCCAAGATGGAGAAACAAACAGTCTCAATAAAATTCCTCAGGGCCTCATCAAGGTGCCAACCACCCCCATGATTGACTATCCCTAAAAGATGGAGTATGACCTCAGATTATACTTTTCAGTGGAAAAATTATGCAGATTATGCTAAACTATGACATGGTTTGTTTCATTTTAGTGTTGTATGAATCCAAACAATTGAGGCTTAAACAAACTGTTTAAAACAAACTATTGTTTAGGAGAGTGTATATGTCCTGATCCAGAGCTTTCCAAACTGTGTGTCGCGACACAAAAGTGTGTCGCCTGCGGGGCCCAGATGTGTCACATCAAAACCCGGAAGCGCTGATGGCGCGCCATCAGCGCTTCCGGGTTTTCCCGCGGCGACACACCAATGGCGGTGCGCAAAAATCCGAAAGCGCCGCAGCCACGGCGGTGTGGAAAAAACGAAAGCGGCAGCAGCGCTTCCGGGTTTTTGCACGCTGCCGCAACGGCAGCACTTCCAGGTTTTCCCGCGGCGACACACCAACGGCGGTTGGTGTGTCGCCGTGGGAAAACTTTGGAAAGCCCTGTCCTAATCTATTCTCCATAGCTTTTCTGGTTTTAGAAGACTGATGGTCATCTTTAGGACCATCATAGGCTTGTCTCTGTTGAGGTTTTGTTAGTAGCCAGAAATTTCCAGAGCAGGGATGTGGGGCATATAAACAGGCAACTGTCACTTACAAGTCAGTGTGGGAAACAAAAGCCAGTTTCCCAGACAGAATACTTGATTTGAATGCAGGGTGGAATTTTAGTGAAAAAAAGCACAGTTTCCACTGTTGGCAATGGTTACCAGCCTTAAATTACAATAAGGATTTAGTTCTAGTTTGTTATATTGAGTCATCAGGAAGCTTCAACCAAATTCTTCCTTGAAAGAGAAGCCTGAAGGTGTCTGACTATGAAGGCCAATTCATAAAACTTAAATTCTTCCTGGATTCAAATCTGGATCAGGGTCCTCTCTTCCCATGTTTTACTCTGTGTAACAGTAAACTGATTTTTTGTTTCTCACACTTACTTGATGGTGACAGTTGATTGTGAATGTTCCCTGCATCCTTGCCCTTAAAAATGCTAATTGCTAACAGAATCCAAACAGTTTATGGCAAAATGTATGCCATGTCGAATACCATGGATGATTTGCACATTTGCTTTTTTTTTTTTGGCTAGCATGTTATAGTATCCATGTCACTGTGATTTATTTATTAAATCATATTTAAATAAACCATGACCTAGGACAATGTTTATCATCAACCCAGCTGATATGCCACTTTCATTTTCATTACAATGCTTCCTTGTTCTGTCAATTAAATGTTTGTTTCTTACAATTTACTCAACTAGTAGTTTACAATATTTGGGTGAAGGTCACAGGTGGAATGTTTTCTATGCTTATAAAACATTTATTATCTGTATTTTTATCTCATGACATAGTATGTTCTCAATTCACATACTCAAAGTGATTTAATAAATGATTAAGGTTGTCCATAAAAAAAATCTGAAATCCATGCTAGGACAATGATAAAATTTGTTCCTCCCGGCCTTCCGGAAGAACTTAAAGACCTGGTTCTGCCACCTTGCCTGGGATGGGAAGGGTAACAGCTCCTCCTGGGGATGGCTGGTCCCATAGAGCCCTTTTAAGAACAATTTTATTCCCTCTTGGATTTTATCTTTAATTTATTTGTATGTATATGTATTGTATTATATTTTTACTTATTTTAATTATTGACTTTGTAAACCACCCAGACTCCCCTTTGGGGGAGATGGGGCGGTGATATAAATTGAATTATAAATAAGTAAGTAAGTAAGTAAGTAAGTAAGTAAGTAAGTAAGTAAGTAAGTAAGTAAATAAATAAATAAATAAATAAATGTCTGAGGCATTTAGTAGAAACAAATGAGAGGGACTTTTTCCTGCCTCCTGCCAGACAGTGGAATTTGCTTCATGGAGTTGCTCATGTTTTCCCCTCACTGACAGTGTTTGGGTGCCAAGTGAAACACTGGTTAATTGGGAACAGACTTTTGCCATCTTTTGGCCTGTCGTATGCTGGTGTTACAATCCTGCTAATATTTTACCTGCTCTTTTGAAACCCAGAACCTATCATTTACTAATTTTGAATTTTATATTTTGGTCTGTCCTTGAAAAATGTATTAATAGCTTCAGCACTTTTTGTATTTATGACTGTTAGCCATCTTGGGAATGATTCATACAAGAATAGGATATGAGAGTTTCTAACAAATAAAGCCTACCCATTATAGACCATTACGAATTCATTTGTATCTTCCTCCAGCTTTATCTCCTTGGCAATCTTTTTGCTTTCACTTCCCACCCCACCCACTAGTCATCAGTCATCATTCAGATGTTGAGAGCATGGCGTGCCCCTAAAGCACAATGCTCTCATTGAGAAGCTATTGTCATATGTTTCCAATTAACATGTTGTGTTGAGAAGTTTCTCATCATGACTTTTTTTCAATGCATAGTTTTTAAATTCAGTACAGATTTGTCAATTTTGAAGTAAAATGTTTATCTAGTGCAAAACATAATGAATGGAATGAATATCCAGTCCTTTATGGGAACCTGAGGAGGATATAATGGATTTTACTCTCATCTTATATGGTAGATATCAGAATGGGTGAATAGAATTGTAGAATTATAGAATAGAATTATAGCTCAGTTAATGCAAATCATACTATAGTTGCTTTTAATGTTGAAATCAAAATCTTCATGCAAATTATAATTTATTTAGGGCTGGAAAATCAAGAATGCATAGTCTGAAGCTAGCTTGCAAATCACTGTTTGTGCTAGCAGTAATTAGCTTTTAATATAGAACTATTGCTCTATTTCACATGGCTGTGGACTATGGAGATGAAAATCATCTTAGGAAGTCAGGGTCTGATCTGATATGAATAGCCACCAATAAGCAGATAAAATGTTGGTTAGCAAGTTGGAAACTCAATTTTCAATTCCAGGCCTTTTTTAAGTGTGCATCAATTGTGAAACACCTCACTAAGGAAACATACCAGCCATCAACACTGTCAGTTTTCAGACTCCCGTTGAACACATTTTGCCTGCTCAGGTGTTTTATCATATTGTTAGTTTACCTTTTATCTGTCGATATGGTGGGATGGGGGGGGGGTTGTTTGGTTACTCAAAGGATGTATGTTTTAGTATGGTAAGTAATCATGTAATCCACATTCATGAATGATAATATATGAATATTTAAAATAAATAAAACAAAGGTATGGATTCCTAAGTATGATTTTTTTAAATCCGTTCAGTCATGTCCGATTCTTGGAGACTGCCTAGACAAGTACCTGCAGTTTTCTTGGCAAGGTTTTTCAGAAGTGGTTTGCCATTGCCTCCTTCCTAGGGCTGAGAGAGAGGGACTGGCCCAAAGTCACCCAGCTGGCTTTGTGCCCAAGGCGGGACTAGAACTCACAGTCTCCCGGTTTCTACCCTGATGCCTTAACCCAGAGCTTTCCAAACTTTTCATGTTGGTGACACACTTTTTAGACATGCATCATTTCACGACACACTCTTACAGCAGGGCACAAGGCAGGCACTAGGACCTGTGCGGAATCACAGCAGGTTTGGAGGTAGCAAGACACAAGGCAGGCACTAGGACCTGCGCGGAATCCTGGCAGGGCTCGGAGGCAGCAGCAGCCGCAACACACCCAGCCACTGCAGCCGACACACTAACGTGTCCTGACATACAGTTTGGAAAGCTCTGCCTTAACCACTACACCAAACTGGCTCTCTAACTATGATGTTTAGCACAAATCAAAATGATTATTTCTGAATGTCCTTAAGCTGTTGCTAGAAAACATAGAAGCATTTTAAGAAAGGAAACTGTAGCTTGAATAGACTTTGAAATCATCTAGCTAAAAATGTAGCATCAAGCTCTGTCTTGCGAGTATACAGACGAGAACACAGGAGAGCCACACTACATTCCTGCTGCTTGAATGTGCTTGAGCTATTCCCATAAATATAAGAACCACATCTGCTAATTGAAGCCACATTCTTTTACTTAAGGGGAAAAAATAGATATGTAATAGCAAGAGAACATTTATCAATACAGCTGCTGGCTTGCTGCCATTGGACAGCAGAATCCTAAAAATGTCCCTTGTTTTATATACCAGTGCAATTGATTTTTTGCCTAACAGCGAGAAAATGGCGTTAGTTGTTAGCTTTTATGAAGCCAAGTGACTAGAGCTTCTCTGCTATGTGACCGTGTTGATTAACGCTAAAGCAAAATCACAGGCATGGCAGCACTGAGCAGTTGAAGAAGGGAAAGATTGTACAGGAAGGCCGCCAAGAAGAGACAAAGTTTCAGCTGCTGCCAAAAACATATTGCAGTTGGCATTTGGTTTCCTGCAGATGCCAGATATATCCCATATGGAGTTAAAGGGTGGTCCCCGTGCTGGATCCGTGGAAGAAAAATTCAATAGTGGCAGCAACAGATGAGTCAATGCCAAATTAGGATAAAAATTAGACGTGTAGACTGGTTTGTCTAATAAATTCTGTGTCACTGGAGCCCCTAGGAAAGAAAACCCACAGAGTTTCCAGATGTACTCCTTGCTTCTTTTTGCATACTTCTCACTAACCAGCAAGCCAACCTAAATAAGAGAGCAGATATGTTCCCAGATGGAGGGGATGGAATTGTGCCCTTTGACCCATTTTGCAGATAGAAGCTACATCCAAACAATTTGCTCCAACTTGTGCTCTTTCAGACACTCCATGCTCAAAGCACATGAAAAGCCATGGGCTTACTGTATCTCCCAGAAATGACTGGGACAGGGAATGTGGGGCCCTTTAGATGTTATGGATAATTCCCACAGTTCCTGATCCTTTGTCATTAGTGAAGTTGAATCCAAATCACCTGAAGGGTACCAAGATCCATTATATACATATATGTATGACATATTCTTCCCCACTTCTTTAGCGCCATAGACCAAATGTATATATCCGCCCAGGCCATCATGAGAGGATGATTTGGCAATGCATTTCAAAAGAAAGGAAAATGAATGAACACACCTGCAGAGTTAGCGAGCAAAATAATATTTTATTGGTATATGTAGTGTTTGTGATGAGTGATAAATGTAGGTACCATAGTGCAGTAATTATGCAATTGAATGCTGAACTGTGAGTGATGGGGACATGGGACATGGGAAGAGAACTTATGAAGACCAACCTTATTATCTGCATCTTGCAGGGAGGATGGGTTCACTGCTGCTGATTAAATTTATGCCACAGTATATGGAGAGGAAGTTATAGCCTCTTTCCAAAAACACATTTATTGAATTGGGAGGGAGAGAACCAAACTTCCCAATAATCAGTGGGTTTTTGCTCTTCCTGTACCTCTAAAGATACTTTTTATATACCTCATGGTATAAGTCTAGTTACTATTTAATTAGTTCTACCTTCTGATTCAGGAAGGATATTTGTTGTTGTTTATTCGTTCAGTCGCTTCCGACTCTTCGTGACTTCGTGGAGCAGCCCATGCCAGAGCTTCCTGTTGACCGTCGCCATCCCCAGCTCCCCCACGGTCGAGTCCGTCACCTCCAGAATATCATCCATCAATCTTGCCCTTGGTCGGCCCCTCTTCCTTTTGCCTTCCACTTTCCCTAGCATCAGCTTCTTCTCCAGGGTATCCTGTCTTCTCATTATGTGGCCAAAGTACTTCAGTTTTGCCTTTAATATCATTTCCTCAAGTGAGCAGTCTGGCTTTATTTCCTGCAGTATGGACTGTTTTGATCTTCTTGCAGTCCAAGGCACTCTCAGAAATTTCCTCCAACAGGAAGGATATAGTCCTCAGTAATTTAAATGTATAGCAAACATACTGTATATCCTGATATTGTAAATCTTTAAGATGCTCCAATCTTTGCATTTTTTAAAGTATTTCAATTATGTGTGAACACATATCCATATATGAGTGTAACACAAAATCTGTTGCTGACATTTATTTTAATGCTGATAATTTCACATTGAAGTAGCCGGAAATTCTGCTCATGGAAACTTCTTTCAGAGCTGCCATGAGTATGTTTATGTAATGTCATGCTTATCGTGCAAGTTGATGGCTATTGGTGCAAATGAGCTAGCAATCTGAGATGGCATTGACTGGCTTACTATTTCATGCCAGTGGCAGCAATATATGGAATCATACTGTGGTTTGCAAGCTGTCTTTCTTAGAATCTGCAGAAGGTGAACTTGGGCTCCTTGTAGGATAAAATCTGTAATGGCAGCTGTGCTTTTCCTTAGGTTAGGTTGCATACCTGTCCTAAAGGTAAAGGTTCCCCCCGCACATTTGTGCAGTCGTGTCCGACTCTAGGGGCCGGTGCTCATCTCCGTTTGTTAGCCGAAGAGCCAGCATTGTCCGAAGACGCTTCCGCGGTCATGTGGCCGGCATGACACACACGGAAAGCTGTTACCATCCCACTGAAGTGGTACCTATTAATCTACTTGCATTTGCATGCTTTCGAATTGCTAGGTTGGCAAGAGCTGGGGCTAGTGCGGGAGCTCACTCCGTCACGTGGGGCTAGGGATTCGAACCTCCGAACTTGCAATCTTCCGATCGACAAGCCTGGCGTCTTACCCGCTGAGCCACCATGCCCCCTTGTCCTAGCCTTCCTCAATGGACGTTTCCTCAGGGACTCTTAGCTCCTGGCCTTCTTTTTGCAACATCTACAGTAAGTGGACACACTAGAATGTATCCTGAATATCCCACAATCCACAGCAGAAGTACTTCAGCAGACATGTTCCTCCTAGGAAGGAAGCTTCAAAGTCATGTATTAGTGGCAGGATTTCACTTTCCTTCCCTCCATTCAGCACTGGATATGTTTAAAGTCCCAACCCTTCTATTAGAAGGATGGTCAGTCTGGAAAAAAAGAGTATTTGAGTAGAATTAGTATTCTAAAGGCTCAGAAAGTTTGGGATACAAATCAGACTATTCTCTCTATAAACAAACTTGCTACAGAATGAGGCTAAGAGTGGCCTGATTATGCCCTTGGCTGTGGTTCAAGTTGGATCACTAAATTAGGAAAAGAGTCTAAGTACATTAGACTCATATATATGCTTACTTGAAAGTTCAGTTGAACTAATTGAAGTTTACTTTAAAGTAAACATGCATAGAACTGCACCACACTTGAGCTTTCTAAGTCAATATGGAAACTGATTGTGTTCTTCCGGAGATTAAACCTGATATATTTTTTGGAAGAGATACATTTTTTGCATTCAGCTGACGTTGCCGTTTTCATTATAAACAAATGAATTTCCACAAAACTAAACATCCATTCTGTGCTAGACCAGGCTATGGTGTGAAGAGGGAGAAGTCAAAGCTATTCTGAAATTTACAGATAAATTTACAGATAATTGCATTTTGATTGAGAGCTTCATGATCTAAAGATTGTAAGCTATTGTTTCCCTGGTGGACCGCATTCCAAGTGAGTGGGTTACAATCAAGCACAAGTTCATGTAAGCAATTTAAAGTTAGCATTGAAGCTGATGTGTTTTGGGGTGTGTGTGTGCTACATCTAATTCAAACCAAGAGGACAATCCTGACAAAATCAATCATATTTAAAAGCTATTGATTTCAATGGGGAAAGAAGTCTTTAATTCTTTCCAACAGATACCAATGTAGTGTAAAAGTGTGTTTAATGTTGGTAGACACCCCAAAACTGCTGAATAATGTTTCTCTTTTTATTAGCATCTCAAGCAGAACAGGAGATCCAAGAAACCCTGAAAAGGTAGAGGGTAGATGATGGCAAGAAAACAAACAAACAAACGTTCTCTTAAATCAGGGCTTTCCAAACTTTTCCTGCGGCGACACACCAACGGCAGCGTGCAAAAACCCGGAAGCGCCGCCGCTGCCGCTTTTGGTTTTTGCGCACCGCTGCTGCCACTTTCAGTTTTTGCACCCTGCCGCCACTGTGGCGCTTTCGGATTTTTGCGCACCACAGCGGTGGCGGCAGCGGTGTCTTTGTGTGCCGTGCGAAAACCCGGAAGCACTGATGGCCCCCCGCCACCATTCGTGCGGTAGCGCGCGGCGGCACGCCATCAGCGCTTCCGGGTTTTGACACGACACACCTGGGCCCTGCAGGCGACACACTTTTGTGTCGCGACACACAGTTTGGAAAGGTGTGTCTTAAATGTATCTTGCATTCTTAGCAGGGCAATTCCTCATTACTGTGGACGAGTACTTTTTCTTCAGAGCTATAGAAAATGGTTTGCAGAAAGAGTTAATGGAATAATTAATTGTATAGAAACACTGACTTTGAACTGAGCCCCAATTGTTTATAAACAATAGACCATGTGCAATAACTGGAGTTTTACTGCTGCTTTTGTTCCTGCTATGGAAGTCTAACCTATTAAAAGTGTCCTCATACGATGATGATGATCATGGACTGGCTCATCTCTTCTGGTGTAACTTCTGTTTAATGTTGGTCCGAGAGAACCAGGTTGGAGGGAAACTTGAAAGCTTCCAATTTTTAAAATGTCTTCAGTTAAATTGACAGAACATAACAACGTATCAAACATGGAATTAAACATGCATAGCTAATAAATCAATATGAACCAATTTTTCTTTGCCCAAAGATGTTACTTTCACTTTGATATTCTGTTAAATGTTTCTTTGGTTCCTCAGGATACACAGAACAGCTGGTAAATTAGGACTTCCAGCTTGAAGTGAAAGAGCTGTAATGACAATAACAATATAAACAGCAGTCTCCACAGTGGAGATGAGGTGAAAACAGGCAAGATGGCAGTTGTGACAGCATGATCAAAACCCCACCTCTTTGTATCTGCCTTGATATAGAAAGCATGTCTTTCAAAGGATTTGCACAGCCCTGTTCTTTCTCCCCCACAGGTTTTTTTTTTTGTATTGACATTCCACTCCACCCTTAGAAGGATAAGCCAAGCTGTTCATGTGGGATATACTGGTTCTCTATCTTGGTTTGTTTGTTTTTTCCTTCCCCCTTTGTGCTTCATCCAACTTCTCCACTCAATCAACACGTGTTCAGGAAGAAGCAGCCAAGCAAAAGTCTTGAGGAACTGTTAGGAACAAGAACCAAATGCTGGTGTACAACCTTCTCCCACTGTTTCTCCTCCAAATATGTTGAGACTACAACTTCCACAGCCGCCACTGCCGCCGCCGCCGCCAGGACAGTAGTTTATCCATGTGTCCTCTGTCACATTCCTCACATACAACGATAGGTGCTGAAGTATTCTTCAGAGCTGCACACATGGACATGGGGTGGAGTTACTGAAAGTGACAGGTGACAATATCTGGCCAATGCTGGTTGATTCCAAAAAACTAGGTATAATCAGACCTGGTTAGTTTGATAGAAGACCACCAGGTTTGTATGCTAGATTGGGTAGTTGAGAAAATGTACTGGAAGAAAACAGTGGCAAACCTCTTCTACTGTACATTGCTGCTTAGAAGACTTACAAGGAGTCTCCAGGAGTTGAGCTTAATTCAGGAGAGTTTGTACTTTAGAGGGATAGGCTGAAAATGCAGGAAATGCATGCATGACCATCACAGTATATATAGTGGCTATTTACAATACGGTGGTTGCTAATAACAGAAACATCCTGGCACTAAGTGGAAGTAGAAGATTTTATTCTACCAATATTGGATCTGTATTTTCTGAAGACGCAATCCTTCCCTTCCTATGTAATCATACTTATATGAAATAGCTTGTATTGACTCTTACTTGGTTAATATAAGACTGCCTAGTTGTTTTCTATTTTTTAATCTATTAAGAGGTCTGTGAGCACTTTTGCATGAGGCCCTTTTAGAAGTTTAGAATCAGCTTTGGACCTATCTGATTTCACAATGTTGGCTGTGTATTTGGGAACTGAGTTGATGCATTGCTAGTTTTGCTGCAGTATCAGTGAAATCCCAACAAAGTTAGCACTTTTCCCTATGGCTTGAGCTGGCATAAAACTGTACCAGCACAAAATCTACTGTCCTTGCTACTGATCCCTATCCTGCCTCTATAGTACCTGTTCTGGTTTGCCACCAGATGGTAGTTGTCCTGATTTCAGGTATGCAAGGCATGTTAAGCAAAGCCATTGGTTAAACCCTCTAGATTTGCTGCCCTCCCCCTTTCTGAATGTCACTGGTCCATGAGAAACCATGACTGTGGTGACTGGCAGATGGCCTTGCCACTTGGGTAACAATCTATCAAAACCCAGTACCTACCCAAGCCTCCTGAACAGCTGATATGTGAGATGAAGGACTGCCCAATAAAAGAGGAGAAGCATTACATCTACTGTCAAAACAAGCTCACCAAACAGCTGACGGGGTGAGAAACTGCACATTAAATAGAAGGGCCAACTTTAAGAGATCAATAGGCTCCAGATCATTCCCATCCTCTATGGGTCACCTGACTGCCCCACCAACAGAAAAGTTGGTAAAGTGCATCAGATTGTACACAAGTCAAAACGGCCTTGGGTTTCTGCTGGATTAAGGAAAACAGAACATCTAATCAAGCCTGTCTAACCCATGGGCTGAAGAATAAATGAGAGTCTGGGCAGCCATAATAAATTGAACAAATAATAATGAAAAAGACCTCATTGGGATAGGGCAGAATACTGTAAATAAGTTGATATGATACTACAACCTACAATTAAACATAGTGTGTGGCTTCACACATCACGCTTGGCCAGCAAGCAATTGAACTACATTATGGTTTAGTATCATGTGTGAACTTGGTGGTAGAGGGCTAGGAAAAACAAAAGAGTGGATGCCGCAGTGATACTTTTTGCCAGCTTCAGTCAAACCTTTGAAATGCGAAAGCATTTCCCCTGCTTTGCTTCTCCAGTCTACTGCTTACCTTCTGCTTTCACTCAGCAAACCTGTCACCTATAATTAATGCTTCAGTTGCTCCTGTGCTTCCTTGACATTACTATATATGGAAAGAACACAGCAGCAGCAGCCCTCTTTGTGAGAGGAAAGAAATGTTAATATTACTGTCCAGGGGAAAAAAGCTCAGTGCTGCCATGTTTCCGTGTGTACAGTACAGCTGTATGGACTGAACGGCCATCTGGTCATGGACCAGGGTCAGGGTTGGGAAATCCACAGCAGGCATGCAGTTGAGCTATTTTTAAAGGCACATTTCTGCTTCTATTGGACAGGTGCCTAATTCTGCAATAGCAAAACTCCTTAGCAAATATGTGGGGCACATGCAGGCTCAAAACTAGAAGCTGAGCAGCTAAGCTTAAGCATTGTTTAATTCACAAAGGCACTAAGTGTCCTTTTGTTTCTTAGCACACAGTTACATGGCACTTCTTTTAGCATGCCGATGTTGAGTTTGATACAGCCATTTCATTTGAAGTTACTTCTTCTCTTTGGCCCCGAGTGCTGAATTGGAAGGAAATCTATGTACACTCTGCTCAAGTTACATTTCAGACATAATTAGGCTGAACATATTTCAGGATGGCAAAACGGGACGGGGTCTTATGTAATATTCCATATTCATGAAAAAGACAGGGGTCCCCGCCCCCCAGTCCGCGCAATTGGCTCCTGTCTGCAAACCGCGCCCCCTAGTCCATTAGATTGGCTCCTGTCTGTAAACCCGCCCCCGGCCCACGCAATTGGCTCCCGCCTGTAAACCCCGCCCCCAGGTCCGCGTGATTGGCTCCTGCCTGCAAACCCCGCCCCCCGGTCCATGCAATTGGCTCCCGCCTGCAAACCCCGCCCCCGGTCAGTGCGATTGGCTCCTGCCTGCAAACCCTGCCCCCAGTCCGCACGATTGGCTCATGCCTGCAAACCCCGCCCCCCCGGTCCGCGCTCTGGCTCGGATCCTCCTTCCGCACCATTCCTGCCGGGTTTGAAAAACGGGACAAAATTGAGATTTTTATGAAAATGACGGGACGGTTGAAAAATGCTTAAAAAATGGGACTGTCCCGTTCAAAATGGGACATATGTTCAGCCTAGACGTAATGATCCCTATCTAATAAACCATGAGTATACTGTCTGAAAAAGAGTTATGTGCCTGGTTGTTCTCTTTCTTCTTCACCCTTCCTTATATTTGTCACCTTTTAAACTGGACCAGTGAATCGTGCAGCCATTTGGGCCACTGAATTCAACCCCCTGCTCCATGAATGAATCCAGATTAAAGCATTCCTAACCAATGGCTGTCCAGTGTTTCCTTAAACATATCCAGCAGAGGGAACTCACCACTTCCCTCAGTGATCAATTCCATGGGTCACCTGTTTTTACTGCAATCTGCCTTCCTGTAATTATTATGTTTATTAGACTATTATGCTGTAAGCTTGCTCTCTTCAAAACAAAGAACCATTATTAATTTTCACTGGGGAGGTTGATCCTGGCTTGTTTGGTTAAACCATTCTGAAAACGAATCCCACTTTGTCCTAGCTCAGGCAAAGTAATGAACTGCTGCAAAAACTGATGTTTTAGAGATAAACACAAAAGCTCAAGATTCACTCCTATAGAACTAAACTGTTTGAGCACTGAAAATTAACATTCTTCTGTATCACTCTATAGCTGGGTTCCACACTGAGCCATAAGGTAATTTGTTTGTTTTTGTCTTGGCATTATCTGTGAAACCACACATTATGGCTTAGTGTTAAACATGAACCAGCTATTTGGATCTAATGATTTAAGTCCTCCTGTTGTGAGAAATACATTTTCATTTTAAACAAATGAACAGGGATGCATTTGGGGACAGAGATAAGAAGAAATGCCTGGGGGACTAATACTTCTCCCACAATTTGGCACATTCCAGATGTGTTGGATTGGAAATCTCATTATCCCTTCATTCATTCATTGGCGATCACTCGTAGCCGAGTAAGATTGTCTTCCAAAGGTAAAATTTTAACAGTGGATCCGTAAGTGGCTATAGAGGCCAATTCTGGATCCGCACAACCTCCCACAATGAGGGCATAGGTTTCCGGGTGGGAGACAGTCATGATGAGGGTTTGCCTGACGTGCCTTCCTTTTAGCTCTTTTCTCCCTTTCGCCCTGTACTCGTGCTTCTTCAAAGTCCATAGCGCCTTTAATAAAGGATGACCTCCAATTGAAACGCTCATGAGTTAGGGCTTCCCAGTTCTCAATGCTGATATTACATTTTTTTTAAATTAGCTTTGAGAGTATCTTTGAATCTCTTTTGCTGTCCACCAATATTCCGTTTTCCATTATCCCTACTGGGGAGGTCAAGAAAAAGTCAAGATGATGGGCAGGACCTTGTGCTCAAACCCCCCCCCCCCCCATCTTGATTTTTCCAAGCCTTCCCCCCTCTGTGGACGCTCCTGATCCCTACCCAGGGCATCCATTTTCCTTGCTGAGCAGAATGATGGGAGTTTTTTGTGCTACACAGCTTAAGGAAAACTATACTAAAGATAATTTCCTTTTTTATTTTTTAACTGAGTTGCTGAGATAAATAAACACAGTAATGATTTTGTATTTTTGTTTTTAAATGCATCTAAAGAGGGGGCTGAAATACCTTTTAAACCAAAATGAAGCTTTTACATTGCCATCAGCCTGCCTCATTCAGGAGTTATACAGAGGGCCAAATGCCCCCATCTTCCATTTCTAACCCTCTTATGTTTTCCCACATATCTTGTTTCTTACCAGAAGCCCTCCAATAAGAAGACACAGTTGGAATCATTCCATGATGCCGTTTGTAAATAAATATTAACACTAGGATATTTTCTCTTGGAAGCACCCTAATAAATTACCTCCACTGTAAGAACTCACTGAGAGTAGATGTTTTCAGACTGCATTTATCTCAAAGTATTCTTGCTACCATACAGACATTGGCAAAAGCCTAACCACCAAATCCTTTCTACTGAAACAACAGCAGTCATTTTGCGTGGGAGGACATTAAATCCCTCCCTTCCCAAGCACACACTCCAGCTTTACCCAACTTGAGGGTATAGGGCTGGTTATGTTTTTGAGGTTAGAAGTTGGAATATCCTCAGATCATCCCATTTCCATTCCAACCTGACTACATCAGATGTCTGCTAAGACAAAAGGGGACAAAAGATTTGGACAGCTCTCTAGGACAGAGCTTTCCAAACTGTGTGTCGCCACACAAAAGTGTGTCGCCACACACAGTCTGGTGTGTCGCCACACAACCCAGAAGCGCTGATCATCATCAGCACTTCCGGGTTTTCCCGCGGTGCCACACCAACGGTGGCGTGCAAAAATCCGAAAGCGGCAGCAGCGCTTCCGGTTTTTTGTGCGCTGCCGCGATGGCAGCACTTCCGGGTTTTCCCGCGGTGACACACCAACGGCGGTTGGTGTGGCACTGCGGGAAAACTTTGGAAAGCCCTGCTCTAGGACATTTGTAGAAACATTGGTAAAAATGTCTCACTCCCAATTGCTTAGTGATAGTTGTAATAAAATGACTTATTCCTGCTGTCCTATATCATAACTGTATTGATTGATTGATTTTTTCCCCCAATAAATTATTTCTAAGTAGAAACCCTCACATTGCAGCTTATAGACCAACAGGAACAGATTTGTATTAGGAAAGACTTTGAATTTTCTTCAGGTTGTATATGTTTTCATTATCCAGGTTTGCCTTTTGTATTTAGATGCTATTGGTAGATCTCACAATTCTAGTAAAAAACCAAAACAGCCAAAACAAATTGGAAAAGCAGTTCATCTAGAATTCTTCAGTGATTTTGTTTGAAAAAACGTGTGTGACTAATTGAAACAAAAATAAGAAGTGATTACCAAGGATTAGGCCTATTTCTTGAAAGCGTTTGCTTGTAAAAATAGAATGTGGAAGTGCTTGATTATCTGCTGACCTATTTATGGTTAATTGTATGTTTCATGAAGAGCTGTGTGAAATGCACAGTTATAGAGAATATTCAGGAAGTGTGCCTGATTAAACAGGAACACAGGTCTTGATATGTTTTGACTGCTGGATTGATATCTTCTTGGCAGAGATGCAGCATCGATTATGGCTGAACTTTCCTTACCCACCCAATGTAAAATTCTCACTGGCTTTCTAGATCCAACACAACCGCTGAGCCCTCTGGCTCCAGAACCTCCAGCTGTTCAAGGAGTTCCTCTTTTCTATTGCTCTTATCTTCCTACTGCTCATCTTCTAATGTCTTCCACTACTGCCTCTAATATCTAGCAGTCTCTCCCAGCACATTTTTCTGATGCTCTCTCATACTGCCTCCAAATCTTTTCCCTAAACCCCAGCTATTTCATGGCACTACCCGTTATTCCCTCTGCTCTGCTTTATTGGAACTAAACCTAAATACATGCACACTATGAACTCAAATAATTCCTCTTTTATCTCTGTCTCACGTTCTTCCCTTCCTCTGTTGTCTCTCCTATAGAATTATTGACTGGAAAGCTCTTTGGGGCAAAGATCTATCTTCTGATACTCTGTAAGTGTATACCTCAATTGCCTAACAAGAGCAACAGTGACTATTTCAACAAAGGTAGCTTTCCTCTTGGCTGGAAGATTCCTGTTGGGCTAGCTAACTGTTGCACTTATAAAGTTGCAGAGAAATGTACATATGCCACCAAGTGGTGAGGCATTGTTCAAACATTCCAAAAATATGACTGTGAAGGAGCTTTAATAAATACTTAGTAAGTTGTAATTGTAGGCATATGCAAAATGTCCTTAGGACTCATGTATCTTCTTACCAATCACACTAAGTCAAGGTCTGAGTGCTGGATGGGTGCAGGTCTGGTTGGGGAAAGGTGGTTGGTAGTAGGAATTACTTTATGAAATGAACTCTACAAAGCTGATTGATTTCTGCAAGGTGCCTAAGAGTAGAACTAGCCTCTTGCTGATGGCTTGAAGCTGGGAATGGCTCATTTTTGCCATAGAGATCATTTATTTATTTATGAAATATATAGGCTGCCCAACTCATAGCAACAAGATTAAAACAATCAATAACATACAAACAAAAGAAGTCAAACCCAGTGTTGTCTAAATCCAGCCTCAAACTGTTACTATTCTTTGCAGGAACTGGATATATATTGCAGTGCTTGCACATTTCTTTTCAATCCTGTCCACCATTCCAGTTTTTTGTTATCTTGCCATCTTTTACTTCTTTGTTTTTGCCTATTATGGTGTATGTGTGTGTGTTCATTCTTGTTTTTAATATTTTTTACTTGTGGAAGTAAAGTCATTGGGAGTTGGGCGGTATATAATCAATGAATGAATAAATAAATAAATAATTTTCTGCCTTTCTGTGAATCATACAAGGGGCTTCTACTCAGTGATTATATTCTGGATTTAACCTGAATAAGGTCAAGGGACATAGGCTTCCACTGTTATTTTTAAGTTTGGGAAGGTGTGGGATGATTTGGATTTGGGGATATTTTGTGTTGTGGTTATCTTGTTTGTTAATCTGAATAAATACTGTATATCTGCAGCGCTGTTAGAGAATCATTGTTAATCATTGCTTGCTCAAAATGTGCATATGTATTTGTAAGATGATGTTCTCCCCATATTTAGCCACTCATCTTCCTTTTTTCCCTGGAAGTTTGTGAGTTGTAGCCCTATCACTTTTGTTGTTGTTTATTCGTTCAGTTGCTTCCGACACTTCGTGACTTCATGGACCAGCCCACGCCAGAGCTTCCTGTCAGCCGTCACCATCCCCAGCTCCCCCACGGTTGAGTCCGTCACCTCCAGAATATCATCCATCCATCTTGTCCTTGGTCGGCCCCTCTTCCTTTTGTGGCTTGAATCATGTCAACTGGATTTCTATTTTCTCAGTAGAAACGTTTCAGTCCTTATCCAAGGAGCTTCTTCAGTCTGAGTAAAGTTAGTAAGGGAATCCTTAAATATGTTTCTAGGGTGGCTGTGTGGACTGTTCCACCTGGATGACTGAGAACCTTCATCGACATATTGCCATACATTTTGGGGAAGTAACCCTGAAGTTGGTAAGGAAATTCGAGAAGACAGCAAGAAAGGTGGCAGACTATAGAAACCACCTACGTTTCAACCTCAGATGCAGACAACAGAGACTCATCATGACAAGCCTACGCCTGCAATCCACGGTGAAGGGTCACAGAGCAGACCAGATCCTGCAGAAGGCACAAAGACATCTTCTAAATGAAAGAATAAGGCAAGTCCACTTCACCATTGATGCCCTGCAATACAATTTTGAAAACCTTCACCAGGAACTCACAGCCACCCTTCCTGACCCAGTCCTGGATAGAGTTATTCAGCTTGGCAATAAAGTACAGCAGGCCCAGCATCACAAGGTCAAGGAGAGGCAAACTAAGAAATTTGACATTCTTCTTTCTCGCGGCAAGCAGAAACAAGGAACTGGAGAAACCGCTAGGAGGAACAACAACAACAGGACCACAGAGGACAAAAAGAACATGTGGGTGAAAAATTTCTCAGACAAAGAACTCACCCAACCAGAGAGAGATGTCCTAGCCAAAGGTCTTAATTTTGCCATCACTCCCAAGCAAGTTCCGGTGGTGGAGCTCATTACAGCCACAGAATCGGCCATCCACAACCACCACCTACCTTTTGAGGAAGCGGAACAACTCCGGCTTAAAATATCTGCAGCTCTGTCCAGTGCTCAGCCTCCTCCCCCCAACCTTACCGTCCAAGAGAGGAGAGCCCTGACAACCCTCAGCAAAGATGAAACCATCACCATTTTACCTGCTGACAAAGGAAGATGTACAGTGGTTCTAAACACTGCAGACTACCACAATAAAATTACCTCACTTTTGGAGGATCACCATACATATGAAAAACTGAAAAGAGACCCCACCAGCAATTACAAGAAAAAGGTAATAGACAGTTTGAAACAATTGGAACATGATGGCTTCATCGATAGGATTACCTACCACCGTCTGTATCCTGGAGAAGCCATCCCTTGCATCTACGGACTTCCTAAGATCCACAAGGAAGGAACACCCCTCCGACCCATAGTCAGCAGCATCAATTCGGTAATATACAACATTGCCAAACACCTCTCTACCATACTAGCACCTCTAGTTGGACACTCTGAACACCACATCCATAATTCGGAAGAATTTGTTTCCAAAGCAAAGATCCTGAAACTGGATACAGATGAAACTATGGTCTCCTTCGATGTGTCCTCCCTTTTCACCAGCATCCCCGCCACTCATGCTCTATCCGCTGTCAGGAAGAGACTAGAAGAGGACAGCACCCTTGAAAGGAGAAACCATCTCAACCCAAACCAGATCTGCCATCTTCTGGACCTATGTCTTAACACCACTTATTTCTCATACAGAGGTGACTTTTACAGACAAAAACACGGCTGTGCCATGGGTTCTCCTGTGTCACCCATTGTGGCCAATTTATACATGGAAGAAGTGGAGAAGAAAGCACTCAACACTTTCCAGGGAACGGTGCCCACCCACTGGTTTAGGTATGTGGATGACACATGGGTCAAAATCAAGGCCCAGGAAGTACAGGCCTTCACGGACCATATAAACACTATAGATGCCAACATTAGGTTCACCAGAGAAGACACCAAGGACAACAGACTGGCATTCCTAGACTGTGAAGTCCTCATTGGGACCGGTGGCAAGCTAGAAATAGGGATCTACAGGAAACCCACACACACAGATCAATACCTGATGTTTGACTCCCACCATCCACTGCAGCACAAACTAGGAGTCATCAGGACATTATCACACAGACCAGAAACCATCCCCACCTCCATGGATTCCAAAAAGAATTAAAAGCAGCACCTGAGAACAGCTCTGAAGGCCTGTGGATATCCAAATTGGGCCTTCACTAAATCTAAGTCTACCAGACCTAAAACAGCGACAGATAGGGCTGAGACTCAGAGTAAACGGAAGAACCTGGTCATTCCTTACATGGCTGGCGTGTCTGAAAAGATAAAACGGATATTTGGCAAACACCACATACCTGTATATTTCAAACCCACCAACACACTGAGACAGAGGCTTGTACACCCCAAAGATCAAACTCCAAAACACAAGAAAAGCAATGTAGTGTATGCAATCCAGTGCAGTGAGGAGTGCTCTGAACTCTACATTGGAGAAACCAAACAACCTTTGTACAGGAGGATGGCCCAACACAGGAGAAGTAACACCACAGGACCAGAGTCAGCAGTTTATCTTCATCTAAAGGAAAAAGGACACTCATTTGAGGACATTAATGTTCACATTTTAGACAGAGAAGATAGGTGGTTTGAGAGAGGGGTCAAGGAATCCATTTATGCCAACTTGGAAAATCCTTCCTTGAATAGAGGTGGGGGCCTCAGGCATAACCTTTCCCCTATCTTCCTTCCTGCTTTGTCTTCTGTGCCTAGGAAGATTAAGACCATTTCGCAAGCTCAACAGCAGCAGGGTAATCTTAACGATCCTCCTTTAGATGATAAAGGGACTTAGAAATAAACATCTCAAAATAACCATGACCCAGCCCCAGGTGCAAGGTCACACAGCCACCCTAGAAACATATTTAAGGATTCCCTTACTAACTTTACTCAGACTGAAGAAGCTCCTTGGATAAGGAGTGAAACGTTTCTACTGAGAAAATAGAAATCCAGTTGACATGATTCAAGCCACAGACTGTTCCACCTGGATGACTGAGAACCTTCATCGACATACCCTCTTCCTTTTGCCTTCCACTTTCCCTAGCATCAGCTTCTTCTCCAGGGTATCCTGTCTTCTCATTATGTGGCCAAAGTACTTCAGTTTTGCCTTTAATATCATTCCCTCAAGTGAGCAGTCTGGCTTGATTTCCTGGAGTATGGACTGGTTTGATCTTCTTGCAGTCCAAGGCACTCTCAGAATTTTCCTCCAACACCACAGTTCAAAAGCATCTATCTTCCTTCGCTCAGCCTTCCTTATGGTCCAGCTCTCGCAGCCATAGGTTACTATGGGGAATACCATTGCTTTAACTATGTGGACCTTTCTTGTCTGTGTGATGTCTCTGCTCTTAACTATTTTATCGAGATTTGTCATTGCTCTCCTCCCAAGAAGTAGACGTCTTCTGATTTCCTGGCTGCAGTCAGTGTCTGCAGTAATCTTTGTGCCTAGAAATACAAAGTCTGTCACTGCCTCCACGTTTTCTCCCTCTATTTGCCAGTTATCAATCAAGCTGGTTGCCATAATCTTGGTTTTTTTGAGGTTTAACTGCAACCGAGCTTTTGCACTTTCTTCTTTCACCTTCATCGAAAGGCTCCTCAGCTCCTCCTCGCTTTCAGCCATTAAAGTGGTATCATCTGCATATCTGAGATTGTTAATGTTTCTTCCAGCCATTTTAACTCCAGCCTTGGATTCATCAAGTCCAGCACGTCGCATGATGTGTTCTGCGTACAGGTTGAATAGGTAGGGTGAGAGTATACAGCCCTACCGTACTCCTTTCCCAATATTAAACCAGTCCGTTGTTCCGTGCTCTGTTCTTACCGTTGCTACTTGGTCGTTATACAGATTCCTCAGGAGGCAGACAAGATGACTTGGTATCCCCATACCACCAAGAATTTGCCACAATTTGTTATGATCCACACAGTCAAAGGCTTTAGAATAGTCAATAAAACAGAAATAGATGTTTTTCTGAAACTCCCTGTCTTTCTCCATTATCCAGCGGATATTGGCAATTTGGTCTCTAGTTCCTCTGCCTTTTGTAAACCCAGCTTGTACATCTGGCAATTCTCGCTCCATGAATTGCTGTAGTCTACCTTACAAGATCTTGAGCATTACCTTACTGGCATGTGAAATAAGTGCCACTGTTCAATAGTTTGAATATTCTTTAGTGCTTCCCTTTTTTGGTATGGGGATATAAGTTGATTTTTTTCCAATCTGATGGCCATTCTTGTGTTTTCCAAATTTGCTGGCATATGGCATGTATCACCTTGAGAACATCATCTTGCAAGATTTTAAACAGTTCAGCTGGGATACCGTCGTCTCCTGCTGCCTTGTTATTAGCAATGCTTCTTAAGGCCCATTCAACCTCACTCTTCAGGATGTCTGGCTCTAACTCACTGACCACACCATCAAAGCTTTTCTTTTTTACTCCCTTGTATACTAAAACCACTAATTAGTCAGGTGGAACAAGAAGTCTGATATAAAGCAGTCAGTGATTGTATCTGGAATTCTCATTAGTTTAAGAATGCTAAAATGAAACTCCACAAGATCTTTAGTTACTTTTGGCTAATAGATGGCAAAATCTGCAGATACACCTAAGAGTCTCATCCCATATCTATACTCATTAAAACTCCTTATATCAACTACTTGTTTTCCTCATGGGCAGAGTTGTATTGAAAATAAAGAATGCAGTTGTGAGAACAGCTGAAGAATAGAATCCGTTATTTAAGTATGATAATTATTTGTGTATCTTGTCATTCCAGTTCAGATTAAAGTTTTTCTGTTTTCCAGTTTGTGGTCTCCAGACTCATTCACATCAATAGGTATCCCTGGAGCTCACCTCCATATTTTCCAACTCTTTTTTCCCCATCCTATTGCACATATATGCAAGTAAGTTCCTACTATCTTTGCATGAAAAGATCTGTGTGTCTGAACTGTTCTTCTGGGAAGGAGGGCAGGATAATGTTTCTTATGGAATAACATTTGTCTCTCCCTTCCCATTCTCCTTTTGTAAACTTCTAATTCTGCAATTCTTGCCTCTTTCTTCCCACCAGTGCCTCTTGTAATGGCCCTTTTATCTGTGTCACTAGGATCTATTTCAGAACTCAAACCTAAAGCTGCAATCCAAAATATTCTTAGTAAACAGCATTGAAATCCATGGCACCCTTGTTTGGGACATATGGTCTATAAGACCACCCAACCCCCATATAATCCTGAAATAATAAAGTGAGCTAAGTGACTAACACCGTTAATCAAATAGATTGAGTTCTGACATTTGGAGGCATTTTTGTAACAAGGTTGGAAGTTTCTAGTAACAATGAGATGGACTTCCACGTATAATCTACAGTACATATTAAATGTCTCTCCAAATGGGATTATTTAAGATTATTTATACACACCTCATGCAAACAGAATCACTTTTATACAGCCAGTGTGATATTATTTTTAATTTAGCTGACACTGTAAATATCTGCTTGCATATAACAAGTATATATTTTTCCTCTGTCCAAAAAGTATGTATGAATTTTATAGACATATTGTTTAAATCCATTATTTATTTTGTTTTTACTAAACCTGTTCTGACAGAATGGAAATTAAACAGAAAACACTAACAATGCTTATCAAATTATCTATAATTCTCCCATTATGAGGAGATCGGTTCTTGTTTCTAGAAAGGCACTGTGATACACAATTATATTACTTTTGTTTTTAAAGGTTGGATACAGTATGCAATTACCAAATGTCAAATCACTGAGCCAAAAGGAACCTTCATACAGTTGTATATATGCCCTTTTGTGCTGTGACTTAATTAATGTACTTGGCAAAAAAAAAAAGTTCAGTCCACGATAACTGAATACATGTGTAAAAAATTGCCCCGCTGACATGATGGACAGGAATTCTGAACAAACTCGTGAAGCTCTAGCTATTGCTGAACTACAACTCCCAGCATCCATCACACTAGGCAATGCTGGCGAGGGCTACTGGGATAAAGAGTTCATGAATACAACCTCATAAGTCCCACTTCTACCCAAAATAAGATTTTTCTTCACATTGTAACGCTCCATTTCTATAGGGATTCTTTCCCACCCTCTCGGGCTGAGGATCTCTTTTTCGGAGTGGCGCTTCCCCTCCGGAGCTTATTCCCTGTAACACCGGAGTTCTGCTTTCTGGGAAGCGGCGGCGTGTATTAGGGAAGGTTAGCGATCTGGACTTGTTTCGTCCGTAGATTCCTCTCTTCCCTCCTGTGTTGCCAGCACCTTGTTGTTAGACACTGGGCAGCTTAGATTTAATTTCCTCTTTTTGGCATTACTGAGGATTCCTAGTTTGAGCCTCAGTTGTCTTTTCGTACTTGTTTTCTCCTGTTTGTCCGTAATATTAATTTTGCCGGATCGCCTAGCAGTTCACTTAATAACTTGTTTTTGGTGGGAGGTTGAAAAGAATTTGACCTGGTGGCCCCGAGGGGGAACCCAGTTTATTGCCTTTCCTTTTGCGTTTGCTTCCTGTGTAGAGAAATCGCGTGTGTGTCTGACTCCTAGTCTGATGAGAGACCAGGTTGGCACGGAGTGATACTCCATATAGGCTCAGGGGAATAGTTGAAAATTAACTATGGTCCCCAAATTAAGTTTGGTACTGGTGAAGGAAGAGAGAGAATTTAGTATTTTCCTGTGTTGGTGTGTGTGTGTGTGTGTGTGTGTATTTCCCTACATTTTTTGTGCTTTTTGTTCTTAAAACTTCAAGATCATAGTTACAAAAATGTGATTATGAAGCTTTAGATTGAGAGCCGCTGGAAGAGTGCATGGAGCCCTGAAATAGCATGCATTATAACATAAAGTTTCTTTGGTGGAGTTTGGTGGAGTTTGGGAGTTACAGTACTAATTACTTATTTTGGAAAGTAACATTGAACTCTAAGATTTACTTCTAAGTAATCATAACTATATTTGTACTAGGTAAATGTGTTGGCAGATCATCTGGAGATCTTTGCTCTGCAGACTTTTTGCAGAAAAGATTGCATGGAACAGTCTGTGAAGACCTGATGTTCTGATGAATGTGTTGTGTGATGACCTAATGACTGAATGAGATAGTTTGGAATCCATTTGAGGATGTGTTATCAAGTTGTGATATATTATAATAGGATGTTTTATCAAGTTGTCATATGTTGTAATAAGGTTGGACATTTCTTGAAAATTTGGCTGCCTTTTTTCTTTGTCTAGATGGGTACTTGGAAGCTTGAATGACACAGTGGAACTTACTTAAAAATAAATGCAGACAGAATAACTTCATAATTTGAAGTCTGTCTTGTCGTTTGCACAGGAATTCTTTATTCTTTTCTTTCTCTTTCTATTAGTTTAAAGATAATTAGAGTTGATGGTACAAAAATTGGTTTCCTCAAGCATATCCTGAGGCTGTTAACACAAATCTTTTCCCTTGGAGTTTAATGTGGAAGGATTTGACAGTTAAATGTCTGCATGTGGTGTGCACAGAATTCTAATCACAGTTGGCAAGAAATTCTAATTTTGAATTTTATTATCCAACTTACTGTCAGTCTAAAACATATACAGCACTGTTTATTTCTGAATTGACTGTACTTTGAGTGTCTGTTCATAAATGTATGTTTATAAATATCAAGGGGGAAGGGAGGTGGTGGTGGAAATAACATCTATCTAGGCAAAGATTTTGTTCTAAATCTAACAGGATATACACAAAAACATTTAAATCTGCTTCTTAGTAAGATAAGATTGTTCATCATTCACTGAGCTGTTTGAGTATAGAGATCTAATACTTATAAAAATGTGAGTTTCTGAACTGATGTGTTGCTGAAGTTTACAAAGGAAGAAAGAAGGGGATAGGTAATAGGAGCTAACTTTTTCTATCAACTTTTTTGTTTGGTGTTTAGTTATTAAAACATAAATTGCATTTTACCTTGGATGCTTTTGAAAGTAGAGATGTATAAATATGAAAATTTTAATGGGAAAGAAGAAGTTGACAACTTTGAAATAATTGGTATATTACGTATTGATTTTCTTGGCAATTCTAATAAGTAGATTTTAGAGCAGAGCTTTCCAAACTTTTCATGTTGGTGACACACTTTTTAGACATGCATCATTTCACGACACACTCTTACAGCAGGGCATCATTTCGCGACACACTCTTACAGCAGGGCACAAGGCAGGCACTAGGACCTGCGCAGAATCACAGCAGGTTTGGCGGCAGCCAGGCACAAGGCAGGCACTAGGACCTGCACGGAATCCTGGCAGGGCAGGTTTGGAGGCAGCAAGGCACAAGGCAGGCACTAGGACCTGCGCGGAATCACAATAGGTTTGGAGGCACCAAGGCACAAGGCAGGCACTAGGACCTGCGTGGAATCACAGCAGGTTTGGAGGCACCAAGGCACAAGGCAGGCACTAGGACCTGCGTGCAATCCTGGCAGGGCAGGTTTGGAGGCAGCAGCGGCCGGGACACACCCAGACAGTGCAGCCGACACACTAATGTGTCCCGACACACAGTTTGGAAAGCTCTGTTTTAGAGGGAGGTTATTGACTTGGCTGCTGTTTTTGTTTAACAAGCAATATAGTTTCATCATATAAACAGCATCTAAATTAGTATTTACATGCTTAACTAGAAGCAATCCTAGTTGAACTCTGGAACTGCCTCCTAAAAAAACATGTTTAGGATTGCATTCTAAGTCTCATAAGGAATATTATGCTCCTGATGTTCCCCAAACTAGGCCATGTGTGTAAACTACTTCAGTTGGCTAAAAAAGTACATGATCCAGAAATTCTCAAACCATTGAGTTGCAGCCCCAAGTGAATTTGAAAGGGATTGCAAATTTTGGGGGGGCTTGCACTCACAAAGCTGGATTCCTGTCAGAACTTGTTCCTGCTCTGCCTGGCAGCTGCTTCTCCAAACAAAATCTGGAATATGTACTGAGAGGGTTTCAGCTTTGGGTGCGCAATCAGCATATGCACCCAAAGCTGGATTGCTGTTAGAACTCCCTCCTGCTTTGTCTACAGGAGCTGATAATAAAGTCAGGATTTTCTGTAACTGCTATAGAGAGCAGATACCAATGCAAGATACTGTAAATTACAATGAGAAATTAGAGTGGCTGAAAAAGCCATATTTCAGAAATTATGCAAAACTAATCAAGGTCTTCCTTCCCATTAGCAATAATGGTTTTACATTTGATTGTACTGATCGTTTATTTCCAATGAAAAAGTTCTAAATGGCTCAATGGCTCTATTTTTGTTTTAATGCATATATTGATTAAACATTAAATATAAAATTAAGTGGTATATTTATTTCTTGCCCATCCCTAGCCCCAATAAAATCATTGAGATTCATTTATCATTTTAAGGGGTTATGGCATAGCAAAGTTTAAGAACCCCTGCTACAGTCTATATTAGCCTTTCGCAACTTGGTGTGCTCCAGATGTTAAGGGCTACAACTCCCATTACCCATGGTGATTGTAGTCCAATGTAACTAGAGTGCACCATCTTGGAAAAGGCTGGTCTAAATAGATTATAAGCAACGATCGATCGATCGATCAATCAATTGATTATATGCCATCAAGTTGTTGTCAATTCTTAGCAACCACATAGGTAGATTTTCTTCATCATAAGCAATATGATAAGCAATGAATTTAGTGTAAATTGGAAAACACTTGATTAGCCAACCAAAACATTGAGCTCTTCAAAGTAATGATGTTTGAACAACAACAAAAATCAAATGAACGTACATGATAAGTTTTAGAGGAAAGTAAAAATAGTGAAGCGCACAGATGCCATTCTGGTCATGACTACTATTTTTGTACCCCTGTCCCTTAGTTCAAAAGTAACATTGAATTTGTAAAAAATACTTTTGCACATTTCAGTTCTTATTTGTCTAAGAGCTTACAGTAAATCTTTTGTCACCATATGGGAGTTGCGAGATAAGAATTTTGCTAGCTTCTAATGTAATTTCTATTAAAAACAGTAATATGGTGCTTTAGAAACATGTATTCTTCAATGATTTGAGAGCTTTGTCAGGTATTAATTCAGAAAATCTCGTAACATAAGCGTGGAACAGAATTATACTCTCTTCATTAGTAATTGTAATTGTTCAATTATAATTTGGGGTCATGTTAATTAAGGTGGAGGAAGCTTTGAGCATACACTTAACCTTCCTGTTCTCCATGATACCTAATTCTTCCTCTTTCCTGATCATCTTTATTCCGCTGATACCCCTTGTAGATGCACATGAAACTGAGAAGGGGGCTGGGGAATGTAGAGTAAGTGTGGCCACTTGTGGCCTACTAGATATTCCTGAATCTCCAAGTCCTGTTGTCCATCACTGCTGCCCATAGGTCTAGCAGCTGCTGGAATTAGAGTCCAGCAACATCTGAAGGCAACTGGTTCCTCATATGGTAGAATATACTCTTTTATATGGGGAAATAACTTAGAACCATGCTGCTCTGTATAAGTGCAGGCTTCATCTCTATGTTGTTCGTTCTTCAGCTGATTATAACATTCCCATCCCCTCCTCGTTAAAATAAGACTGGGCAACTGGAGCTGCCCCTTAACCCTTATTTTTGGCCTTTGGAGCAGCTTTTGACCATGCTTGCTGAAAATTGGTAATGTGGTTTCCACATCATGAGATGGGAAATATAAGGAAACTGTAATGTGAGCCATAAAAGTGATACAACATTTGTCAAATAAAAAGCCTCTCATCCACACAATTATTAAATACAGACCCTGGCCACCAGAAAGGCAGTTCACTCCTTCATTACTAGAAAGAAGGAAAAATAAAATATCCACCAAAGCTTTGAATCAATAAAAGCAATTGAAAATGATACCCAACAAATCATAAGAATAAAAGAGGAAGATTATGGTTTTTTAAAATAACCATATTGTTGAAAGGTCTTCCAAGGTAATCTAGTCCAACTTCCTACTTATACAGAAAATCCCCTGTCACAGCTTTCTCGATAGCTGACCATCTAACCCAGTGCTTTCCAAACTGTGTGTCGTGACACATTAGTGTGTTGCAACAAAACCCGGAAGTGGTGATGGCGTGTCGCAGCGCACGCGGTGGCAGCAGTGGCGCGCCATCAGCGCTTCCGGGTTTTAGCGCAAAACACGAGGCCGCTGCTGCTGCCGCCGTGCACGCCACCACCGTGCACACCGCCCCGCGCCCCCGCGCCACTGCCGCCGCTGCCGTTGGTGTGTCGCCAATGGCGGGAGTTTGGAAAGCACTGATCTAACCTCTTTTTAGAACGTTCTAATGAGGAACCGTTCTTTCCAAGATAGTATTCAGAAGTGACTCAGGCAGGCTCCTCCCTGATTCGCTGGGGTATAAGGGGGAGGGAAGGTAAAGCACAATCAGATTCTATTACTGTTTTTTTTAAAAAATCCGTTCAATCGTGTCCGATTCTCGGAGACTGCCTGGACAAGTCCCTGCAGTTTTCTTGGCAAGGTTTTTCGGAAGTGGTTTGCTATTGCCTCCTTCCTAGGGCTGAGAGAGATTGACTGGCCCAAGGTCACCCAGCCGGCTTTCATGCCTAAGGCGGGACTAGAACTCACGGTCTCACGGTTTCTAGCCTGAAACCTTAACCACTACACCAAACTGGCTGTAGCTTATTACTGTAGTTTATCTCAATAAAGTATAGCTCTGCCCGTGGAGTTGGTTTCCTGATATGGTCTGCCTTGTAGGACTGACCAGGTAGAATGGCGGCAGCAGACAGCAGGACCCTGCAGAGCTGCCCTGGCAGGATTTGGGCTCGAGCAGCCCCCTAGGTGTTTGTGTCATTGCAGGCTGCACAAAAGAACTCAGAGGGCTGTTCAATAAGGTTCCTTGCTGATGTATCAATATAGATACAGTGCAGCTCTAGAATTTTAAGTTAGTATATTCTTTCTATGTTGATTTTTAAACTACTGTAATTACCAGGATGCTTTTGATTTAATGCTAATTCCATTGCACCCACCTTCTTCAATCTGATGCCTTTTAGATGTGTAGGATAACCTGGCCATTATTTCAGTATGGTTGGGGGGCACCAGATTGGAGAAGTCTCATCTTATGTCAGGAAAATTGGCGAAGAAACAACGCTGAGTCGGAGTTTCAACTCTAGTTTATTGTTTCTACCACACACAGAATCTTGCCAGACTAAAGGTTCCTAAACTGAGCTAAGGGGGAAAACACCCTTGGGAATCTAGGGCGGTGCTAGTCTAACTTTCTTCCTCGCCCCCCCGCCCCCACTCTCCAAGCTGTGCAGGCTGTGCGAACGCTTATCAGCCTGGAATGCGCTCTCTGCCCCCTCAGCTCCCAGCTCCATCACATCACCCCCCTCTTCAGGGGCACATTCCATCACGTCTTACAAGAGTAATGTGGACTTGCTCTCCTTCCACCCCCCACCCCCCACCCCAAGAACAACCAACAATCTGGTTTTGTGTCTATTTCCACTATCCACCTTAGAGCTAAAGAGAGGTAGTTATCCTTACATTCCCTAATCATAATATCTCTTAAAAGATAATGTGATTGTAAAAATGCTTTATTTTAAATTGATGGGAATAAGTTTCAATATTATGCTTGTTGCACTCTCTCTTTGGGAGGCCTTGACTGAGATAATGCTGTGCAGTGACTAGCATAATAGAATCTGGTCTAAAGTATTTCATTGTGATTCATAGTATCAGTTGGTGTAATGTCCAATTTATTGTCTTCCTTTTCATTTCCTATGGTGATTACCACAGTGATGTTGCTGAAAAGCCTGTGAACCACTGTCTCTGTCTATGCATTTTGAAAAACCCTTCTCTGTTGCAGATTGTAGTAGCCTTGCCTTGCACCGTTGAGTGAATTCTGCATAGAAAGTGAGTTTCATGAATGGAGTTCCATACATGAAATGAGTATTCTTGTGTTTGATTCTTCTTATAGCCCCTTTCTACTCCTCCAACCCCAGGGAATTAGGGATCTTTTATTATACCATGGTAACTGGCAGAAGCACTTCACAGGAAATTGATGCAGATTATTGGAAATTAAACCCATTGACCTCTGTGGATTCAGAAGTCACCCTATTCAATTTGGGATTGAATCTGAAACAAGAGTTGGAAATTTGAATCTTCATGCTTCTCAATGGCTATTGTGGGAGGTCTGTGGACAGCACTTTCTCTCTCTCTACTTTTCAACAAAATTGGATTATACTTACAGGTTCTGATTACACCAATTTTTTGACAAATTGCTGCAGGACTTTTGATTCTACTGTATTCTCTTCTACTTTAATCTTTTTTAAATAACTTTTTATATAGACAGAAATTGTGTTCACCCATATGCACATATATTATGATCTTTTAAGTTATTACCACACATTGTGTGGAGGTGAATACACTATGATTGTGACTTCTGGCCTGCAGTTTCAGTTGGCTTGTTACTGAAAAATATTCTCATGTTGTTTAAATATAGGGAAGAACTTCAGCCAGTGGAAGTCACACGGACACATTCATAATTCTTATTTCAACTCTTCCTAAATCAGGAAGGCTTCTGACTAGATTTTTCCTGCCATGTTTCATGTGCTTCTTTTGACTAGATTCTACCTACATGAATAACATATTCCTGCACTTGACTGTTCAACCTGGACTCCTTGATAAGCAGGTTGTGTGGAAGTTATGTTGCGAGCTAAAGTTTCTCAGGGCAGTAATGTTGGTTATCTCAGCAATCAGAAGTAGCCTAGCTCCAAGTGCTATGGGTATGAGAAGGGTCTCCATGTTGGCAAAAGTCAAGCAACTGTTTAAGTGTCTTCAACCTAGTAAAGTATTTAACCACTCCATGCCATTTTGTGGGACTTGGGAGATGTAACTTCTCTGCCATGGTGCCTGCCTGTGGAACAGCCTGCCCCCAAAGATCCTGATGTCTGTGACCCTGTTTGTGAGAGTCTCAGTATCAGAATCCCCAAACCAAGAAACCTTTCAGTCAGTTCATGCTAAAAAGATTCATTTATTAAGGACCAGAATACATGAGGCAAAGGCAAAGCTTCGAATGGCCAAATTGGCACGCATAATTTGATATTAAGAACATCCCTCTGACATCATTTACTATCTAATTGAAAACAAGCTAGTTCCCATTCCAGTTCAACCCCCTCCCATCAGAATGCTTGTTAACAGTCCAGGTGTCTTATCAGAAAACGGCCAAGGCAAGAATGTCAAGGCAAGTGGCTTTTGGCACAAAAACAAGCACGGGTCAAGTTCTTACAATGCTTGACACGTATAAATATGAAACTATGACACGCGAACGGAGCTAAAGTGGAGGGAGACTGACACTGTTGGCCTTTTGTCAGGTGCTAAAGCACCGATTGTTCCTCAACTGTTTGGGACAGTATGTTAGGCAAACCCTCTTGGTTGGTTGGTTGTAGTTTCTCATTAATTGTAAGATGGAATGACCTATTTGGACCTATTTGTTAACTACCAGAATCACAGTAGTGAGATGGGCAGCCATATAAATAGTTTTTTAAATAAATAAAAACCAATAAAAATAAAGCATCTGGGTAGCTTCTGCTGAGTTCAAGCCAGGGAGTCTGATAATAGGGACCTCTCCATGTCAGAGCCAGTGCAACCTCTCTGGCCCATGTTTGTGGTGCAACAGTAATAGAAAGAGTTCGGCAGGAGGGAAGAAGTATGTGAACAGCCAATTCTATAGGTCAAAGCAGTCCACATAAAACACAGGACATCCTGGAAGGTGATGGGGGCAGGAAGCAAAACAGTGAAAGTAGCCACCACAAGTTTCATGTATTGTAAAAGTGGGATTTGACCCATCCTGGATCCAATCACGGTGACAAAATTGCATATAGGCTGCAAGGGTTGGGGCTGGGTGGGCTTTGAGCCACATAAGGGTAATTTACACCTGAATTTTGAAAATTAAACAAAAACAACTATTTGCATACAAAATGATCTTTGTGTACAGCTGTCTGTAAAAAAGACTTCACATAGAGGGTCAGGTGTGGAGTTATTAAAGTTGACCACATCCTTCCATGCACTCAGTAGACTGAAGGTTCCTATGTAGATTTTTCTTTAATGTGTGGGATAAAGGAGTTTCTCTTAGTCCTTTCCATTGAAAGTTGAGTTTGTTTCAGCTGATAACAACAACAGTAGCTTAAAGCCTGGATGTTATCAGTGACCAAGTAATCAGAAACCTGCCTTGTCCCAACATGTTTATTCTTAGCCATTTGCTTGTGTAAAGGAGGGTCCTTGTTTCTCCCCTAATTAGCTCTCCTTCTTAGTTTGCACCTGATTCTGCTACTTCTTTGTTCATCTGTATCTAGGACTATTTTGAGACCTTGTTGTTAAGTTGAAGGAAATATTGATTATTTCGGCCAGAACAAGTTGCTTGGACCTGAGATATGCTTGAGATGCAGAACTGGATTTACATTGCCTATGTATTCCTTTTCAGACATGACTGTTTTATTATGGAAGAGTTTCCATAGAGTTACTAAGAGCAGGTTGTTCCAGCAAAGAATGTTCTGTCTGTATAACAAGACTCATGGTTTTCAAGAAGATGAAATAAAGAAAAAGCTTCAGCAGTTTATGGGTGGCTCTGTCGACCTTTCTAAAGAAGATGATGGGATTGGAATACTTACACTGAACAATCCAAGGTTTATGAATGCATTTACAGGTAATAACAAAATGTTTGATTTCTCTGATAGCAGGCAAGCTTAAAAGTGAAAAGTATCAATTATGGAAAAAAATAATTTTTAATCACCATGTTGTCTGGTGGCCTTCTGACTTGAACAAGGACAAAGTAAAGTGTGCTCTCTCTCTCTCTCTCTCTCTCTCTCTCTCTCTCCCTCTCCCCCCCCCCCCCCCCCCCCCGGTTTGGGTTATTTTCTTGAGTTTGCACGAGCATCTGTCTTTCATAGTCAGATTCCCAACAGTGTCACTTGCTGTTGGCAGTTAAGTTGTCTAATGTGTGGATGTAGCCAACAGTTGTGTTGCTCTGGTGGAGAAGCTCTCCTAGCTCCTCTGTCCCTTTGATCTAAACATTTTCTTGCAATTTTCCTTATCATGAATAATAATTGTATTTGTAAAGGGATAAATGATAATAGTACAAGCAATTGTTGTTATATAGCTGTACTCTAAAGGTGTCACTTGACTGTTTTTTCTCTTAATGGCAGGAACAATGATGATAGAACTACAGGAAAGAATTACTGAACTGGAAAATTGGAAGGATGGAAAAGGACTTATCATCCGTGGTGTGGGAAATACTTTTTGCTCAGGATCTGATCTGAATGCAGTGAGAGCACTTTCCAACTCTCAGGCAAGTGATGACAGAAACCAATTTGCCATACACACCTTAACATTCTGAAGCATTTTTCCTTTAAAGAAAGTTGGCCCTGAATTTTAGTGCTGCAATAAGTAATAATAACAGTAATAGAACATAAAAATTGCTCTAATTTTGTGTTTGGTGCTAATGTCCAGTTGGCATTCTAGAAACAAATGACAAATTGCAAGTGTAGTTGCGGTATTTTTGATTATTGCCTTTTTTCTTCAGTGTGTTCCAATTTGATAGATAGATGGTAGACAGATAGATTTGGTTGAATTTATCATACCATTCAGAAGAATAAATCTCTTTGCAGATCAAATGATAAGCATGATTGGTTTCCCAAGCTGTCAAAGATGATTGTTTACCTTAAATTGCAGATCAGCTCATGGAAAAGACTCTCTCTGAAGACAGAGAGAATTTTTCCCCCAATGAGAATCTTCGAACACCTTTCCTACCATTGTGGGAACCTCCATTGACCTTATCTATCTAACCTTGGTGTTCTGAAGTTAGGGAAAAGATGAAACAGACAATTGGGAGGGCTATTCCTGAGAATTCACAGAGTGGCTTTCCAACAAGAGCACTGTCAATCTTCTTATAGACTCCCCAAAAGTGGGCAGAGAGGATTTGTGTCAATCTTGGACTAGTATAAACTATTTCTCTCCCATTGCTTGTAGTAACAGGAACAGCCCCAGGAAGTGATAAAAAATGTAAACTCTGGGATGGTGCCAGTAGGGCTTTGAATATTTTGGAAGTCCATGGGGCAACTGATTAGGTTAGAGTGTAATCCTATGACTTCTTACTTGAAAGGGAGCTCCACTGAACTGAATGGAACCTGATTTCTGAGTTTTGTAAAGGTCTGTGCTGTTAATTCTAAGGTTGGAGTCCTAAGTATGCTTGGAAATAAGTTCTACCCTGGAGATTTTTTTTCTTTTTGCAAACTCCATAAATCCGGGAGAAATTATCCTTGAACTCATCAGGTATTTTATCATTTTTCTTCTCCTCAAGTACTTATTTCTTTCTGCAACTATATTCAGCCACAGTCTTTTGTTTACGTAATTGCAGGAGCAATAAGGGAGTTGGATGTAGACAGCTGAAAGAGATGTTGGTGTTGAATAATCCACCCACTGCTATAATGTGACAATTAACAATGGATTGCAAGCTATGTTGAAAAGTGCTGTTTTTCCTGAAGCCAGTAATGTTGGCTGAGGAAGAAAGAAGACTGTTTTGTTAATTTGTTCAGGAAGGCTTTGAGCCTTCATAGAGTAGATGGCCTCAGAATGTTCTGATCCCTGCTGTTGTGGGTTCAGTTTGCAAAATATGAGAGTTAATATAAATATATTCTCTTAATTCATTAACTTATACAATTACTATCACCCAGGTTTGACTGAAATATATATACACACATAGACATAGACATATAGACATATAGACATATAGACATATAGACATATAGACATATAGACATATAGACATAGACACAGACATAGACATAGACATAGACATAGACATAGACATAGACATATAGACATAGACACATACACACACACACACACACACACACACACACACACACACACACACATGCTTTACTGGTGAAATCCATGCACAGCATGTTCTTTACAGTACAGAATGGTACAGGACAATTAAGATATTACGATAAATTTCAGCAGCAGCTTTTTGTGGTGGTTCTGGAAGGAATGGAGGTGTGTGTGTGTGTGAGAGAGAAAGGGTTTTTTATATTTTTGAAGGTCATGAGTCAAGCTTCCAAAGGATTTGGGTAACATTGTAGTAAAAATTACAAGCATGATCCAGCATACATAAACGTGCTACTTTACATAGATTACAGTAGGAAAGGGATTAAGGAAGGGATTCCATCTTCCTTTTGGCCGAGTGGTTCCCTGTTTTGTACTGCAGTAATGTGTTCTTTTTCTTTGCTTCCTGTTATCTGAAGTTGAGGGTGGTGCTTTCTAAATATGGGCAGGGATGCCCCAGTGGCCTTCAAGATCCTTGAAATTGAGTCTTCAGGCTGCATTTTGCTTTTAGCTTCTCTGTACTCTGTTCTCTTAGAGTAGTTTTAATGGATTTTATTTTTTATATTACTTTTCCTGTGTGTTGAGAATAATAAAATATTTTCAAGTCCCAAAGTAGTATGAAAGTACCATTAAAGTATTTTCTACTCTCATAGGCATACCTGAAGGAATTTACTGTACAAAAATGCCCAAGATTGAATTGCTTGTTGCAAATTGGGATGTTATAAATATGGCACCCACTGGAGCTTTAGGCTGTTTTGAAGCTCAGGCCACTATTGAATCTTAAGGGACAAGAAAGGGAAAACTGTGGCAGTGCTGTTTCAGATGGATAAAAGAGAAGCATGAAAAGTTCAGTGATCTCATGAATAGGCTGATAAACTTGGCCTGCTGAAAAGCTGATGGTAATGGTTTACATTCCACAGTCTATGTTTCAGCTGAATTTCTCCATGTTGAAGCGGAATTGTCCTGAGGTCATTAATGCAATTTTGTAATCAATAGTTTTACTTTTACTTTTATTTTTTTCCTTCTTTCAGTAAACACACAGATGCCAGTATTCTCTGATAGCCTCTATTTGTGCAGGGTTTCTTTAAAAAAAAAGAGAGAGAATGGCACTATACTGTATGTGAAAATGTTCTGAAATTCTTTGAAAGCTGTATTTTTTATTTTTAAACTATATAATATATGAATTAGTATCTTGGGTTTCACTGCAAATTATCAAACATTAGTTTACGAAAGTCAATAAGTCCTGATAATAATAGAATGTCAAAATAACAACTAAAATCAAAGAGAGAGAGGAAAAAAGGATTGATATTATGAAATAAAATTCAAAGAAAAACAGCAGGGGTTTAGCAAACCTTCATGACATTGTATCAAATAGCCAATAACCTGTCCCTGTCTCAAATGTCAAGTGGTATACTGAGAAAATAGGAGAAGGATGTAATTTTCATGAACCCATGATTACCTTTTGGAAAGAACCCTTGATCTTTTCTAGATCTGTCCAAAGTAAGTGGCAGAAGACTTGCAATTTCTATTGTTTGTATCCAAGTAAACAGAGGTAGAGATGGCTTTTCCAGACCTGTTAAATCGAAGATAAGTCTTGTTGACCTCAGTGGTGAGCGTATATATTACTAGAGTCTATTTTTTATTGTTAAAAAATATAACAACCATGCCAGTGGACATGGTTTGTTGAAGGGCATCTCAAGAGAAACTTTATTTTCCTCCTCTGACGGTGAAAGAGAGATCTGACTTGGAGATTGAATCTTGGATGCTTCTTTTCAATCCACATGGTAACTTCTGAACCGCTTGCCTCTTCAGCAGAGGACTCTGAGCTGTAATATAGGCAGATTGGGAGAAGCTGTGATTTTGCATGAGCCCTTCCATTCTCTGTACATATTTCTAAAATTGTGGAAAAATGTAGAAACCCTGGTAACTAACGGACCTAATTTCTCTCAAATTGGTTGCAATAGGAATAGGAGAAGAAAATAGTACTCTCTCTCAGTACCACTGTCTCAACAAGAGCCCAGTCTCCTTGAAAAGTTATTCTATAAAGCACTGCTTTCCAAAGTGCCGCCGTTGGCGACACACCAATGGCAGCAGCGGCGGGGGCGCACGGGGCAGGGCGGCAGCAGTGGCGGCCTCGCTAAAACGCGGAAGCACTGATGGCACGCCGCTGCCGTCTTCGCTGCCGCCGCCACCATACACACTACCTCCCCCGTGCGCGCCCCCGTGCCGCCGCTTCGCGACACACTAAACTGTGTTGTGACACACTAAAGTGTCGCGACACACAGTTTGGAAAGCTATGCTATAAAGGATGCATAAACTGATCAGATTGTTTGAGAAATGTATTATTTGCATGTTCACTGGAAATCAAGATACTTGGAACACTAAATATACCAAGCAGATTGTTCCATTTTTATTATTAGAATATTTCTTGATAATTTGTTTCTCTGTTTTCTAGGATGGGATGAACATCTGTATGTTCATGCAAAACATCTTAACCAGACTCATGAGGTAATGTGTGCAGTGTTTGTTTTGGGTATTTTTTTTTCTCAAAATGTACCAAGCTATGCATGAAACTTCAGCAGTTTTACAGGTTGATTCTAATAATATTATGGTGCACTTTTGTAGAGCCGGAAATGTTTGGAAACCGAATAATGGATTCTTATTTAAAAAAAGAATCTGATTTCTAGAATTTGTTGACTTAGGGTCTGTTGTATTTTTTTATTGCTACTTGGGAAAATGCAAGAAATCTTATAAAATATATGAACCACTTCTTACAAATCCATCCTCCCTGTCATAGAAGCCAGTCATCTTGAAAATTTGGCAAGCCTGTTTTTTGCAACCTACGTAGGTCCATGAATGGAACACATGCAGGGAATAAAACATGAGTTTAATCTGCCATCTGTTCTCTCCATGCTCCCACATAAGTAGATTCTACTCTTCAACATGTTCTAGTATCTGCTGTGGTGACCAGGGATCCATATTTCTCTTGCACTATTATATCATATTTCTGACCTTTAGTTTTATGAAGGCTTTTGGTTAAACATCTGACCTGGGGACTTGGAGATATGGAAAACATTGTGGGTCTTTGACATTTAATCCCATTCCCATCATTTAGGACATTTCTTTAACAAGCCCTAGGTTTATCACTTCCATGGACTTAGTAAAATGCAGTGAGTAATGCCTGTTCAAGGTCACTCAAGAATTATGAGACAGTACACAATGGGCCATGAGGAGAAATTGGGAGAAAATGCTTAGTAAATTAATTTTGTGCAGCACTGCAGGGCTGGGCCAAGACATTTTATTGCCTGATACAAAGGACCTTCAATCTCCCATGCCAAAAGCTATCTGAACGGACAGTTGAAAGTTACTTGGGGGCGGAGCTAAGATGGCGATGGAGCAGCAGCTTCTCTGCTGAGCTCCTTCTGATATTTTTATATGTTTTATTCATTTTTATAAACAGCCTAGCCACGCGTTTTAATTTTTATCTAGCTTTATTTTATAAACATATTCTCCGCAAGAGATATTTTAAAACTGAACATCAAGTTCCTAAAACATCGTACAGGCTTCAGTTACAACGCAACGACACTGAAGCAATGGGGAAGAACAAGAAACGCAACAGGACTAGCCCAGGCACTCAGACTCTACCCAAACCTACAAAGCAGCCAAAAATTGAAGATTATATGATGGACAAGAAAACTGTGAGTAAAAATAATAACAAAATAGATCCTCTCTATTCCATCCCCACCTCCAACAGTTATGATATGCTGAACTGGGATTTGGAAACTGAAATTGAAAAACAACAATTATTAGAGCCTCTACTTTGCATGAGGAATCAAACCAACGGATTGAACCCTTGTCTTTACTACCTTCTCCCGTTGTTAATACATCTCTGATGGGGGAAGAGCAAGTTAAGCAATCTCCAAAGGAATTTACAACAGGCTTTGCTGCTAGACAATGCTTATTAACTGCACAAACTGCAATTTCAACTTTTGAATATTTAACTTCCATAAACACAAAGGTGGACTCCTTAAAAACAGCCTTTGAAAATTTTGTGCAAAGTTATGGAGATAAGCTGGCAGCATTTAAAGCAACTCAAAACATCGGCACCAATTCTGAATTGTTTATGGACAACCAAAAGAAACAAAATTGTTCAGAAGAACAAATTAAGATTAGCAAAACCAATCAAAACCAGGCAGAGTTTACAGCCTTACCTTCTACTAAAGAGATAAGCACAAACAGGCACAACCGCATACTCCAAACAAACCAGGTTGCTCTGGGGATTAACCTCAACAGATTTAACATTGGACGCTGGTCCACTAGAAGAGCTATTATTCTATCACTTAGCTCACTTCTTCGATGCCAGCATCATATGATTGACCTGAGTGCTGTTGAATGGCTTCCTAGTATGACAGGTCATAAACGAATTTTATTGACTTTTAACCATTCCACCATTCCCTGTATGCTGTTCAAAATGAAATCTTTTCTTTCAACTTTTCAAATATACCCAATTCGTGTTTTCCAAGATGAAAAAAGGTCTGCACTTTTTGGTTTAACATCTCAAGCAGATACTCCCCTGCCTCATGTTACGGGCAGTGTGCCAAATGATAAAAACCACAGCAACTCAGCACCTCTAGCGTCCTTGACAAGACACTGCCCACAAAATCATATTGAAATGATAGAAGAAAAAATTGGCACTGATGAAGCTCTAGAAACAGGACTAATTAACTCTTTTGAAGCCTTACCAAACTGTGAACAAGAAGAAATACTGAAACGATTGGATGAATTAAAACAAACACTGCTGCTAACCCGAGAAGCAGCTAAACCTTTAATTGACTTGATATCTTTGGACTTTTCATCTGACAGCAACTCGGCAGAAAATTTTTATAAACTCTCTAAACCTTGCAATCAAACAATTCAGTTAAAGAAGGAAAATAACCTACATCTCAGCAAGCCCACATGTCCTTCTATTCCAAAACAGCCCAAATTGACTCCATCTTGTCCTGTTTCAGATAATGACAATTTGCTTCATTCTGCACTATCTGAGGGCCCTGATCAGATAATAGGACAAAAGGAAGTTGTTGTATCAAGAGTACACTCTAATCAAGATCTTCAGCTTGCAAAGCCAGCCACACCCAGAGACTGTAAAGTAATCAACAGCCCAAAGTTGCTGGTTCTTCATCCAAACGACCACCTCCCTCAAAACTTCCTGGAGCCTACTCAACAGATAGTTAGAGGAGAATGTAGGCAAATGCCAAATCAGTGTGTGTTTTTTGACATCGAAGGAATTTTGGATAATATCACTTCTGTAGAATGACTGAAAAACTCCTGTGTTTTAACCCAAAATTCCAATACCTTCACAGCTATCCCGACAAATTTACAGCTTAAAGATACTATTCAGCTACTAACTTGGAATATTGCTGGCTGGAAGCCCAAAGAAATAGAAGGGGATTTGGTGGAGTTTCTCTCAAACTTTGACCTTATAGCACTCCAGGAGACCTGGCTGACCCTAGATGATGAAGAGATCCAACTACCAGGCTTTAGTTCCTGGTCCATTCCTGCAAAAAAATATAAGACTAAAGGGCGGGCATCCGGAGGATTGATTATTCTTGCTAAGGCTGAGTTAGGATGGCAAGGACAGAAGTTGATTCTAGGAGATGATTCTCCCCATTATTTAGCTGTTAATTGTTTTTATAAATCTTCTGAATTGGTATTATTGAACATTTATCTCCCACCACATACTTCTTCCTATTTTTCTCCTAATATATGGGCAAATCTAGAAGAGACAGTGTTAAAGATAAACAAAAATAATTCTAAAGCCACTGTAATTCTAGCAGGAGATTTCAATGCTAGGGTGGGGGCCTCTTTACAAAATTTTGTTCACTTGGGTATTATACCTGAGGATTATTTAATAAATGATCCACCCTGGCTTTCTAGTGACCCTAAAAGAAATACTGCAGGTTCTCAACTCGTCTCCCTGATTTATAAATGTAACCTTTTTATTTTAGGTGGTAAAGCAACTGATTTTATATATCCTTTTACATATCATGCAGGAAACTCCAGCAGTGTTTTAGATTACATATGTGTTTCTCGAGATAAGTTTGAGTTATTTTCAGACATCCAAGCCCTTGTGAGGGAAGATAGCGATCATCAACCTATTACAGTCTCCTTCCAAAGCAGATCAGATACAAGGATATTTACGCCCCATGACAAGATGATACTAGCTAACCTTGAAGTGAGGCAGGAGAGAAGACTTAAATGGGCTAAGGTTGATACCAAGGCATTATCGATTTTTTTGAATTCTGAACAGGCCCTGATTTGGAGAAATTCAATTTCTTCTTCTACTTTAGGTTCAGACAAAATCCTCACTCAATATGGTGACTTGTGTCATTCACTAAAAAATTTTTTAACTAACAATCTTCCTATTAGAAACCGTCAGCGAATTTGCACCAATTGGTTCGATTCTGACTGTTTACATAGTAGAAAACTTTTGAGGGCAGCTATGCATCAGGCCTTGGGACATCCTACCACAAAAAATCATGCTAAAATGTTAAAAATTAGGCGTGACTATAAGAAATTGATATCCATTAAGAAAGCCTCTTTTAGAGCAAAATTATGGTCTGATTTGGACATCTGGGCAAAAGGGACAAATTCAGTCTTCTTTTGGAATACTGTATCGAGTTTGCTGAAGGAACGTAAATTTCATTTCGATATTCCTATCCCAGCTTCGGCTTGGGAAGAATATTATGCCAAATTATTTTCTAATACTAATCAGGGCCTTTTGCATAAACAAAGTACAGATTTTTTACCTTTTGTAAACCTTCCCCCCTGGCCTCCAGTATCTGTATCAGAAATCAAAACTATTGTTCGATCTTTAAAATCTAATAAGGCTCCTGGAGAAGATTTTTTACCTCCAGAACTTTTTAAGACTCATATTGATTGGTGGGCCCCACTATTAGCAGGGCTGTTTACTTATATAAATAGTACAGGTTGTATCCCAGTTGGATGGGAAGTTGCCATTATTGTTCCCCTATATAAAAAAGGAGATAAAAAGGATCCAAAGAATTATAGACCAACAAGCCTTATTGGAATTGTGGCTAAAATGTATGCTAAACATCTGTTGAGCAAGGTAGAAGATTGGGTTATGGAAAATAATCTTTTAGTGGAAGAACAAGCTGGTTTTAGACCAGAGCGCTCCACTGTAGACAATTGTTTTACTCTATATCATCTTCTTTCAAAACAATTAACTAATGGCAAGAAACTGTATACCGCATTTATAGATCTTAGTGCGGCTTTTGATTCGATAAATAGAAATATTCTGTGGATGAAATTGGCCAGTTTAAATATGGAACCCAGACTCTTATTTTTGGTTAAGGCCCTTTATTCAAACACTTATCTGAAAGTCCGTACAGGTTTAAATGGCTCTCTAACTAAGAGTATACCCACCTTCAGTGGCGTTAGACAGGGTTGTATATTAGCCCCAATGCTTTTTATCCTGTATGTAAATGATCTACCAGGATTCCTGTTTGATGTAGACACTCATATGCCAAAGATCCTTGATAAATTTATTAATATTTTACTATATGCTGATGACATGGTTCTAATGGCACATTCCCAAATAGGCCTGAGAAGACTGCTAAAAAAACTGAACAATTACTGTGCTCTCAATTGTTTAAACATTAATAAAAGTAAATCCAAAGTGATGGTTTTCAGCAGAAAAAATGTGAAGTATAATTGGCAGCTAAATGGAGAGTCTATTGAACAAGTTAATTGTTTTAACTATCTAGGAGTGGTTTTTACCAGTTCAGGCTTGTGGTTAAATCACTTTAAAAGAAGCTCAGAAAGGGCAGCGGCAAGTAATAAAAGATTATATAAATTATTTAACTACAATTATCCAGGCACTCTGACTCCTATACTGAAAGTGTTTAGGGCCAAAATAGTTCCAATGCTGACCTATGGTTCAGAATTATGGGGTTTAAAAAAAGCTACCCCTCTCGAACAAATTCAAACTCGCTTTTTAAGATCCATATTGGGAACTGATAAAAATACGTCTGCCCCTGCAGTCAGAGCAGAATTAGGTATCCATTCCTTACATAGTCACTCAATTATTAAAGTTTTTACTTATTGGCTGAAGATCCAACAAATGGATTCAGATAGACTTCCCAAATTATGCTTAATGGAACAGACAAATATGGCACAGCCCAATTCCTGGATCAGCCAACTTTATGAAGTTATTTTAAGACATGGGTTTTCTATTCAGTATTTGCTTTCAACGGTCTCACAGGCAAGGGACATGTTTAAACAGAGAGTCCTGGATATTAGTGCACAATCTGACATGGAATTATTAACTAAAAATAGATCTTTAAATTGGTTGGTTAAGAATAAAACTATATTTCAACCTGAAAAGTATCTAGCAATGAGTATTCCACAAACTTTAAGAAGGGCCTATACTAGAGCTAGATTTGAATTGCTGGATTCCATGGACAAATATGGGCGTTTCCACCACTTGCCATATCATGAGAGAACCTGCATATGCGGTTCTCCAACCATTGAAAATATTTTTCATATTTTGTTCAATTGCCAATTATATGCATCCATTAGGCATAAATATTTATCATCTTTATTAGAAAGAACAGCATACTGGGATCCAAACCACAGACTGTCTTATTTCCTCCTGGGTTCAAATGTGCATATTGTACGTAGGACTGCTAAGTTTATAACTAAGGCAACGGTCATTAGAACTCAATACATTGAACAAATTGGGGTATCCTGTAAGGGAGATTTATATATCTGATTTATGACCCTATGTATTATCACATATGTATTTTATTATTGTATTTTATTTTTGTATTGTATTGTATTGTACTGTATTGTATTGTATTGATAAGGTCACAGGACTAATCAATTAATAAACTACTACTACCACTGTCTAGGACTGGCCTAGCTTCTTTCTGAGAAGTGCATATTCTCAATTTCTTTCTGTGACTAGGTTTTAAATAGGGCACATTTAAAGAAACAAACCTAAAATTGAATTTTGAACCAGTTGCTCTGAGTCACATGTTTTGTCTACTTTGAGCTCCAGTGATTTGAAAATTACAGGAAAAAATGTATTAATTTCTGGATATATTCAAAAATAATTTGGGGAAACATTACCCTAATCACTTGAACAGTGGAAGCATTCTCCTCATACTTATTTACTTGTGCCACAGTATTTATATACTGCTCCAATCAATACAGGCTCAGGTAGATGCATAACAAGAGATCCCTAGAAACCCCTAACCCACATTAAAACAAAACAATAATAAAGAATGCCTTTAAGGCCTTCAGAAACATCAGAAAGGTAGGAGCAACGTATACCTCCCAGGGCAGTATATTTTACATTGTTGGGGTTACTACAGAGAGGAGTGACTATAGGGTTACTACTGGCTTACACCTCGCTTTAGAACTCATAGGCTGGGATCCTCAGCAGACTTACTCTAGATGTTTTGACTGGATGGATCAAGTGGTCCCTGATGTACTTCCAGGCTTCCTTGGATTAATTAGTGTATACATCGGGTTTGTGAGAATGTTTAGAAAATTATGTATTGCAGCAAATACTGGGGATGTATCTGATGAAATAGACCTTGAATGGATTTTTAAATCTGAAAAATGTAAACAGGTTTTCCCGTAAGGAATACTTACTGAAATGTGAATGGAATTATCAAGAATTGTATATATTGTAAGGATACTATTTCCTGGGATAATTTATCCTGTTTCAATCCATTAATGCCTTTGTCTTCACACATTGAATAAAATTAATATGTCCTATTGTCCTCACAGAACCACGGAGAAGGTCTCCTATCAGTACAACAATATGTACATTTTTTCCTTTAACAAACCACTCGTATTCTCAGGAATTTCTTCCTGAGTTTTATTCAAAATCTTCTCTCTCATAGTTTAATTTTGTTGGTTTGGATTGCACAGCCCCATTCAGATACTATTTTCTGAAGCATATTTAGGCAAGCGCTTCTTACTACAAGTCAGGGAGAAGCAATGTTGAAATAATGCAAATGGATTAATGCCAGCCTTATATTATCTAAAAAACATTTCAGACTTTTGGGTGCTGACTTCAGATTTCTGGTGGGGGTAGGTTTCAACCTCATTGAAATGTCTTCACAAATCATGTGCAGTTGCTAGTTTCAAGAGATCCAACATTTTGCAGATGCTCATGATGCACGGGGCTTTTTTAATGCCATAAAGGCCATCTACGGACCAACAAACTATGGTACAAATCCCTTACGCTCAATAGATGGTGTCAAACTTCTAAAGGACAAAGAGTCTATTGCACTGCGCTGGAAAGAGCATTACTACAATCTCCTTAATCGTCACTCTACTGTGGCTGATGAAGTCTTCTTGCAAATCCCGCAAAAACAAATAAGAGATGAGCTTGCAGTACCCCCTAGTTTGGAGGAAGTCAGTAAAGCCACTAATCAAATGAAAAATAACAAAGCTAGTGGACCTGATGGGATTCCTGCTGAAGTTTTTAAAGAAGGCGGGCCTGAACTTACACAACAACTTCATAAGCTCATCGAAAAAATCTGGATGAGGGAGGAGATTCCAGCAGACTTTAGGGATGCCATAATTATCACTCCCTTTAAAAAGGGTGATAGAACAGACTGTGGAAACTATCGAGGCATCTCCCTTCTAGCTACGGCAGGCAAAATCCTCGGAAGGATCCTTGCAAACTGTCTCCTATCTATATCAGAAGACATCCTCCCTGAAACGCAAAATGGCTTCTGCCCTTCCAGAGGGACAGTGGATATGATCTTCACTGCATGACAGCTCCAAGAAAAATGCAAGGAGCAAAACTGCCCTCTGTACATGGCATTTATTGATCTGACTAAGGCTTTTGATACTGTAAATCGTACTGCTCTCTGGACCATCCTTCTGAAAATCGGATGCCCTGATAAATTTGTGAACATCTTGCAGCTACTCCATGAAGACATGATGGTAACAATCCTGAATAATAATGTCTCTCAAAGCGATCCATTTAAAGTGGGATCTGGCGTTAAACAGGGATGTGTTATTGCTCCAACCTTATTCGCTATCTTCATCGCTCTGATTCTACACCTTGTTGAAGGGAAACTTCCTACTGGTGTAGAAATTATATATCGAACAGATGGAAAGCTTTTTAAGCTTAGTAGGCTGAAAGCAAAAAATAAGGTAATTACAACTTCTGTTATAGAACTTCAATATGCTGATGATAACGTAGTCCGTGCACACTCCGAGGAAGATCTTCAAACTATCCTAAACATCTTTGCAGAAGCATATGAAAAGCTCGGCCTCTCGATTAACATTAAAAAAACCAAAGTGCTTTACCAGCAAGTTCGAACCAATCCCTCCGCAGTGCCATCAATCCAGCTTAAAGGTGTGTCACTAGAAAATGTCGACCACTTTTCTTATCTCGGCAGCCATCTATCTACAAAAGCCGACATCGACGCTGAAATTCAGCATCGCCTGAGCTCTGCGGGTGTAGCTTTCTCCCGAATGAAGCGTAGAGTGTTTGAGGATCGGGACATTCGCAGGGAGACCAAAATGCTTGTTTACAAAGCCATTGTACTACCAACCCTTCTGTACGCCTGTGAAACATGGACCCTCTACAAACGCCACCTCCAACTTCTTGAAAGATTCCATCAACGCTGCCTCCGAAAAATTCTGCAAATTACTTGGGAAGATAGGCGGACTAATGTTAGCGTATTAGAAGAAGCGAAAACCACCAGCATTGAAACAATGATCATCCAACATCAACTTCGCTGGACCGGTCATGTTGTTCGAATGCCTGACCATCGTCTTCCAAAGCAGCTACTTTACTCCCAGCTTAAGAATGGAAAACGGAATATTGGTGGACAGCAAAAGAGATTCAAAGATACTCTCAAAGCTAATTTTAAAAAAATTAATATCAGCATTGAGAACTAGGAAGCCCTAACTCATGAGCGTTTCAATTGGAGGTCATCCTTTATTAAAGGCGCTACGGACTTTGAAGAAGCACGAGTACTGGGCGAAAGGGAGAAATGAGCTAAGAGGAAGGCACGTCAAGCAAACCCTCATCGTGACCGTCTTCCACCTGGAAACCTATGCCCTCATTGTGGGAGGTTGTGCAGATCCAGAATTGGCCTTTACAGCCACTTACAGATCCACTGTTAAGGTTTTACCCCTGGAAGACAATCTTACTCGGCTACGAGTGATCGCCAAGAAGAAGAAGCAGCAGCTAGCTTCCTGCTTGAGTTGCTAGATAATTTGCTTGAGATGAATAGGTCAATTTCTACTTATGTAATGTGGGTGTTTTCAGATTTGTATTTTTTGAATTGTTTCTTTTTGATTTCTCCTGTTATGTAGGTTACCTCTAATCACAGCTGCATTAGTTCAAGGGAAAGCTCTAGGTGGAGGAGCAGAAGTAACCACTGCATGTGATTTCAGGTAAACTTAAGAGCATCACTCATAGCTCTGGGGCCCCATTCAGATGCTATTTCCTCCCCAAATTGTCCCCAGGGGAAGCGTGGTAGCAAGTCCCAGTGCTATCTTACCTATTATTCCCTAATTATCCTATCGTGCTATGATATATTTTAGTATTTTTCTTTAGCTCTATTATTATCCCACCTTTATTTTTGTCTGTCTGTCTGTCTGTCTGTCTGTCTGAAGGTACAGTATATTTGAATGTGTGCACTTTACTTTTTAACTAAACGTTTGATGATTTAATTCTATATTGTAAAACACTGATTCATGAGAACTCTAACTTAAACAAGAAAATTTGCTATTATTCCTTTAGTTATAACTGTGTTTTAAAAAAGTTAAGCAACGTCCCCCTCCTTTTTTATTTGAACAATTCATTGTGGTTATAGGCCTGAGAATTAGATCCTTGTCTTGTTTAAAAGCAATGCACCTAGTGCAATAATCTATTATTCTCCATTACACAGCAAGCTTCCCTTCATATTTCATAAGTATACCAGTTGAAATTCCCCTTCCCTGCCATTCTGTTTCCTTTGTTTAGGTCACTAAAACTACCTGCTGATAGTAAATTGAAAGTCTCTCCCAATTCTTTATTTTACATGCAGCTTCCTGGGTTGTTAAATGCCAATAACCCATCTCCCCAGGTGCCCCCAGTCACGTCCCCTGCACACCCCATGCTATGTCTTAGATGCCCCAAATCGTCTCCCTTGCAGGTGGGTTAAGCTCATATATCAATACCTGCCTGAGATGATCCAATAAGGCTGGAGGACATTGGCCAAGTGGATCCTGATTTTCCCTAATACTTTCCAAATCAGTCTGCAACCTATACATCTTCGGAGGAGGATGAAATTTTTCCTTTTATATTTGGGGCATAGACTTTCAACCAGATCAGAGTATCAGATAATTAAAACAGTAAATATAAATTAATTTATGTAATATTCAGAACAAGCTGTCATATGTTAACTATAATAAGAATTATATCTATATCTATCATTACTGTCTCCCTGTTTAAAGGGCTGTATCAGAGTACCTGGTTTGAATAAAGACATAAAAGGCATTCTGTGGAACGGGCTCATATGCCTCTTGCCAATCTTTACATTAAATGCATGAACAGCAGTACAAGTGGCTAGATTCTTCATCACAGTTTAGACACAGAATATAAACCTTGGTATCCCAACTAAATTTGAATTTGCTCTTTAAGATGGTCTAGCGTGGATGATTTAGAGCAGGGGTGTCCAACCTTTTGGCTTCCCTGGGCCACATTGAGTGAAGAGGAATTGTCTTGGGCCACACATAAAATATATAATATAGTTAATGTATATAGGTAATAAAACTTCATTTATTTTTTTATATTTTTATTATAAAATTTTTAAAAAGAGGGCAACATAAAACTAGTAGGATATTTGACTTTGTTTTTGTGAAACTAATGCATCAATGTCTGGTTCGATGAAACTGGTTGCAATTCTCAGTGAGTTCTCAAGGTGCTCATCAGAAATTTTAATTCTAATTTTACTCTTCGTGTGCTTCATCCTTGAAAATAGTTGCTCACAAATGTACGTGCTGCCAAAAAGTGATGTCATGAATAAGGCGTGATTGTGAAGCGAGGGATATTTTTCTCTGGGAAGATAGGTCTTATAAAAGTCCAGTAGAGAGACATGATCAAATTTTTCTTTGAGTTGAATGTCTGATTGCAACTCTATGCATTCCATTTGAAAATTTGGAGGTAATGTAGTTATGTCGACTGAAAATGGAGTCGAAAATATACCAAAATATTGATGATTTTTCTGGAAATCTTGAAACCTGTTCTCAAATTCCTGTATCAAACCAGAAAGCAAGGCTGCATATTTCTCGCTATTCACAGGACTGTGTTTAGCCAACGTATTAAAATGTATAAAATTATTTTCCATAACTTGAGCTTGCCATACTTTAAGTTTCATTTCAAACGCTGTTATGGTTTGAAACATTGTGGTGATAAGTTGGTTTTCACCTTGAAGACGCATGTTTAACTCGAGCGGTCACATCCACCAAAAATGCTAAATTTGTCAAGTGCAATGTGGCTTAGTTCCCCATTTTTCTACTTTTGATATGCACACTTTCACACTTTCTCCCCGAAGGAGACCTCCAGCGCCACGTCTCCCAAACCCCTCCTTTGGGAGGAGAGGGCTGGGCAGGCAGCCCCCCGCCCTGGCCTCCCCATGTGGGGACCCCTCCCCAGCCTCACCTCCCCAGACGGCTGCAGCGCGGGCAGCCCTGGAAAGGAGAAAAGGAGGGCCGATCCCTTTCTAGCCGAAAGGGATCGGCCCTAAATTCCTTCCTCTGCCCTCCCCAGAGACCTCCAGTGCCACGTCTCCCAAACCCCTCCTTTGGGAGGAGAGGACTGGGCAGGTAGCCCCCCACCCTAGCTTCCCGGTGCCAGGAAAAGAAAGCAGCCCACCTCGTGCTTCTTGCCCATTGCTGCAAACGCCTGATGGCACGCTTGCCCCAGCGGCAATCCGGGGCTGGCCAGTTGGTGACTCGCTTCTCCACCTTGTGGCTTGCAGTGCACCCGCCGCCCTTCCCGGGCCTCCTCTTTCTTCGACGCCCAAATCTGCCCTCCGCCGCGCATGCTCTACCCCACACCTTCCCTTGGCTGCTGCCACCTGCCGGGCAGATCGCAAGGTACGAGTTGAGAAAAAAATTGCAAAATAATGTTTTGGGGCCGCACGCCAGGCTTGTCGATCGGAAGATCGCAAGTTCGGAGGTTCGAATCCCTAGCCCTGCATGCGGAGTGAGCTCCTGCACTAGCTCCAGCTCTTGCCAACCTAGCAATTCAAAAGCATGCAAATGCAAGTAGATGAATAGGTACCACTTTGGTGGGTAGGTAACAGCATTCTGCGCTTCGTCATGCGGCCACATGACCGCGGAAGCGTCTTCGGACAACACTGGCTCTTCAGCTAACAAACAGAGATGAGCACCAGCCCCTAGAGTCGGACACGACTGCACAAATGTGCGGGGGGAACCTTTACCTTTTTACTTACTAGCTGTTCAGAGCTGCATGCAGCCCAAGGGCCGCGGGTTGGACACTCCTGATTTAGAGAGCAATCTTTTGTTGTTTGTTTTTCATTACCTACTTCCATGTATCTCTCTACCTTCAATGAAGCTTCTTAATTTGCACTTTGACTGTATCTCTTGGACAACTCAGGGAATTGTTTCCTATGTGCCAGGTCATCCTCTCATGCTACAGGCTTTGACCAAAGCGAGATAGAGTGGAAAGTAGCTAAATGGCCTAGTAACAATGGGGAAAATAGCTGATAGGTCTCTCCCTCTAACTGGAAAAGTTAGCTTCCAGTTCTTGGGAATTCCTCTTTTTTATCAGTCAGATAAAAGGAGATGAAATAGTAGACTTTTAAGTAGATTTAGCAGACCATCCTTGCTCTTGAGACAGGTGTGCATTTTCCATGCTTGTTTCTTGTAAGACAGCTGCATAAGCATGTCAGAACAATCTTAGCAATTTGGAATTTGAGCATCCAAATATAGTGCTGGTCTGTGAGCTGCATTATTATGTAGAAATATCAAGCAAAAAAAAAAAGATGTGGCAAATAGAGGGGAATGGGAAACTACTGGGCACTGGTTTATTTGTTACAGAAGGGCTGCTGTATCATTCAGCCTTTGAATCTCTCTATGTAGCAGTATCATTTAACATTAGTCTGAAATAAATTTTATATCTAATTTTAATTCTATACCTATAGATATAGATCTCTCTCTCTCTCTCTCTCTCTCTCTCTCATTTACAACCCACCACACCATTAAAACTGGCATTGGTAAGAGCCAGCTAAAATTAAACATCATGTTTCTACCAAGACTTTCTCCAAATTTTGTAGGTATGGTTAGCCTTAAAGAATATTTTGAAGTGCCTTGATATTGGCACATGGAAATTATTTTGGTTGTAAGGTTCACATGGAGAATGCTTTGTGAACATTACATATACCTTCAGCTGCCACATGTGCTGTGTTAACTCAGTTGCATCAATGTATGCTGTTAGATTTGGGTACCTTTCTTCTTTGGTTATTGTTGAGAACATTTCCTCAACTCCACCCATCTTTTCCTTGTGCTTGGCTCAGGCACCAGTGACGAGTTTGGAACATAAGACATAAATGTAATTCCTTGTACTTCAGTCTGTGTAATTAGGTAGCTCACATAAAATAAATTTGGCAAAAAGCGTGTAGTGGCAATGCGGAAGACCATTGTTATATCGAGGAGTTAAGTGACATATTTTGATTTTCTCCCTCACCCGAAGAAGATTAGAGTTTATTTTGAGTTATACTGATGTTTAACTGGCTTGTTTTTATTTCTGTTTGGAATGGAGGGGGAGATAAGAGAAAACCCCAAGATTAAAGGTTTAAGAATAACTCCACTCTTCCACCAGCCCCTTCAGAAAACATTTCTGTTTGGAATGGGGGTGGGGGGGTGGGGGGAGATAAGAGATTGTTTTTGTTAGGCACTAGCTTATCTGTATAGCTTCCCAGGTTCTTGGATTATGTCATAAACAGGTGCTTCAGACTCTGAGAACCATTCTAATCAAGGTCAGGTCATGCAGCCTCGGTACCATGGAAACAGAGTCATGGGGTTTGAGGGCCAGACTTTGATAAAAACCTTAGGATTGTCTTTTGAGTTTGGGAGCTTCTGCACAGACTCTGCGCGCTGGGGTGCTGTGGAACTTAGAGCCATCCTTGGGGTATTCCTGCTACCTTGGTCAGGAGGCTCCTGGTAGCAAAAGGAAATAAAGGTGTCACCTTGCTTAGGTATGTTATGAATTCTTTCTTTATGCTATACTTTTTATGCTTTTGTTTAATCTGCCTAAACTGTGTTTCTGTTTAAACTCTGTTTGCTTAAGTTTATAATAAAGCTTAAAGTTTCTTTATCCACTGGCGTGCTTATTGTCTCTGGATTTAAAAGAACCAATTGCCTGAGCACCTGATCACTGCTTGGACACTTGGTAGAACAAAGCCCTAATCAGAATATGTGGCTTTGAACAAGGTCAAATGAACAGCTCAGTGCAGAACTTTTCTCAGCTTTCTCCCCCCTCCAAAAAAAACCCCACACCCCACACCCTTTGCTTTAGACCCACAGATTTGATATTACTGTATAAGTACAGTCATGAAACACTGTATAATTTACAGGATTGTCTGGAATGAGAAGCCTTAGTTTGATTTCCCATGTTTTAATTCTTCTCCTAGCTAAAGATCTCACTTTAATTTCAATCTATTTAAAATTCATCCTAATGCAACTAGCAATAAAGTGGGGAAAAGCTGTATCGTTTAGCTAGCCCCTTCCTGTACTTGTGAACATATAAAAGAAGCTGACTGAGGTGGACAGAATGCCTGTCTTTTCCACATACTGTTCCACATTGGCCTTCCAGATGTGTTAGGAAGCCCTTAACCAAGATAGGAAAGCAATGGCACCCTCTTGTTTACACTCCCCCGCAACTGGTGTTCAGGGACCAGAGGCCTGTGGTCCTGGAAGTAATATATAGCCATTGTGACTTGTGACCATTAAGAAATGGAAATGTGTAGAATAGTTCTGTGCCAGTGTTAACACACTATAGTTTTTCATGCAGCCATAAAACTTTAGAGTAGGATAAGGCCTTGTAGGCTACTCAGTTTACTCCTTTGTTCAGTGGAGGAAATCAGGAGTTAGAACATTCCAAGTGATGGTTGTACAGCCTTTATTCTTCAGGAAAACAAAAACAAAACAACAAACCACTATTCCTTTAGGTAATTCGTTCCATTGCCAAGTTACTTGTATATGTATGTGTTTTAAGATAATCTCCTTTGAGTCAAGCTTGATTTCTGGTAACTTCATGGGCACATCCATATAGTTTGTGTGGGATAGTAAGATAGAAATTCAGGCAAACTAGGTGTTTTTTTTCTTCCCCAAAGCCTACAATATGACCCAGTTTTGAAGGCTTGGATGCAATAGTAAGATATGCCAGTTTGGGTCTTAGTTGCTGGAAGTACTATTTAAATAGGATATGCCATGGCATGGTCCTCTGCACCCATCTCAGTTCATGCTTTAGGCCTGCTAGTATCTGTTTCTATAGTGCTGGAAATTGCACCTCTCCCAATCTAAAATGACACCATCGATGTGTATTGAACTAGGGTAGAGATTTGTGTTAGCTTTTGGCACAATCTCCTAATTCCCATTCCCAAACCCTAAATATAAATATGCTTAATCCCCTAAAACTGTGTGCCCTTCCTGCTGTCTTTCTCCTGATTTCTTTTTTTTAATTGTATCTTAACCCTCCCACAACTGGAGAATTTTATATGCATTTATACATACAGTATATATGTACCTGGCAAATATGACAAGCAAAGCCTTGACAAGGATGGTAGGAAAGGAAGATTTAATAGAGGTGTATTCCTAGGCTTATCTATATGCACAGCTCTGTGTATCCATGCCAACCATGGAAGTGATGCTCAGCATACCAGTGTTTCTTGTCCTCTTCTGGCCAAACTGTTTGCTTACAGGAGGCTGAACAAGGGCTGCAGGAGACTGATTCTCACTGATTTAATAGGGAGAGGGAAGATAGAACTATAACTTCCTGCTAATTCGACTGGATGATGGAATGAAAAACCTTCAATACTTTTCCTAGGAACTTGTGTGCAGTGAAACACTGAGATAAATAGATGAATATATTTGATTGCTCAGGCTGCGTCAGGACAACAGCAACAGTGGTAGAACTATGATGGGAGCCTTGTTCCATGGGGATGATGGAGTTGTGGCTCAACACATTCAGTGGGAGTTAGGTTGCTATTTTAGATTGACTTAGATCACTTCCAGATACTGTATACCTTCTCTCTGAATTTTCACAAGAGTAAAGGAGGCAATCAAAGTGATGTTGGTTCCTTTCTTGGAGAGTCAACTCCCAGTCTCATACCTGATCAAGCTGTTTTCTTCTCTGTGCTTCCCATTGCCAGATGATTTGGGACCTATGAGATTCCCGAAGCAGAGTCCTGGTCACCAGCAACCATAGTTATCTGGCCTCTAACCACAGTAGACTTCTCAGAGCAGGCTGGGATAGGTCACTTGAAAGAATTCAGTAGGTTTAAAAAGGTGAGAGAGATCTGTATCATGTAGAAACAGGTGTTGGATATGCAGAGAACACAAAAATGTATGTGTGTGTGAGAGAGAGGCGGAAAGACACCAAAAAAAGTAAAGAGACTTTGAGATCTATGACCCTGTTCCTCTGCACCTTGCATGCACCTGCCCATTAATAAAGCTAGGAAGCTAGATAAATTATTTGGTACTACTTAGTTTTGGTGGGAGAGAATTGTAAGCAATCTAACTCGCATTCCAGGGCATTTCATTTCAATCACATGTTCACAGAGAGCAACCACAGCTTTGTCTTGTGATACTTAATAGTCTTTTTATTTCTTATATTTAAATTCAGAGCAGTAAACAGGACAGTTTCTACTTGAAATTCTGTTGCCTCCTCCTTTTACAATAATGCATTCTTCTCAGGCTAAATTTCACACAATGCTTTCACATATTCATGAGCTGTTCTTGAGAAATACAAGCTAAGAAAACACTGCTGTGAGATTGGCACTCCATGTTTGGGTGAACAAAAGACATATAGGCTGACTGTGTTCATAAAGTCACCTATTGACAATTTGATTTGTCTTAATCAAATCTTTGTTGTTGTTATTAAATAAAAATGCCATATTTAATTTTAAAGGTTTGAATTTAAAAAGGATTTTAGAATGGCTGGAGATACAATAATAAGAATTTTGAGATGTATAGCATACAATCTATAATCCATAGAGTGATAATACCTTTATTGGGACCAACTGGAGTCCCAAACTGTATAAATGTTTGAGTTCTTTTCTGAGAAAAAGTTCTGGATAACTTAAAAGCCTGCACACTATTTTATACTAGTTTGTTTGTTCCCAATCAAGTTATATCAAGCTATGGATTTTGGATTTCTTTCAAAGACCAACATGCTTCAAACAATATAAGAAAGCAAACGGTACTTCTAACAGATGTAAGAAAGTGGTATAATATAAGAAAGTGGTATTTTTAATAGCAACACTAAATAACATGTACTGCAGTGTTCTGAATTTTTGCTTAACTGCTAGCATTCTTCTATGTATTGAGGGTCTATCTAACCTGTCTATCAAGAATTGTAACTCCTCAAAATCTTTGTATATCCAAAAACCAATTTGTGCAGGTACCACACGTACACATTAAGCAAGCTATTCTTTAGATAGCCTTAACATTAAAATCCATATTTGGGTAATGAAGATGACTTACTTGAAGGGCTGAATTTTATTGAGAAAATGGCTTTGCCCATCATGAGCACCCTTCTCTCTTCACTCACGAAATCTCTCTCCCTTCCTCCTAAGGGAGCAGCTGCAGTACATGTTATTTAGTGTTGCTATTGAAAATACCACTTTCTTATATGTAGCTTGAATCATGTCAACTGGATTTCTATTTTCTTAATGGAAACGTTTCGCTCCTTATCCAAGGGGCTTCTTCAGTCTGAGCAAAGTTGGTAAGGGAATCCTAAATATGTTCCTAGGTAGCTGTGTGACCTTACACCTGGGGCTAGGTCATGGTTATATTGAGATGTAATTTTTAAGTCCTTTTATCATCTAATGGAGGGTCGTTAAAAACACCATGCTGCTGTTGAGCTTCTGAAATGGTCTTAATCTTCCTAGGCACAGAAGACAACACGGGGAGGAAGATGGGGGAGAGTTTGTGCCTGAGGCCCCCACCTCTATTCAAGGAAGGATTTTCCAAGTTGGCATAAATGGATTCCTTGACCCCTCTCTCAAACCACCTATCTTCTCTGTCTAAAATGTGAACATTAATGTCCTCAAATGAATGTCCTTTTTCTTTTAGATGAAGATAAACTGCTGACTCTGGTCCTGTGGTGTTATTTCTCCTGTGTTGTGCCATCCTCCTGTACATAGGTTGTTTGGTTTCTCCAATGTAGAGTTCAGAGCACTGAACTCTACATTGGAGAAACCAAACAACCTATGTACAGGAGGATGGCACAACACAGGAGAAATAACACCACAGGACCAGAGTCAGCAGTTTATCTTCATCTAAAAGAAAAAGGACATTCATTTGAGGACATTAATGTTCACATTTTAGACAGAGAAGATAGGTGGTTTGAGAGAGGGGTCAAGGAATCCATTTATGCCAACTTGGAAAATCCTTCCTTGAATAGAGGTGGGGGCCTCAGGCACAAACTCTCCCCCATCTTCCTCCCCGTGTTGTCTTCTGTGCCTAGGAAGATTAAGACCATTTCAGAAGCTCAACAGCAGCATGGTGTTTTTAACGACCCTCCATTAGATGATAAAAGGACTTAAAAATTACATCTCAATATAACCATGACCTAGCCCCAGGTGTAAGGTCACACAGCTACCTAGGAACATATTTAGGATTCCCTTACCAACTTTGCTCAGACTGAAGAAGCCCCTTGGATAAGGAGCGAAACGTTTCCATTAAGAAAATAGAAATCCAGTTGACATGATTCAAGCTACAGACAATTCCACCTGGATGACTGAGAACCTTCATAGACCACTTTCTTATATTATACCACTTTCTTACCTCTGTTAGAAGTTCCGTTTGCCTTACAACAGTCAACTGTAAGTGCAAAGCAAGGTCTTTTCACTGGTGGCACTCCCTTTTTTTTAAAGGCCAGGCAAAACCCATCACCAGAGGCCTTTTAAATGCAGAGAAATGGCCTTTCTTATCCAGGCCATTGCTACCTGGCATAATAGTTAGCATGCATCTCTGCCTACAATCTGTTTTTATCACTTGGGTCCCATTTATTGATATTTTGCTGACTATTTTAGAATATGTCATCACCGTTGTAAAATGCGTTGAGCTCCCCTGTATAGAGAAAGGAAAGGGTCTGAATAAACCAAGCAGGAGGTCTGCGGCCAGGCCTTTGGCTGGTAAATGTGTCCGGAGGCAGGTGATTTCCTCCCTGACCTCCTTTGTTAAATCATGTCATAATTGTCTACTCTCAGGCTTGTCTTCTTCACTGATGACCTTGACATTGGTCCCATTCTTTTTCTCTCCTGCATGAATATTCCCCACAGACATACTTGCCTCCCACCTGTAACCTCCTCCTGTCCCTCAGTTAGTGTCCTCACTTCTCCCTGACCCCTATGCTCTTCTCACTTTCCCTTTTCACCATAACCTGCACCGCTCCACAGTCCCAAGCAAGCAGATGTTGGAGAAGGTATGAATTGTGGAGACAAGTAGCTATTGTCAGAAGTAGCTATTTACACTGGCATGCCTATTCAGGTCTTTGGCCCTACTCCAGCACACTGTAGCCGTGTCATTAGCTTCCTAGGAACTGTGCTAGTTCTCTTCTGCAGTATGGCATTAGCTTCAAGATTGTGTGGTACGTTGTGTTTTTCCGCCCCCTTTTTAAAAAGCACAATAAAGAATGACAGAGTATTTCCACAAGGGTGTGATAAATGGCGGAGTCCTGACTACGGTAGCAATTAACCCTTCCCTGCTACTTTGCCAAGGTATAGGATAATATCCCTGTCCATTATTACTCTTCACAGAACCTCTTTTTGTCTGTAGAGTCCTTGGTGCTCTCTGAGCCTTGTTGATTTCTTGCAGACGACCTCTTTTTGTCTGTACTGTCCTACTTACAGATAATGCAAGCTGTCCAGTTTCCTCTCTGAAGTATTCATTTATTTATTTGTTTCAATTAAATGCTCCCTTTGACCTACCTTTTTCTCAGTAGTTAACTACATGCAAAATTAGCCGCCTTTGCAGTGTAGATCACTATCTGGGCCAGTTTAAAATTAATTCAGGACCAAGAAACTACATTTGCTGTTTTGATATTATGATTCTTGTGTGTGCATGATGCACGTCACCTATTGTACTATGCTGTACTTTTGTTTTATGGATCTCCCCCATCTGTGCTGGATTTCAGATACTATAATCTGGAGTATAATGAATAGAGGCTTTGTGTCTTCATTTAATTTGGATATGCAGTTTTTGAAGAAAGAGAGATTAATATCAATCTGTTTATTGAAAGTTTGTACTCTTTTCCTAATGTATGATTTTCCTCTTAAAACGCTCAGTACGTAAATAATAGTTTTCCATTTAATTTTGAGTTTGTTTAGATCAGCTGAAGAGCATGTGACCACAGTCACCTAGCATTAGTGTAGATATAGTGGAGTTGATATTTCTACTTGCCCTCCTGGTGGCTGCTTCATTACCTCAGAGACTAAGGTGATGAGAAGAGCCACAGAAGGTCTCTTTCTCTTGGATCTGGAAAGGCAGGGAGAAAGGAATCATCCTCATAGTTGCAATTAATTTAAGAATTTATTTTTAAAGTCTCCAGTCTATTTTGTTTCGGAAACACATGCACAGAAAACAGGGCAACAGTCAGAGGTACAGAGGCAGTCTTCCTTCGGCACAACTGGAAGATCACAGGCTAGAAAGCCCATATGTCAGGAATGCTTTAATTCTGATTCCTGCACTAAGCATGGATTGGACTCAATGACCTAAATGGCTCCTTCCAATTCTGTGATGACAGGTATACGAACACATGCAGTAAACAATCCATTGTTAAAAGGCACAGCCTGTCTTTCTAGCTCTGCGTAATTTTGGTGAAAAGCACCATAGACTTGGGTAGCAAATACCGGAAGAAGCTCTTGTGGAGTAACTGGGCACGGTAGCTCAGCGGGTTAAACCGCTGAGTCTGCTGACCATAAGGTCGGCAGTTCGAATCCGCGTGGCGAGGTGAGCTCTCGTCACTAGCCCTAGCTCTCTGCCAACCCAGCGATTCGAAAGCTAAATAGCAAGTAGATAAATGGGTACCACTCACGTGGGGCAATATGCTGGCATCCTGTCGGGGAGTCGCCTCGGAACCGAAGATAAAGATCTGGAGAAGCCCGTGGATGGCGGCTGAGGATGGTGGCAGAGGACGACGGATCCCAATTTAACAACTTCCGGGATGTCAGCAGCCGGCTCCGAAAGCGAGGCATTCTGGGGCTTGTAGTTCCGATGCCTAGAAAGAAGAGCCGGTTCCCTCACCCCCTCCCTAATCGCGCGGGTATTGTAATATATATGGATGTATAATTAAAATATATGTAATGATGTTGTAAGCCGCCTAGAGTCCTCCATTAGGGAGGGGATAGGCGGGGTATAAATAAGATAAATAAATAAGTAAATAAACAAACTGGATAAATGTGGGCTAGATAGTACTACAATCTGGTGGATTTGCAACTGTTTAAACAACCACATCCAAAGAGGATTCATAAATGGTTCTGCATCTACCCGGAGGGAAGGACTGTGTGGGTTTTCCAGGGCTCTGTATTCAGCCCAATGTAATTCAACATACTTAAAAATGATCCACATGATACAATAGAAGGGATGCTGATCAGATCTGCAGATGGCATGGGGGGGGGAATGCTAATGCCTCAGAGGGCAACAGCACAATTCAAAATGACTTTGACAGATTTGAACACCGAGCCAGGATGATACTCAGCTGTGATATGCGTATGGTCCATTTAAATTAAAATGCATAGATATAGAATTGGGAAGACCTGGCTTGGTGGCAATGTGTGTGAAAGCAGGAACTAAAAGTCCTAGTGGGCCACCAGCAGAATGTGAGGAAGAAGTCTATTCTTGGGTTTTATCAGAAGCATGGCATCCAGTTCATTGGAGGTAATAGCTCCCTTGGACTATTCGTTTGTTTATTTATATGCTGCCCGATTCCCGACAACTCTGGGCAGTTTACCATTGAAAAGTTTACAGAAAAGGCAAAGAGATTGTGAGCGGCCCAAAGACAACATACAACAAACAAAAACCCTGTTCAACACTCCCTACCCACCCCCAGCCTGGCCAAGCAGGGGCTCAACCTTCTCCCTGCGTCCAAGCCTGGGAGAAAAGTCAGGTTTTTAATAGCTTTAAAAGGGACTCGAAGAAGCTAAAGTAAGTTCAAAGGAGAGCTACCAGGATGATAAAGGATCTCAAAACCAAGCATAGCTGAAACACTGAAAGGTGCTGGGCATGCTTAGTTGGTAAAAGAGAAGAGTAAGGAGAGATATGGTCGCACTCTAGAAATATCTAAAAGGCTGTCCCATGCAAGAGGGGCCTGGCCTATTCTCCGATGAAATTGACAGCAGGGCAATAACCAGTGGGTTGAAACACAAAGAAAGACCCAAGGTGAGTATTAGGAAGAAGTTCCAAGCAGTGGAATAACCTGCCTAGAATAATGGACTCCTCCTTGCTAGAGGTTATTAAAGGAAGGGTGGGTGGCTACCTGTCAGAGATGGTTTAGTTAGCGGATTCCTTCAAGGAGCAGGCGGTTGTAGTAGACAAGCTGTAAGGTTCCTTTCAACTTCTACATCTTATCAATCTATGATTGACTTCATATATTCCAATTTGAATCTGGAGAGGAAGGGTTTCTACCTGACCTCTCAGAGATACTTCATGATGGCAGGGACTGAGACGCCAGGTTTGTGTGCACTTACTTTGGGAGTAAAACAGTAGCAGATTGTCAAGAATCCTTGGGTAGGCTTTCATTTAGGGAGAGGTGGTGGTGCCATCCACAACTTCTAGCTTGTCTGTAAGATCAGCCAGAACTTTTGGATAGGTACTGCGTATGCTTTCCACTGTTACTTCCAGCATACTTTTTTATTTTCACTTGAAAGAGAGATGATTAAAATTGATCATGTTGTGATTTTCCCCAATACCTAATTTGCACCTTTGTAATTGTGGGACATGTGTTTGTTCACTGCAACTATCATTTTAAAGCATTTGCAGAAGTCACAAACAATAGTGTGGCAGCAGGAAAATATTTGAGCAAGATATGCTATGATGGACATGAGTTTTAAGATCTTTATAAATGTGTGAACCGGAATGTCAATATTAGATCGAAAGAATAATGTTTAGAAATTCTGGATTAGGGAATACTTTAAAAAATGATCTATTTGCGTTGTATTACTTAAGGGAAAATTTCTGCAAATCAATTCCCTGATGCTTGGTTAATGTGTCTAGTATTAAAAGATGTTCATTGTCAGCAAGTCTTGTCCAGAACTGTGCTTTGCATAGAAATGAAGCAGAGAATGTGATGGCATCATTGCAACACTTTAAACAGAATATTCTTTTTCACTGACAGGTTAATGACTCCAGAGAGTGAAATTAGATTTGTCCACAAGCAGATGGGCTTAGTGCCAGGCTGGGGGGGAGCTGCCAGGCTGACCCAAATCCTTGGCAGCAGCCCTGCCCTCAAGTTGTTGAGTGGTGCTGTGAAACTGGATCCAGAGCACGCCCTTCACATTGGCCTGGTAGATTCCATCTTGACCTCATCTGATGAACTTGAGTCTCTGAGAGAAATGCACACATGGCTTGAGCTATACACAACGGGCCCTGCTGAAGTAATTCAGGCTGTGAAGAAAGTTGTTTCAGCAGGAAGAGAGCTACAATTAGAAGCCGCCTTGAGGAGAGAAAAGGAGATATTTGGAACAGTTTGGGGCGGTCCTGCTAATTTGCAGGCATTGGCTCAGAGAACAAAACATAAATGAGTAATACATAAAAGAAATAGTTTTGATCTTACTTCCTTCAACTAAAACAGGTGCTGCCAGATGACTTGTGAGAAACTTTCCGAACATGAACGCAGTAGGTGTTAACCTTATTAGACCAGCCTGCCTGGAATGCCACTGGCACCCCACTGGCAATCAACCAGAGGTGCCACCCCAGGCTTTTTTTTTTCCCAAAAAAAATACTCCCCTCTTCCTCTACTGGCCTTGCCTCCCTCCTTTCCTTTCTTGAAAGACTGCCACTCAGATGGTACTTCCTGATATCTGTAAGCCCCACTTGGAAATTAATGTGCACAAAGCGGCATGCTTATAGTGTAAGAACCACCAGACAGTTTTCCTCAGAATTTTCAAATGCTGGCATTATGATTTGTGGCTTGTATATATAGACATTATGTTGAGAAGCTGCCTTTTCAGACAGGTTTAGCTGACATTGGTATCCTCAGCTCTAAAGTCCTGGAGACGATCACGAATAATTTATGATTCCTACATGTCATACCTTTGAATAACTAGCTCACTGTGAATTGACCCACTACCCCAAATTGAAACTGCAAAAATATCAAATACTTTTTGTTTGTTAGCAGTTCTTTCTGAACTGGCTGTTTATAAGCAAAGCTCCTGCCTTCAAGCCTCATGTCTAATAACTGGGTTCTTATTCCCTGAACTTATTCTCTTGGAGGCATTCAGTTTCAGTGTGAACTTCTTACCTTCACTCTCTATATTTATAAAGTTGACGTAAGGAAGAAATGCTCACTCTGCTGCATGGCAAAATTTGACATTCATATTCATGCTACCATTTGCCACCTTCACTTGCAATGAATAATTACTGGACATAGACATCAAAAGTGTAGAGAGAGTGAGGGGGAGTCCGACTCTTTTAGGCCGATTCCTACATATCTCATGCTAGAAGTAAAGTATCTGCTGCATCTCTCAGTACATCCTGCATACTCCTTGTTCAGCTTGTACTAGCTGGTCAGCCACAATAGTATAAACAGGGCTATGCAATGCTTCTGATGCAGTTCCCAAAAGTGCTTTACAATACATGGAATAGTAAATGGAGCACCTGTCTGTAACTTTTTACAACAGCAGTTCATTTTCCCAGGATAGTGCAGCAATTGGATTCTGTGTTTTCTGAAGGACCATTCTGGAATCAAATCCAAAGAACTGCACAGCCTTAAAACTAATCTTTGTGAATAAGCTTAAATTGTAATACCACATTCAACAATCTAGGCACCTGTTCAGGCAATAATTGAGTCTTTGCTTGCTGGCTGAGATTGGATACTCAGCACAACCATATACATATCTACTCTGGAGTATCAGTATATTCCACTGAACTCACTCCTAGACTGGTGAGTATACATAAGGTTGCAGCTTCACTCTATAGTCCTTGGATATCAGGAAGTTTGAAGTAGATGAATTCATCAATCTAGATTGCCTTAACAGACCTCTGCTAACCCATGGTAATAGCTTTTGCTGAAGAAAAGGAGTTCACTGCTGAACATACCTTTAATAAGTATCTCTATACTTTTCTTGAGATCATAGAGAGTAGGTATTCTTCCCAGCTGCAGACAGAAACCTGAAGAAAGTGGCAAGGCTTCCGGAAGCACAAAAGGAATTTTCACTTCTCTTAGTTCAGCGCTTCAACAATATGTGCTACCAGACCAAAAATCTAACCTCCCCTCTGGCTGGGAAGAAACAGACTAAGTCCCATCATTCACCATTCTAATTAAAGTTGAACATATAGCTGAGGATATTAGATCAATTTGAAAACATCTACAGCTGGGAAAGATGGTCTCTTCAAATCTGCAGACTTGTGTTTATTGCAGTAGCCTTGGTGAATCTGTTGAAATGAAGGCTATTTTGTAAGCAGATTTGAGTATGTATTTCTTAATTGCATACCTACAGGATACAATTTACTAGCAGAAAATGAGATACGGGGAGGAGAATTTTTAAAAATCAGTTAAGCACATTTAATAATTCTCATTGTCAAGCATTTTCTTCAGGTAAAATACATGATTGGGATGTCTGTACTTTTAATTGGAATCTGTTATGTCTCTAGCCTCTCTTATGAAGTTATTTCAAATGATGTATATGGGATTAATTACAATTTAATTTTATTGTGAACCTGAGCAAAAAGTACAATAATATGAATTATATAATTGTTCAGTAACTATAAATATTTTGTTCAATTCTGTAAAGGATATTTATGCACAGAAATAAATGGTTTAAATAAGCTGATTGACCAATGTTCCCTGGTTATTGGGAGGTAGAGCAGGAATTGGTGCAATTTGATATAAGGCAGATTTGCTTATAACAAAGATGATAATTATGTATCTGCTGCCTTAATTTTTTTAAAACTAAGATGTTGAGTATCTTGCTCTATTGCATATAACTTTGTATCTACAAAGCTCTAAGATGTTTACAAGCAGCTCAGTCTAAATGTTTTAAGAGCTATGGTTCATGTCCCTTGGTGTGTTATCAAATGCTCTCCCATGCCTGGAATACAGACTAGTTTCTATAGATGTGTGCATGAGACTATGTTGCTTAATGTATGGGTTAAAACAGATCTTCATGGAGAGAACTTTGGCCTCCTTGATCCTTGTGGATAACTTTGCATCTTCCTGGAAAAAGATATAGGAGGAAGGTACAGACTCAGATTTAGGATACCTGTGTCTCTCAGCCCAACATTTTCACCTCAGAGGGGGTTAAAATGCACTATCTAAACAAAAAACATTCTCTCTGAGTCTGATGTCCAGGATGGCTGAAGTACATCATTATTGCAGAGGCTAAAATAGATGTTTTGCAGTAGCCAACTGTTTAATAAATATTTTGTCCATTCTGCATAGAAGAGACTACTTCCTTACTAGATGTGATGATTTGAGTGATGATCAAGCCAGTCCCCCATGTTTTATTGCAGTCCTTTTTTTAAAAAAAAAACCAAGACTGGCATTCAGGCCTAATAACCCCCTTGCTAATTGTTTGGGCAGGTTGGGTGAGGAAAATACATATTTTCTGGTAGCTGACCTGTCTATAGAAATCTCCAAAACAGTCACTAAACTCTGGTTTATTGTTACTGCTGTAAGGTGATTATGGATGTAACTCTGGGACTGTTACTCTAATATGGATTTATTCTATTAATTGTCTGAATAATTTCATATTCTTCCTGCTTTCATCTACATGTATTAGAAATTTGATTCCTGAACTAAATAAATACATTTACCAGATTGCCATCTTAAACAGATTTTTACCATGGGAGCAGCATACATAATGCCTGGAATGAAGAACTATGGAGGTTCAAGAACTGCATTATTTTATTTTCAGCTATTAGATGTGGTTGTGTTCAACCTACATTTGATGGTCTCTCAATACAAAGTAAGTATTATTTTTATATATACTGCAATATATTTCACTGGCAAAGCAACTACCACTACTTTGATATTAAGCTATAGTGAGATGGCCCATATTATCCTAGGACTTCTCAGCTACATTACCTAAGAAAAAAGATCATTTCATTATGCTGCAAAAGTATTGCAGAATGCATGTAAATCCATTCCTGACAAAACATAATTTAAATAACATGACTGAAAACCAAATTCTGATAATTTCAATGTTAAAATGATTTTCTGATGGTTTCTACCATCTTCTCGTATAGAAGCTAGAAGAAGCAAATAAATGTTGTTGTGCCTTTTCTATCATTATCTTGTTTCAAATATTGTAAGCATCTTTCCATAGGAGCTTGATGTGCAAGCATCTTTATTTTTCTGCTCAATATTTGTTCTAGTCATCTTGGAAGCAAAATGCAGGGTTTTTTGTTCTTGTGCACTTAGTTCTTATGTTAACCAAAGGCAGTGCATATACCACTTTCAAGATGTGCCTTCAGTGTGACATGGGTTCAACTAAGATTGTTGATAAAATGTAGTTTATTAAATTATAAATTTTGTAACAAAAACAAGACACAAGAAAGACGCAAACAAGCTACAGGAACTAGACAGAGAGCCAATGAACACACCATGACTTTTTTTACAAGTAAAACTCTGCAACAGAAATTATTTTACATTTCATTCAGGATGATTCATCTCAGCTTTAGTAAAACATCTGAATTTCAGGAGTCACAACTATTTTATGTTAAAATTAAGCATCTTGCACATATCCAAACTCTTGGTCATTTCCAGTTTTTAATATTCCTTCCATACATCAATCCATGCAGATAGTAAAGATACTTAATGCAACAAATAATAACAGTTCCAAGTTGTACAGTGAATATACATTTGTCAAAAAAAGGAAGGTGGGTTTTAATATGGAGAGGGGCTTATACTACAAAATAAAAGGAGACATTTTACAAAACTGAGTGTTGCTAAACAGCTTCCAAACCATTAACACATGCCCAGATTTTTAAATGTTCAGTGTTCCAGACATATTAACAGACAGCTTTTAATGTTAGATGATCAGGCTTTTCCTTCCCCTTCTTCTCATGCTGAAACACTGTAAAATAGACTGCTAGGCTGGAGCGCAATGCCAATACGGACAAAATGTACAGGTGTAAGACTGAGTTTTAAAACCATGGCTCTAGATTTAGACTTCTGTTATTGTGCACTGTCCATCAGGCCTTCTAGATCTCACAGTGGTATTTCCCACCCCACTGCCTGCCACTGGTCTATCCAAGGCGGGCTGATTTCCATTCAGACGTCTCTGCTGAGCAGAGGGTACAGGCAGCTGAAATTGGGCAGACAAATCCTCACTATCGCTGCTAGCATCCGATTCTGTTTCCTCTATGGAGGTGTCAATAACTCGCACCCTACCAGAAGACGGTGATTCGTGGTCTTCCTCCCCCTCACCCCTGTGGCTCCTTTCAACCAAACTGTCTCCATTTATTTGCAAGCTGGCAAAAGAGTTCTCTAGAGTATTTTCATCAGGTGATGGCGTTGCAGGGCTTATCAGCTGACCATCTAGTGCAGGAAGGGGTCTAACAGTTGCTAGAGGCTGCCCAGCAGCAGCACCTAGCGGTGGTATACTGTCTGCACCATCTGCAGAGCTCTCTCTTGCTAGATTGATAGCATTAGAGTCACAGTCCAGCCTAAGCCCAGCCACTCCCTTCTTTGGAATATCTATTATGTCCCGTTTTATTTTCCTGCGACGTCCATGCTCATTTCTCCTATACTGAACCATGTTCTCAAGATCTGCCACATATAAGAAACCAGCAATTAACATTTCAGTGCTCTTTTTACCTTTAGTAAATGCATCTTCCAACTCCCTACTGGTACGTTCATCATATTGCCACCAGCCATTTCTGCCTTCATAGTACCAAGCATATTCCCCATTGCCTCTACTGGCTGCTTTGAGTTCCTCCGGTGACAGCAAAGTTGGCTTATCAAGAAAGTCCTCTGGAATCTCCTGCCGACAGAGTGCACACCGCTTTCCCAACCAGGAAGCTCCTTTTACACACAGATAGCAGAAGACGTGTTTACAGGGCAGACTCACGGGGTGGACACACGTTTGCAAGCAGATAGCACATTCAGGAACCATAAGAGATGGTGTTGCATTTGAACATGATTCATTTGTCTTCTTGTTCGTTGGAAGCATATTGATTGAGTGATCAAGTTCACCGCAACCAGCCATCCTACAGAGAATCAAAAATATCTTAATTTGATGAGATATAGCGTTCCTTATCTATCCTGCTTTAGAATATCTGAATTGTTTAAAATGATTGAAAACTGTATATATTTAAAATGAGAAGCAGAACTTACTGGCAAGGAGAAAGCTGTTACTTGGTTAACGACCACTCGTTCAGTGACCGTTCTAAGTTATGACGGCGCTGAACAAGTGGTGGTTACGATTAGTCCTTGAAGTTCCAGCTGTCCCAGCACCCCTGCGGTCACGTGACTATGATCTGGGCGCTTGGCAACCAGCTCGCACTTATGCTGCTTGCGGCATTCCGTGGTCACGTGATCACGATTTGTGACCTTCCTTGCCGGCTTCCCACAAGCAAAGTCAATAGGGAAGCCAGTAGGGAAGGTCGCAAGTTGCTTGGGTAAGCCTCCTCCACCCACGCACCCTCCCTGAGCATTGCAGCGCTCGTGTCATGCCTCCCCAACCACTCGCACACCCTTCCCCACCCGGCAGCAGCCACCCCAAGCCTGCCGTGCTCGTGCCACGCCTCCCCACTATTCACGCACACTTGTGTATCTTCTCCCACCCAGCAGCAGCCATCCCAAGCCCTGCTGCGCTTGTGCCGTGCCTCCTCGGCCACCCATGCACCCCCTCGCTCCCTCTCCTACCCAGCAATAGCCAGTTACCTGCCTGCTGACCTGCTTTCAAGCTGCCTGGGACTTGCAACTTCCTGCCAGCTTCCCCGCTGACTTTGGTTGTTGGAAGCTGGGAGGAAGTTGCAAGGAGATGCTTGCTTAACGACCCATGATCCTCACTTAACAACAGCAACGGGGACTGCAGGGATTGCTGTCGCTAAGCAATGCAGTCACATGACATCGCGCTTTACAACCACATTGCTTAGCGATGGAAATTCCAGCCCCCGTTGCCGTCATAACTCGAGGACTACCTGTATACCGCGGGCAGTGCTCCAAAAGATGGGTGGGGCCATATAAATTTGTTTAGACAAATTAAAACAAAGTTAGTTACTTAACACTGGCTTACTCCTCTCTCTTATCGCTTAACCGTTTTAATCAAGTACATTTAATTGTTATTATTCCCCAGTTCCTTTTATCATTTCCCTATTTGCTTCCTTGCATGTTCACCAATTACTCAAAATCAAAACCAGTCATAGTAACACCTGCATCTGTCTCTTTCTGTGACAGCAAAGATTGCTCAGCTACAAGATGCAGAGTTCCTTCAGTGAGACACTATCATTCATTTACAGTATACAGGGGCTAATTTTAGTATGGGGGAGAAATAGTGTTCACCACAGAATGTTGGAAGCAAACTGCTAAAAGGAAATAACACTTTCCTATGAAGTCTTCAGTTTCTGTTTTCAATGATAAGCGAATGTAAAAAGAAAAGCAGGCACAAGAACAATATTTACCTTAATCTAAGTAGTAGAAAGTCCACTTAGAGAGCAAGGGCTAATGAGGGTTTTAAAGCAGAAATGAGCAGTATTTCAGAGGCTGCAACATGGCTACCTGACCTTCCAGTGGGACACATGAGGCAGTGACAATGACACAGGAAAGAATGGCACTGACATCCTTTTACTTGCTTTTTCAGGGTGAGGAGGTGGTGAGGGTGGCAATAAGAGGAGACCTTGCAGAAGCAAACAGCTTCCAACTGCTACCTTTGAAACTCCCCCCCAAGAAAACAAGCAAACAAAATCTAAAAAACCATGCCACTGATTTTTGCTATTTTTGGCATGATTTGGGATCCTTTCTACACTTTTAAGACAATTAGTTTATTTGCAGAAGCCCCTTATTTCCATTCCCATTCTTAATGTTTCCAAATAAAAAATTGCACTGCCCCAAATTGGCCATTTTGCTGCCAAATTTAGGTGGTGGAATTTCAGGTTGCTGGGAGGGGCCACATGCAACCCATGGGCCATAAGTTGTCCATTCCTGTTCTAAAGTCTTTAACTGTTAATAAACCTGAGGGAAAAGAGACTCTCATTAGCTGTGCTGTAGTAGCAACTTGAGAGAGGCCATTAGTTGCTCATAGAATGAGACAACAAAGTATGGCATGCAGAGCTCTTTGAAAGACATAATGGAAATATTACTATTTAATACCACATAAGAAGCTGATATTAAACTAGATTTGGCACAACAGAACCTTAAAAGCAAGATGTTTTCTCTAGCATATAGCTTTCCAAACTGTGTGTCGCGACAAAACTCAAAAGAGGTTCTGATGGCACAGCGCTGCAGCGGCGTTGGTAGTGTGTGCGGTGGCGGCCATGAAAGCCATCAGTGCTTCCGGGTTTTAGCACGACATACAAGGCCGCCGTGCGCGCCACCACCGTTGGTGTGTCGCCAACGGCGGGACTTTGGAAAGCACTGCTCTAGCAGCAAGGGGCTAAAAGAGCTCAATCATAACAAGAAAGAGTATCAATAACATTTCTTTAATTTTTTTTACAAGCAGAACAAATTCAATTTGGGATCTCAAACTGTTCTATAATAATACTGTAATAGCAAGAACCTTAACCTGAACATTACTAGATGTATAGACTGGTGTAAAAATAGATGATGTGTGATTCCTGTGCAGCCTTAGACTCCTTTAGATACTATGATTATCTATCCATTTTTGAGTAAAGAACTGGTTGGCCCTAGTTTTCCTTATTCTAGACAGACTGGTATTTTGGGACTTCTCAGTACCTTTCAGTGTATATAACTTAAGTAGCGACAATTTATATTTCTTAAGTGGTTTTGGTATTTGTATGCCTAATAATAGGCCTAGTCAGCTCTTGGGAGTTACCCTATGGGTTAAAAAGGATTTCATCACCTTCCACATTATTTTTAGCAGGTACATGGAAACTGGAGGTGAAGTCATCAGGAATTTTTGATTCAGATGAAGTAGAAATTTTTTTATTTTAAATTAATCCTTGAGATAAAGGATGGACTAGATAAATGTTGTTAGTGGACAGTTCACATAGATAGGTAGTATTCAATCTGATCTTGATTGAGGCTGCATTTTTCTGCATAAAGTGAGAGGCATGCAATTTGTTGGTCTTGTACATCCAATCTTGTTGATAGAGGACCAGATTATATGCTGCAACTCCTGAACAGATTTAAGCTAGTCCCAGCGATCCACGTGTTGGTAATATTTAGGTTAGACTATTATAGATATTAGGCACTTGGGGCTTTATTTAAAAACTGCTTAGAAGTTGCAACTAATACAAAATATAGCAGAAACAAGGACTGATCATTGGAAACATCCTTGCCTCTTCTATAGTGTTTCTACTGCTTAACAGTTCATTTAAATGCAATTTACAGCACTGATCTTTAGAGACCTACACAACTATATACCTAGAACATGAAAAAGTATGTCATTCCATGTTCACTTATGAATGCAATAAAAATCTTCATAGGTCCTTTTCTTAGGTACTGCTTCTCTTAGATGGCAAATTGGGCAAAAGCTCCGTACCCTTGCTTGGCGCGCCCTATTTATGGACATGTCTCCTCAGGAAGGCTTGCCAGATACCTTTAAGGTCCTTTCAGGTCACAGGGATTTATTTTTGTAGTTTTCAAAGCTCATAACGAAGTTTATTGTCTTTTAACATTTTGTATTTATTTTGTAAACTACCCGTGTGATGATATATTGAATGACAGCATATACAAAAAAAGATGGCAAAATAAATGTTCAGACTGTTTAGCTGTCAATTTGGAGAACAGCTGGTTCGAACACCTTTCTTGCTTGGTGCTGGAAAAAAGGGATGTATCTTTTGTCTTTGTGCTGAGCTTTCCAAAGTTTTCTTTATATCAAAGCTATATAGAAAAAGCTGTAATTCCACTTTTCATTCAGATTAGAGGACAACAGAATATTGTCCGTGGTAGAGATGGCAAGCAGACCTCTTCAACAACATACTTTAAAATAACTACTGCTGTAACTAAGGCAAATACTAGAGCTATCTAATCTCCAAATACTTGAGGTTAATAATCCAGTTAACAATTCTACTTCATTAAAATGAAGTGTTTTACACAAAACATACTTTTCTATTGGCAGGCTTTATTTTTCTGGAAAAACCCTATAGTGAGCTTGAAGTTCTAATATAAATGGATGTCAACAGCCAGATTTTCTCACGTTGCTCCTTGCTTCTAGTTCAAGGACTGTTTAGCATCTGAACCCTAGTTCCAAGACTGGTTAAAGCTTGCATAAGTGTAGCTGAACAATGATCCTTTGCCTGTGAAAACCTCTGATTCTCTGAAAAATGCTAATTTTGGCTAGTGTATTCCTGTGCTGGGCTCTATAGCTCTAATGGGAGGAGCAATGTAATTAGCCACTAGCTCACAGTATCATAAAAACGTCACATATGAGTCCTCAAGTCACAACACTTTTCAGGTGAAAAAAACTGAACAAAAAATATCACAGCCCAGGCAGATAATAGATACAGTGCAAACCTGAGTTCAAACAGGGCTCTGCTTGTCTGTGTGTAGCATATCATAAAGATTAGAGCTGTGCAAAGCAATTCAACTTGTTAAAGCTTTGTGTGTGGTTTGCCATTATGTCCTTTGAGAGATATTTTTCACTTTCCCAATCTTGCCTACATCTTGGGTTTTCCTGGTGCCTCCCATCCAAGTAGGCCAATACTAATTAGTATTTCATGATCAACCAAGACAGGCCAAGAGTTGCTATGTGTTTTGACACACACTCCCATTTGCACACAGAATATTTTTCATCCATTCAGAAAACTGAACTATATATACTACTACATTTTCCTGGTATCTTGTGTGGGGTTTTTTTAACTGCAATCTTGAGGACAGAAAATGTTTAATGACTGATTTTTGAAAACTGTTCTGAAAATATTTTTACAGCAGTACAGGAAAAATGTTCGAAATAAAATGTAAGTAATACATATTGATAATCTTACCTTTTCTTACTATTATTGCTATTCTTGGAACATATTGCAAAATTAATAGGTCATCTTTAAATGCATTAATCAAAGCAGAATGCTCTGTTTTCCACTGATAAGTTTATTCTTGCATGCTGCCACAGTTCTACTGCAAAAGAATAGCAAAATAACGTATTGTTAAACACAAAGTAACCAATTATTTCTAAATATATTTGTTCATCTTTCTATACATACGTTCACAGTGGTTTATATTTTATGGGTTATAACAAAAAAAGTTAGGCAAAAGAAAAATGGGTAAGAAAAAAAAATAAAAGTGTCAGCAATTTCAATATTGTTTCATGATGTTTAGGTTGAGTATCCATTGCACCGGACAGTTCTTGGCAGAAGCTCAATCAGGTTTTATGGAACATGGCCAGGGCCTTACTGGCTCGCTTCTCCTTCTGCCTTAGTCAGATATGGTTGCTGACAGTGGAGCAGAAGAGGCAAATGGTGGCTTTTTTAAAGCCAATAATTTTCCAACTGGAAATTCTTTCTTTGGGAACTCAGTGGAATGATTTAAGGTGGTCTATGTGCTGTGATTCTTGCTTCAAAGTAAAACTTCTCAACTCATTAAGGACAAATGTGCAATCACTTAATACTGGCAATTAAAACGAACACTCTCTGTAGCGTTTTAAAATGAAATGTATTCGAAACAATTAATAAAAGCTTATCACCCTTAGAAAATAAGATTAGTTCTTGAAAAGGCTATTGTCTATGAAAGGACAACATGTAAGTCACCGAGAGCCACTAGACTGCGAGGAGATAACTACAATAAATAAACAAGCATACATACTATTTCCTTAATATTTTATTGTACTACTAGAGCAGGATACCTCAGTGCCTGCATGTTTGAGAACAGAAACATACAATATTCATGCCCTATTTAATTTGATCACTACTCACCTTTCATCTGCTTTATCTTCAATATATTATTTTGGAGGGGAAACTGCAACCTACACTGCCAATTGGAACATTTTGCGCTTACCAGCCTTTTGTAGTTCCTATTTTTAATAATGTTGTGTGTCTGGACAGCTAACTAAAAACAGTACATTTGATTTGCAACAAGAGAGGTTACACTGAAAGATACTTTTTTTTATTAAGGATGAAGCGTTTCAATTGCCTTGCCAGATTAAGTGACTTTTTACTGCATACATTAGGCTTATCTCATATGCATGAAGCTAAATAAAGTTAGAAAACTGATGGGTCTTACAGAAAGGTTAATTGTAATGTACATAATTAAAAAGAGTTTTGAGCACTGCCTTCCATACTAAAATCTCTTGTGTGCTACATGGAACTACTTAACAAGTGTGTGTATGCATTTTAAATAACTACTACCAAGCAAGTAAATGTTAATTTTTCTTTAAGCATTTTTTGAGAATAGACATGCCTAACTCAAATCACTCAGTATCACTTTTATATAATTAAAGAGGACCTACTGTTATGTTAACAGATTTTTAAAAATGCAACATTTTATGTTCTTTATGTATCCTATAATTTACCTTACACTCTTCTTTCATCCCATTCTGTATTCTTTTCACCACAAACAGGGGCTCTTTCAAATACTTTTAACATATAGCACTTTCTCAGTGATGCCTTGTTCACTGTAGCTAAATCTCTCAGTTCCTGTCTTGTTTTCTCACATTGCTCTTTCTAGAAACTCATTGCTGGAGATTCAGCATCAGAAATACATGTCTATTTTTCTAGAATTTCAAACTGAAAGCAAATCATAGTCCTGAAGTTGAGCAAATCAATAATGGCTTGTTTAGCCAATTCCTAGTTTGTTTTCCCTCCTTTTTAAAACTGCTGTCTTGCAATTCTCTGGATTCTTAGGTGTCTGGGCAAGGCACAGATGTCAGTGAAATAAAAGTTAGGAAGCCACAAACAAATCATGCTCCTCAATTCTCACATTATCCTAAGCCACAAGTATCAGTAAAGCAATAAGCCATGGTTTTAAGCAGCAGTTTACTACACTAAAAAAAGTAATGTCAAGTAAAAACAAGTCACATTATGGCTTAGTATTAATGAGACAACCATTTTTCCCACCTCCACTTGAACAAGTCTTTGATATTTCTACAAAGGGATATGAAAGAACTCAAAATTGGAATTCTCCCACGCAAACCACAGCCAGCCCAATGGGCCTGATGTTGCGCACAGGATTAATTTAGTTTTATTACTAACTCAGCTCAAGCTTGAGCAATCCCTCTCTTAAGGGACAGTTTCCCCATGTATTGTGAATGAAGAGGTTTGATAATACTCTAAAGCATAGCTTTCCAAACTGTGTGTCACGACACTTTAGTGTGTTGCAACACAGTTTGGTGTGTTGCAACACAACCCGGAAGTGGCGGGGGCGTGCATGGCAGCGGCGCGCCATCAGCGCTTCCACATTTTAGCAGAGGCCGCCGCTGCCGCCGTGCACACCACTGCCGCACGCCCCCCACACTGCCGCTGTACACGCCGCCGCCACACGCCCCCCCGCACTGCCGTGCACGCCGCCACCACCGGTGTGTCGCCAACGGTGGCACTTTGGAAAGCACTGCTCTAAAGGTTTACTGCAGGTGTCAACTTGGAAGGAGACCTATTTGGCAATAATCAGAGAAAAGGCATTTTTTGTGGTGGCCCCAGCTTTATGGAATTTTCTTGTTTTAAGAGGTTAAAAACTCATTTATACATTTAAACCTTCAACACCTAAGAACCTGTACTTTTAAGATTGCTCCTCTAATAATTTTATGATAGAAGTTATTAATACTTACAATCTATATTTTTCTATTTTTCGATGACTAAGATGAAAAAGGCATAAAAAGAGAAAGAGCAGTTGTATAATTAAGTAAACTTGCGATGCTATTCTCAATATTAAGCAACCTCTTCAAACTAACTAAAGATATTTCAAATTGTCCTCTATTTGACACACATACACACACACTTCTCACTATGGCTCATTTGAACTTTCTGAAAATATGAGCAATGCAAGTAATAATTTCAAACCTAAAGTTAACAGATTGTTAGAAAAGAAGGGAAATAATGTATGTATTTATTTATTAACAAGATTTATAAGGCCACCAACACAAACAGTGTGACTCTAGGCAGTGTACACCATAAAAAGCAAATAATACTCCCCCCAAACCCTAATCACATAATATTAAACATCTGTAATATAAATGTAAAATATAAAATGATGACCAAGCAACATAACAGAACAATCAAAAGGGGTCTCTCAGTCAATTGGCCCCTAATGCCTGGCAGAAGAGCCAGGTCTTAATGGCTTTCCTAAAGGCAAGCAAAGTTGGGGCTTGTCATATATCAGAGGAGATTGTTCCAGAGAACAGAGGCAACCACAGAAAAGGTGCGCTTCCTAGGTCCCATAAGATCATAAGATCCTAGGTCCTATAAGAACCCTGTGGGGGCATGCATGGTGGGCAGGTATTCTTGGGAGAAGTAGTAATCTGATTCTATGCCATGTAGGGCATTAAAGTGATAAGCAGCACCTTGAATCGCACCCAGAAGCCTACTGGAAGCCAGTGCAGCTCGTGGAGTAACATGTTACATGGGCATAACAAGGTACACGCATAACTAACCGTGCCACTGCTACTAAGCTACTAAAAAGTGAATGAAGATAATATCCAATGTAACCATAACCATCACAAGATTAGCAGAGAATGTTTAGCGTTACACCTGCTAATCTCATGGGAAACATGAATCCAAGAGAATTCCAATAACAGACCTGCTCCTTTAGGAAGAAAGTGTTGCCATCCAGATCAATCACCAAGAAACAGCCCCTCCATCTTGTGGGGATTTAATCTTAACTTTTTTTTAACCATCCAGGCCCTTTAGCCTCTAGGCACTTGATTGGGGTGGCAATGTAAAACTGGATATCATCAGCATCCTAATAGTACTTCAACCCAAACTGATGAATTGCCTCTCCCAGCAACTTTATGTACTCTCCGAAACAGCTCTGTGTTTAACATCTTCCTGAATGCATTCCACAGAGAGACTGTTCAAGAGGACTGGCATGGCCATCGACACACAGTGCTTTCTGGCTTCAGCTCTTGATAGTGGGGCACTAGCAGCAGTTTCTCCCTAGATGATGTGACAGGTCAGGCCCATAGGTTTGGAGCAAGTGTTCACATGCTCAGGCCTGAACCTTACCTGAAAAGAGTCCAGATAATGTGCTTCATCTAGGGTGCTCTATAGTTGATCCACTGTTGCAACAAACTTCTCCCAAAAGGGAAGGCTGGAGACCAGGTGATGGCTATCAACGGCACTGATCCAGGGATGGTCACTTTAGGAGGGGGCATACCACAACTTCTTTCAAAGCTACTGGCACCCCCTCCCATTAAGAGGTGTTGAAAATCTCCAGATCCAAATGGTCACACTATCCCTAGCCCCGTGAAGGAGCCAAGTTGGGCACAGGTCAAGCCTGCAGGTGGCAGAGGATAATTTAGAAAGCACCATATCCATTTTGTGAGAGTTCACAGGCCAAAAGGAGTCCCAGATAAATCCAAGATGATGCTCTAGACACCACCAACACAGAAGATCTTGTCTTTAACCTTTCTCTAACAGAGAAGTGTGGGCCTGAACATAGGCACATACCTGTGCTCAAACAGAATCATTTGTCTTTTTTCACCCAGTGCTCTAGGTGTCATTCTGCCACTTCATTTCCCAGATGCCCTCTGTAAGCCAAAAGGCCACTGGTTTGATCTGCAGGAAGAGGCAGCTCAGAGGAAATCTTGCCCAGTGCTTGTCTCTCGTGGCTGCAGCTAACCAAGCACTTGGCAACCTGCCTGCTTGATATCTGAGGAAGTCGCCAAGCACCCGCTGGAAACCCGTTGGAATCATCAGGCACTTGAGATGGACCACTTAAATCAGCCCTACCCCACATAATTTATAGGAGGTAAACTAATTTGAATCAGGGTGTGTTATGACCACGGCAAAGGGTAAGGAAACGTTCTTCATATCCAATTCACTTAACATCTCTGAGGCAAATATGAGATCTAATGTATGATCACTTACATGTTTTGAACCATGTAAGTCCACAATCGCCATACATGCCATAAACTCCTAGACTTAACCAGATCCAGCCAGCAAGATCCTTACCATATTTCTATGGCCCACTTTCACACATAAGCACTCACACTCTAATACCCCAGGAGCAGCATCCCTGGTCACAGAAAAAGGTCCCTAACTATCAATGTCACCATCCTACCCTGTCACGTTGTGGAGACTGAAGGGCCCAAAACTTGGTGAGGTAAATTTCAAAGAAAGCAGTGGTGCCTCCCTCATCCAACCAGATTTTGGTAATACATGCCAGATCTGCCTGTTTATCCAAACTGTGAGCGAATGAATGAGGTTTTATTATAGACAGATCTGACATTTATCATCAGCACCTTGAGGCCATCCAATAACCTGGCCCCCAGGATGGGCCTACTGGATTAGAAGTAGCGACTGGCACTAAACTGGATGACTTTCATCCTGGAACAACATACCGAGTAGCTCCCCCTCCTCCCTCCCTCCCACTACTGTACAGGGATATTTTAATGTTGTAACATGTACTAACAAATGGTTCTAGTTTATCTTTTATCAATTACTTACCGATTTTATATGGTATATTATTTTGGATTATGCACTTGTATTGCAGTAAAGCCTGGACTTGTAGGTATGTTTAGTATTGCATATTTATAGACATGGTGCTAGAGATACAAATCAGTTAAGTCTATGACCATAATAAAATTAATCTATCTGTTATGAACTACTGTAGTGAAAACAATGAAAACCAACTTACTTTTGTGACAAATTTGAAAACTTATACACAAGAATGACATAATGTATATACTATATGGTTTTGAAATTATGTTTCCATTGTTGGGTAACACCTGTTACTCTTTAAATGCAAGTTCTGTTTATCATCCATTCCCAATAGTCTTTCAGATTCAACACAGAAGCAATATTCTGTATTTACTTATCAAAACCTAGATCACAAACCAATTTTCATCTTTCATTTCAGCCTATTAAAGCAATGTGGGGAAATACCAAGATTCACGCTGATAGAGAACAGAGGTACTTACTGGTCACTTTTCAGAGTTCTGAACAATCAAATATAAGTTAGTCTGTTAAGTTTACTTTCTATTCCTGTATCTCATGAATATAAATTCAGGCAAAGTTATTATTTTTCCTTTATCTTTAAACAGTTGCATAAACTCAGTATTATCCTATCTGGAAGGCCTGGCGTGCTATGGTCCATGAGGTCACGAAGAGTCGGACACGACTAAACGACTGAACAACAACAAAAAATTTTTAAAAGACAAGTGAATAAATATAAACCCAACAGCCAAGTTACAAAAGTTGGTAATATTAAACTAAAGGTGGGAAATATTTTTAGTTCTATTTTCATGATACTGTAACAATATGTATTTAGGATGTGGACATCAATGACTGAAACTAATTGGCACTTTTTAATCCAGTAATAATATGGAACTTCCATTAGCAGATATGTACTGCATAAACTAGGAAAAGGGAACACAAAAAGGAATGAACTATATTTTCTACAGCTAAAGGTCCTCAGTAGGCATGCAGATGCTTTCTATTTTTATTTATTTGACTGATTACAATCTGCATTTTTGTTCTGGCAAGCACTCAAGTGCCTAACAATATCTTTATATAATAATTTTATAAAAAGATAAAAATATAGATTAAAGCTTAACAGTAACACAAATGCTAAAATTGTTCAAACCTAGAATCTGTTGAAAGAGATGCATCTTTACAGACCTCCTAAACAGAAGATGAGCACCAAATGCAACTCCCAATGGAGTGCATTCCATAGCTGAGGAACAACACAGATGAAGACCGTTTCCTTCCTACCAGACAGACAGTAGGGGCTTCTTCAGTTCTATGGGTGCAATCTATGATTATGGATCCAGGCACTTGTATTTATTTTTTGTCTTTAGCCAGTACTTACAGGCTATAATAAATCACTTTTTATAGCTTCCAGACCACAGGATAACCTTCTCCCTGTTTAGTATTTAATTCATTTAACACTTAAGCACTTACTTTCATTACCAAGGGAAGCATGGTTGGGTTTGCAAAGTGATGTAAGCCAGTTTGTCTTATATTGATCTTTATTACTGAATAAACCACAATGGCTACACACAACATATCTAAACTTAAGACACTATTTACAAACCACAGTGGCTGGGCTCATAACATCCCAAACTAAACCCAGACCATATTATGGTTTTGGTACTGTGTGTACCCTGTCTACATCTCCACTGTACCCATGCATGTTTAAAAAGTTATGGCAGCCTTCCCCAGCCTTCATAGTTAATGAACTACAATTTCAACAAAGTTCTACTTCAGTACACACTAGCTGGGAATTCTGGGAGTTAATTTCACAAACATATGGAGGATACATGTGATGGAGTAGCCTAACTGATTTCTTCAGTGAATGTATATGTAAAGTCAAATATTATGCTGTTACGGGGGGGGGGGGGGGAGGGGGGCAAGGAATTCTTCACATTAATACATTTTCAACAATTTCAAGTCACCCTTCCCTATGATGCTTTCACTCAACTTCTAGACACTTAGGGGAAAAATGCAGTTGCAGTAGAGAAATGCGCATTTATATTACACTGTTGAGTAAATAATTTTGTGTTACTTTTACCTAATATAATATTTACTGCTTAAGTCTGAAACATTTTTTTTCCAATTGTAGCTCTAACAACTTATTTCATACAAATAGCAACAGATGCACCTCAGTTTCTCTCAACCTGGGATGTTTCCAAATAAATACGTATGTAATATTTAGAAGACTGAAATTATTTCATATTGTACATGATTTTCTAGCATTATGAGAAAAATGTAACTGTAGCAAAGCAATAAAACCATTTTATAAATGGATCATGCTACCCTCATAATGATAAAAGTGGAATATCAATGTTCTCAGTGGGGAATGCAGTTCTTTGTTCTATCCTGTTCCTCACCAAGGTGGTGTCAGGGATAAGAGGAGAGCCAGGACGTTTAATTTTTTCTACACACTATTCAGGTGAACCACCTCACACCTCTCTTTAATGGACCAACAATAAGCGAAGCTCCGGAGATGAATCTCCTCCAATGAAATTGCACACAGTCAATCATCCAATAAAGTTGTCAATCTCGATTTCCATTATATATAGCTATTAAAACGTTCAAAAAAATTGGTTTCTCCACCAAATCCAACTCCCCCCTCCCAAATACCGAAAAAGAGTTTCAATTGTTTCAGGTTCGCCCCTGCAAAACAAAAATTAAAACAGGCGCAGGAGAAACAACTCCTGTCCAGAGAAGAGCGCTGGAACCGGAGGAAGAGCCCCCGCTTCCGTCCAGGTTCGCTTGGCGGGGGGGAGGGCAGGGGAAGGATGGATGTAGCAGCGCAGGGCAGGCTGGACCCCAACCAGCGACCCCACGTACCGGGAGGGGCGGGCGGTGGGATTGACTGCGCGGGCCCGCTCCTCGTCCAGGGCGCGGAGCGGACGACGATGCGGGCCTTTGTTCGGGTCTGTCGCTGCCCGGAAGGACCGGGGAAGGGGCGGAGGGAGAAGCGGCTCTCCCCGAAGGAGGCCGCGGCTGCCCCGTAGTGGCGGCCGCCTTCGCCAGAATCCACCCCGTGGGGCCGAACGAGGAGGACCCATCCCCACACGGGAACCTTCCCTGCCAGGAACGCCGCGGCGGCCCTCCGCTATCCAATCCCCGAACTCACCTGCCCCCCCGCCAGGACTCTGGCCGCTACCGCCGAACCCGCCGCCGCCGCTCGGTAATTAGACTGCGCCGCGCCGCCCTACCCCCACCCCGTTGCGTGAGGCCGCGAGCAAACGCTCGAGCTCGGCTGACGTCAGGACGCAAGGTAGGAGGAGGAAGGCGTGGAGGCGGAGCGGGGAGGAGTCGGCTCGGAGCGCCACTGGAACGGGGAAGGAGGAGGGCTCTCGCCGCGAGCTCCCTCCCTCCGTTCCTTCGTTCCCACCCCCCTGGGAAAGCAGCCCCTCGTGCTTGCGGGGTGTGTTTATGCGATGCGGCAGGTTGCGGGGGGGGGGGGGAGCCGAAAACCTCCTTTCTTGTTATCTGCAGCGTGGGAGATGCAAGAACTTTTAACGTCAACATGTCAAGGTCCTTGCAGGCATCGTTAGAAGGTCCCGGGAGTTGGACAGGGCCCGCCTCGCAGGAAGGGTGCATAAATTGCAAATTGCTTGTGACATGTTGAAAGCAAACGAACAAGGCCCTTGTAACGCAGTGTGTGCCGGCATTATTTCCCAGATCTTATTTTTAAGTTTATTTACTTGGAATATTAAGTTTTGCAATATTTGTGTCAGCTTCAATTATGTTTCCCTACAATGGGAGGCATTTCTGTTCGGAAAGCATGTGCATATTTTACGGCCACTGGAGCTCCCCAAATTGTATCACAGTCATAAGAACCAAACTGAGTTCATGCTAGTAATGTAGCCTGAACAACGTAAAACAAGGTCAGCTCTGTAATGCTTGTATTCAGGGACAGTTTCTCAGATGGTGAATATTGGCAGAATAAAGGCAGAACAAGGTCACTGAGGAATAAAAGACCCACCTAAGAAACCAAAGAAGTAGTATACCATCCTTGACTCCTTGGCAGGTTGCACAGTAATAGGGTTATATTAGGACCTAAAGTTTCACAGGGTGGGAATGAAGAAAATGTAAAAAAACAACTGCCAGTTAGATCTGAGGTTAATAAATGTAAGCTGGTTACCTGACAGTCTGTGGAAAATAGGGCGGGCACCAGATCTGAACAAAAGAAGATCTAAGGTTGGGATTTGGCCTCAACTGCAACTGTAGGAGCTGCAGCCGTAGGCAGAGGCTTCGGTCCCAGTGTTACCATAAAGCTTTCTTGCTGTAGACTTGCTGTGTCACGTTACTGATAAGCTTCATCAGTAGAGTTTGAGTCTGCCTTTAAGGGAACCAACAAACTGTGGCAAATTCTTAAAGAGATGGGAGTACCAGACCACCTTACCTGTCTCCTGAGAAACCTGTATGTGGGTCAAGAAGCAACAGTTAGAACCGGACATGGAACAACCGACTGGTTCAAAATTGGGAAAGGAGTACGACAAGGCTGTATATTATCACCCTGCTTATTTAACTTATATGCAGAGTACATCATGAGAAATGCCGGGCTGGATGAATCACAAGCCGGAGTTAAGATTGCCGGGGAAAATATCAACAACCTCAGATATGCAGACGATACCACCCTAATGGCAGAAAGTGAAGAGGAACTAAAGAGCCTCTTGATGAGGGTGAAAGAGGAGAGTGCAAAAGCTGGCTTGAAACTCAACATTAAAAAAACCCAGATCATGGCATCTGGTCCCATCACTTCCTGGCAAATAGAAGGGGAAGAAATGGAAGCAGTGACAGATTTCATTTTCTTGGGCTCCAAGATCACCGCAGACGGTGACTGCAGCCATGAAATTAAAAGACGCTTGCTCCTTGGAAGGAAAGCTATGGCAAACCTAGACAGCATATTAAAAAGCAGAGACATCACCTTGCCGACAAAGGTCCGTATAGTTAAAGCTATGGTTTTTCCAGTAGCAATGTATGGCTGTGAGAGTTGGACCATAAGGAAGGCTGAGCGCCGAAGAATTGATGCTTTCGAGCTGTGGTGCTGGAGAAGACTCTTGAGAGTCCCTTGGACTGCAAGGAGGTCAAACCAGTCAATCCTAAAGGAAATCAACCCTGACTGCTCATTGGAAGGACAGATGCTGAAGCTGAAGCTCAAATACTTTGGCCACCTAATGAGAAGAGAGGACTCACTGGAAAAGACCCTGATGCTGGGAAAGACTGAGGGCAAAAGGAGAAGGGGACGTCAGAGGATGAGATGGTTAGATAGCATCACCGATGTAATGAACATGAATTTGAGTAAACTCCGAGAGACAGTGGAGGACAGGAAGGCCTGGCGTGCTATGGTCCATGAGGTCACGAAGAGTCGGACACGACTGAACGACTGAACAACACAACAACAAACAGTATCCTGGAAGAAAGTGTGGGCTTATTAACACCTCCATCTGCTAAGAAGTGAGGAGACTCTCTGTTGGAACAGTGTTCTGATGAGTTGGATTCCTGGTTTGATTTTGCAACATTATTCTTATATTCCAGTATTAGAAGATGACAAGAGAAAAATTGGACACTGTAATGAAATGCTGTAAGATCTTAAATAAACTAGCCCCTCCTTTCCCTAACTGCTGACTTCTCCCTCCCTCCCTCTCATCATATTTCCCCTTGGTGTCTCACAGTTACTTTAGCTGCCATAGTTACAGGTATAATTGTCCTTTGGTAGCACAGCTTTTGAGTCGATACACAAGCTGATAATCGTTGAAGTGCCAAGGCAAGGCAACTGAAATGATTCTCTATCTGTCATATCAACTAAGAGTGAAGAAAATGAGTATTTAAAACCTGTAATGGGATAAGAAACATACATTATTTAAAATTAGCTCTTCTCTGTGGCCTAAAGATAATATTGTTTTTAAGTAGTCTTCATTAATAAATGCAAAGTGGAAAAGCTGTACAGTATTTCTAGAATGAATTTTCAGAAGCTGATTGCATCAAAATAGTGTTTTAATTATGATAATACAGTATCTATGTACCAAAAATATGTCACAAAAGTTTACTTGGTTAATCTAGTATATAAAAATGGTAAGGTAAAGGTAAAGGTTCCCCCCGCACATTTGTGCAGTCGTGTCCGACTCTAGGGGCCGGTGCTCATCTCCGTTTGTTAGCCGAAGAGCCAGCGTTGTCCGTAGATGCTTCCACGGTCATGTGGCCGCATGATGCGCACGGAACGCTGTTACCTTCCCACCGAAGTGGTACCTATTCATCTACTTGCATTTGCATGCTTTCGAATTGCTAGGTTGGCAAGAGCTGGAGCTAGTGTGGGAGCTCACTCCGCACGCAGGGCTAGGGATTCGAACCTCCAAACTTGCGATATTCCGATCGACAAGCCTGGCGTCTTATCCGCTGAGCCACCACGCCCCTTATTAAAAAGGTAGCATTGATTTAAATTATTATTACGGCATTAGTAGGAGGAATCTTCTATGTCACTGGAACAAATCCAAGAAGGAAGGTTTTGAAATTGCTTTTTATAGTCATCTGAGAGCTAAATATATTTCTGCAGGAAATCATCTGTGTGGCCCAAGCTGTATCTTAATTAGGCTGCTGCCATATCTATGGTCAGTCTGACTTTTTTTTTGCAAATATCATGATTTAGAAATCATCTGTGATAGGATTTTTTCTTTTCTTTTTTTAATAGTAATTTTTTTAAAATTACAACTACAATGATAAAAAACTAATACAAACTAAAAAAAGAAAACAATAGAGGGTGCAGAAAAGGAAAAGAAAAAGAAAATAGAAAAAATAGGAAAGGAAGGAAAAAATAAGAATATAATAAAGAAAAAGAAAATAAATATATAAAGAAATGGCTTCTCCCTTCATCACAACAAGTATAAACAACTTTAGAAACTTATCACCTTCTCTTAAAATACAGAAAATGATCTCTTCTTCCCATATCCCATCTCTTATCTATAAACAAATCCTTAAAGAGACAGTCCTGATCAGCAAAAGTCCATTAAGGATTACCAAGGAAAACAACATATCTATTTTAACCTTGATCAAATAAACCAACTTTATATTCCTTCCTTTTACTTTTAACAGTCATGATCTTTAGTCCCTTCAAATGTCCTAGAACTTGATTATTATTATTTTTGTCCCTTCTCACAAAATTCTTCAAAGCTTTAACAAGTCTCTTTTGTAAATCCAATATAGGAAAGTTATCCAGGTCACTCTTTTGGTTTGTTATTTGTATATCCCTTTTAATTATTAAGACATCAGCCGGTTTCTTTTGTATGTCCAGTGCAGCATCCTTTTCCATATCAATCTTGTAACCTGTCATTTTTAAATCCACTTTCAGATCAGTCTCAGTCTTGTGCGATAAAACTTGTTCCTCTTCCATAATATCTTTTAAACACAGTCTATTTATAGAGGCAGACACTAGTAACTTCTGGGTCCATTGTTCAAAATTATCCTTCAGTATGTCAAATGTTAAAATATTTTGCTCCATTCTGTATTAGTAAGTCAAATTTAAGTGTTCTTCTCCTTTAATTGTAATATTTAGTTCCTTCTAGTTCCCTCTAGTATCCAAGCTTCAAAATCCCATCCTATCATGTTTTTTTTAAGAATTCAAAACAAAAGCATTTCCATGAGAAGGATTCTTTATAATTAATTCCAAAATCTTATTTCAAATTTATCTGGACCCTTAGTCCATTTGTAACTTTCTAAAATTAAAGTTTTAATCACCCTTTTGCTGTTTATTCCAGAAAAAAAAAATTAAGTCCTTAAACTTGTATTTAAAACTTCTTTCACTAAGGATTGAAGGAAACTCACCCGGTGTTGTAAAACTTGTCAATCCAAAGGTTCCGAATAACTGAAAACAAGCTATTTCTGAAAGTGATTAGAAAAGGAAGTATCCGAACCCAGTGTCCTTTTGAAGGCGCCAACTGTGGGCTGAGCAAGATAGCTATTCCCTCGCCTCCCAGAGCTCTGAACCTCCCAGAGACCTCTGTCTTGCAGTCTCCTCACAAGGAGCAACTGTCTGGAACACATGTGGGTGATCTCAAGTCCTCTCCTTGTCTGGAGAGGAATTACAAAGAGCCAGTCTATGGTCTCCTTGCCGGCTCTTCATTCCACCACAGTCATCGGCTCCGCTTTTAGTGGTGCCGTCTTCAGTTCGCCATTTCTTCTGTGGAAGTCCAGATTTTTTTTCTTTTCAGTATCAGGATCACAGAATTAAATACCGCTGTAGAGAATTTTTCTATTGAACAAGTAATACTATATGTATGTGAGCTTAGTCTTCATGTATCTCTTTTCTCATAATAAATTTGGCAACTATGATTTTGTCTCACCTACATTAACTTTTTACAAACTCATGCATACAAAACTACCCGTTTACATTTGTTTTAAGTATATTTTTTGCAATTCAAATGTCAAATGCTCACAGGTATTCTTGCCTTTTACATATTTATTCAACTTGGGATTCAGGTGTTTCCAGCCAAAATATTAATGAGCTAATGGTATTAGAAAAGAAAGAAAAGTGTTGATGGTATTTGTCTAAATTTAGACTTCAGCTTACTGTCAGTAATCTGCAGATGAATCACTGATTTTGTACTATAGAATTAGTACTGGTACAGTTTTTTGTTGTTGGTTGATGTGTTCCTAAGATAAGTGAGATATTATATCAAAAACCTTGCAGCTATTACAATTCTTATCTGTGGGCTCAGTTCTCTGCTGAGGAAACTTGTCTTTTTATATTAGACTTCACATATTTCCAAGTGATGAGAAAATTTCATCCTCAAAATTTATGTAGATATAATTACAGTTAAAAGTACATGAGCAGAATTTGTATGTATGTGTGTATGTGTGTGTGTATGTTTGTATGTATGTATGTATGCGTGTATGTATGTATGTGTGTATGTCAGTGAAAAGCAGCATGAAGATGAGAGGAGATTGCATATAATGGCAACTTGGTTCTTGGCCACTCTGTCTACACTGTGAAGCCATAGCATGGACAAAATGCTGTAGTGGCAACGTGGAAGGCCATTGTTATTTCGAGGAGTTAAGTGACATATTTTGATTTTCTCCCTCACACGAAGAAACTTAGAGTTTATTTTGAGTTAAAGCTTATGTTTAGCTGGCTTGTTTCTATTTCTGTTTGGAATGTGGGGGGGGGGAGAGATAAGAGAAAACCCCAAGATTAAAAGTTTAAGAATAAGTCCACTCTTCCAACAGCCCCTCCAGAAAGTATTTCTGTTTGGAATGGTGGGGAGGGGTGATAAGAGATTGTTTTTGTTAGACACTAATTTATCTGTACAGCTTCCCGGGCTCTTGGATTATGTCATAAACAGGTGCTCCAGACCATGGGAACTATCCAGTCAAGGTCAGATCCTGCAATCTCAGTACCATGGAAACAGGGTCATGAGGCTTTAGAGCCAGACTTTGATAAAAACCTTAAGATTGTCTTTTGAGTTTGGGAGCTTCTGCCCAGATCTTAGTGCTGGATGCTGTGGAAAAACGCCATCCTGAGGAATCTCTGCTGTCTTGGTCAAGAGGCTCCTGACAGCTAAAGGGGATAGGGATTCAAGTTGCCTGGTATGTTATGATTTCCTTTATTTATGCTATGCTTTTTATGCTTTTGTTTAATCTGCCTAAACTGTGTTTCTGGTTAAATTTGTTTGTTTAAGTTTATAATAAAGCTTAACATCTCTTTATCCACTGGTGTGCTTATTGTCTCTGGATCTAAAAGAACCAATTGTCTGAGCACCTGATCACTGCTTGGACACTTGGCAGAACAAATGCTTCAACCTCAAAGTGGCTATTTCACATGTTCCAAGCTTGAAATAAAACATTCATGTTCAGAGAGTTTTCTTGCACAGTTGGAACAAAAAGCAGTTTTGTTCATCTCTGAACAAAGCCCGGCTATTTCAAGCAGCATCATTCCAACTGTTCCAAGTGCTATGATTTGTAACTTGTGATTGGGTTAATTTTTCCCCCCAAACTTACTCAGCCTAGTCAGTACAGCAGCAGGGAACAGTTGCTGCTATTAGTTTAGATTAGTTATGGAATTCTGGGGCAAACCTCAGTTACTTAAGCACATGGCTGAGTGCTAAAGACCTGTTGTGGACTCTGCTTTGCTGCTGGAGAAAGAGGACCAGGACTTCTGAAATTGATTGCCCAACTGCTAATCCTAAATTTGTAAGCTGGAAAAACCATTATTAGTACTCTGCTGAGATGATTTGAGAGTGGTTTGCTAAAATGCAGGGCTTTCCAAACTGTGTGTCGCAACACAATACTGTGTCGCCTGGGGGCCCCAAGTGTGTCGCGTGACAACCCGGAAGCGCCGGTGGTGCTTCCGGGTTGCCGCGCGGCGGCAGGAGCTGCCCCTTCAAAAGGGCAGGCTCCGGGGACCCCGAAAATGCCCTCGGTTCTGGCAGGGAGGCGAAAAGACTCCCCGCACCTGGGCGCACGTTGCCGAGCTTTCCGCCGCTCAGCTGATGCGCGGGGAGAATTTCCACCCCGGCTGTGCCGGGAATCCTGGCAGCGTGCACATGCGCGGCGAGGCTTTTCACCTCCCTGCCGGAACCGAGGGCACTTTCGGGGTCCCCAGAGCCTGCCCTTTCCGCTGCTGCCGCTGCCCCTTCAAAAGGGCAGGCTCCGGGGACCCCGAAAATGCCCTCGGTTCCGACAGGGAGGCGAAAAGCCTCCCAACGTGCGTGCACGCTGCCGGGATTCCTGGCACAGCTGATGGGGGCTGGGGTGGAAATTCTCCCCGCGCATCAGCTGAGCGGCAGAAAGCTCGGCAGCGTGCCGTGCGCGGGCAGGGAGGCTTTTCGCCTCCCTGCCGGAAGCGAGGGCATTTTCGGGGTTCCTGGAGCCTGCCCTTTTGAAGGGGCAGCTGCTGCCGCTGCCGCGGCGACAACCCGGAAGCACCACCGCCAGCACTTCTGTTTTTTGCGCGGCACTGGCCGTGGCGCTTCTGGGTTTTTGTGGGCCGGCCGTTGGTGTGTCGCCAACGGCAAAAGTTTGGAAAGCCCTGCTTTAATGTATGGAATCTCTGTGTGCTTTTGTCTTGTGATGTTGAGTTTCAGGTGCATTTAAACCTGAAAATAATTATATTTCTTTGATATAATTATTTTGATTATATTGATTTGTTGAACATTGGCTGTAGTTGATGAGCCTTCAGAACGCATCTAATTCTAAACATTGATATTGTAGGCAGAGCCTGACTGAATAGTAGTTTGTTCTGTAGTAGTTGTAACAATTCATGGAATTATTTATGCAGTTATACATCAGCACCCCTTTTGGGGGGACAGCAGCTCCTTTGTTTCACAAAATGTTAGAATAGTGCTTTCCAGCTTTCGGCAGCGCGGGGGGGCATGTGCATGCATGGCGGCGGCGGTGTGCACGACGGCGGCAGCCTCGCTAAAACATGGAAGCGCTGATGGTGCGACACTGCCGCCGCTGTGCACACTGCCGCCGCCACGCGTGCCCCCTCGCCGCCGCCGCGTGCGCCCCGTGCCGCAGCTTCGCGACACACTAAACTCTGTGTTGTGACACACTAAAGTGTCGCGACACACAGTTTGGAAAGCTATGTGTTAGAAACTGCAAAGAGCATTACAGTTGCTAGATTTGCACGAAAAAGTATGGCAGATATGTGGCTTGAATTTAATAAGTAGGAAGATTAGGGTCCATACTCACTACTGTCAGCCCCTCAACTTACAGAAAATTTGGCAAGCTAATCATTTAAAAACATTTTTTAAAAACATAAAAGCTGTTTGAAACAAAGAAAGTGCATTTGACTAAGATTTAATATCTGCTTCCAGTCTTCAGGCCAGGAAGTGGTAATTGAAAAGACATTTTTTTATGATTAGTAAGACAAACATGTTAATGTGATTACTTGAGTTTCATGGTTTAATTTAAGAACTGAATAGGAACAAGAATCCAGAAGGTTTCTGGCAACAGATTCTAATTTTTAATGTTATCATCATCATCATCATCATCATCATCATCATCATCATCATCTTCATTACTTTGGCCAATGTTTCCATAGCTTGGGTGCCAAGAAATAATCAGCATACACTATTACCCTACCTATTCTTGTGGTGAAAAACAACAAAGCAAGGGGCTTGTTTTGATTTCCTGTTGTCTTTTATGGCCCAAAGAACTCATTTCAACTTTTGTCCTGTCAGAACACCCGAGTTCAAATATTCAGAAGGAACAATTCAAGTAGGCTGGTTTGTCCAAGCTACCGGGGGGGGGGGGGGGACCCTATATTCCATTTAATACACACCTGCACCTGGCACTGCTGCTGAAGATCAGCTGAAGAGTTTTCTCTAGCAAAGGCTTTGTGTTGAGTTTTGGCCGACTTCCCAGCCATAGCTATAGATGCCTCCCATATGTGCTTCTCTGGAGACCAGTCCAGCTGCATACCAAACAGGTTTGCCCACTCCTTCATACTGGAAAACTGACACCTTGATTTAGACATACTTTGTTATGAAAGAAAAAAAAAAAGTCTTTTATACCGTATGTACTCATGGATAAGCTGAGAATTTTAGATGCCAAAATGCACCCGAAAAATCGGGTTCGGCTTATCTGTGGATGGACTTACCCATATAAGTAATAATTTTTAAGAGTACCCATATTTCCCATATATGCTTGCACATAAACTCATCTGCAGAGAAGCAGACCCTCAAATTTTAAACCAAAATACCACGAAAAATGTGGGTTGGTTTATCTGCGGGTGGCACATTTTTTCATGGTATTTTGGTTAAAAATTCAAGGGTCAGCTTATCTGCGGATGGGCTTATACACAAGTAAATACAGTAAAATAGTAAGTTAGCAAAAACATTTTATATTCTTCCATACATAGAGTTGTTTTTTGTGTTGGTATCAGGTGTGTTTCAAAATGAAAAAGGAGCAGTGCCTTAAGGTTCCCAGATTGTATAAATTTGGAGATGTAATTCTCAGGTAGGGACTTTTCCTCAAATCTTCCCCTTCTTTAATCCCCCCACCCAATTTTTTTAAAAAAACACTTCAGTTTTGCAAATCTTTGTTTTCCAATGCTGCATTCGCCATCATTACCATTTTATGGAGAAATGGAAGCAAACAGAGTAGCCATTTTTACAAACGTACCTGCTACAGTGCTGCAAAGCACTAGAACACCCATAAAGGTTCCTTGCTCACAGTCATTCATGCCTGAGTCACCTCCTGTTTGGATTACTGCATAGGCTGACCATATTTCCTTGAGACAAAAACGGGACCCTAACCTACCCACGGCTCGCCGGACAAAGTGGGCGCACACACTCCGTCTAGCAAAGCCTCACCGGCAGCGCAGTCCCTGCGGCATCCCCGGCAAACGGGGTGGGTGGGCACTCTCTCATTGTTCCCCTCGCCACCTCCAGCCCCGCAGCCCTCCGCTGCTGCAGCGGGCGCAGGGAGTACGAGGGTCACCCAACGTGGGAAGAAGGGTGCCAGGGGCAGGGGGGAGCACGAGCTCGCCCATCCTCGGCCAGGGCTGTGGCCCCAGGAGGAGGGCATGCTCGGTCCATCCACGGTCACTGCCCAGGCGGCAGGGCAGAGGCAAGGTGAACTGTGCCAGCGGGCAAGTGGGCAGGTCGTGGAGCCCCCTTTGCTCTGACCGCAGGTGGGTCTGGCTCAGCGAGCCAATTGCACCTCCTGTTGTTCGGCCTGGCTCTCATCTCACCTAACACATGCGCTGATAGACGGTGGAGGTTCTGGCCCCTGACTTTCTCCAATCGGAGGCTCTGGCTCCAATTTGAATTTCAAACATTCACCGCCTGTCATCAGCAGCTCTTCCTCTTCCGACTCGGCCTCCATCCTGACAGACAGGTTCGCGGGAACTTTCAATTTTTTTAAAAAACGGGACAAAATTGACATTTTTATTAAAACAATGGGACGGTCGGGAATTGTTTAAAAAACAGGACTGTCCCGTTCAAAATGGGATGTATGGTCAGCCTGTTACTGCAACATGCTCTATATGGAGCTGCTCTTGAAGATGAGCTGGTCCAGAATGCAGTGGCATGCACAGTTTTGGGTGCGCCATGGTTCACTTGAGTTACACCACTACTGCGTGAGCTGCACTGGCTCCCAGTTGCTTTCCAGGTGCAATTCAAGGTGCAAGTTATCACCTTTAAAGCCCTACATGGCACAGGGGCAGGCTATTTGTGAGACCATCTCTTGCTGAGGGTATCTGCCAATCCTACTCAGTTAGATAGGGTGGGCACACTCCAGGTACCCTCCCTTAAATGTTGTCATCTGATGGGACCTCGGAGAAGCGCCTTCTCGATGGCCACCCCAGCCCTTTGGAACAGCCTCCCATCTGAGATCCAAGGGATCTCTACCCTTGTAGCCTCCTGGAAGGCTGTAAAGACCTGGCTCTTCCCCCAAACCTTGGGCTTGGATGGGGGTTGAGCTGGGAGGCTGTTTGGTCTGTCATCTGGTGGGGAGGGTATTTTTGTTTTTATCTTTATTTTTATTTATTGTTGTGAGCCACCTAGAATCATTCTATGAGATAGACAGCCATATACAGTAGGTTCTGCAAACAAACAAACAAACAAACAAACAAATGTCAATCAGTGGTTTTGTACGGATTTAACTTCACCTTGTATGATCACAGATTCAGTCTAAGTCTGTCTGGTTTGACTCTATTTCTTTGGAATGCATCTCTGCTTGGACTCCATCTCCAGTTTTGACTGTTGGGTCCAACCTAGCTGAAAGGACTTGCCTTCCAAGCTCTTTGTCCAGCACTAGCGCTGCTTTGCCATTTGCTAAGCACAGAGTTAAAGTTTCTAATCTCAGGATTGGTGGTGGTGGTGGTAAATACTTATCCCCCAAAACTTGAGTCGGCTTTGCAATCTCCCCTGTATTGCTCTTTCCATCTCCTGTCTTATGCTGAACGGTCTGATTGGATTTGATTCTTTCTAATTTATTTCTCCACTCTGTTCTTTGGATTGTTCTTCCTCTGCAGTACTACTGCACATGCTTCATGATCTTGTGCTGTGCCACTTTTTTCTGTAGCACCTCCCTTTTGAAGCCCATCCAGCAGTCTGTTAGAACTACTGAAATGGAGCAGAGCTGCAAAGTTCGTGTACAGAAAAAGAATATTGTTTAAAAACAGAGCCCATGAGCATATTAGAAAGATCCAGGTTAATCTTACACCTTTAGCCCACCCAAGCATAAAAAAAAATGCGCTTAGACATGGCAGGTATGAAAAGTAAGTACAAAAGAGTCCTTACGTTTATTCATTGCAGGTACAGCATTTTTGGTAGATAAATGATGTTCCATTTCTTCTTCATTTCCCTAAACTTAATACCTCTTGTTCTATTTCTTCTTCCTGTTCCCTAAACTTAATACCTCTTGCCCTGCTTGCTGCAAGAGATGTGTGTAGAAAGGGGGAAAAATCTCCTAGGCCCATCCATGGCCTAGAATGGAGCAGCACACAGCCATGTGCTTGCTCCCGGTCCAAGGAGGAGAGAGAGAGAGAGAGGAAGTGGGAGTGGCCACAAACAGCTTCCTAAAAAGCATGGAAAGCTTGCATCCTAGAGCAGCCATCCATATGCTGATGAGGCATGCTGGATCTGCTAGAATCTCCAACACCTTTGTCCCTGGCCTTTGGACTTTTAGTTTGTGTGCTTTCTTGTGGCTCCACCTTCCATCTCTGTCTATGTCTCTGTTTCATAGCTTTCCAAACTGTGTGTCACGACACATTAGTGTGTCGCGACAAAACCCAGAAGTGCTGATGGTGCGGTGGCAGTGGCAGTGGCAGCGGCGCACCATCAGCGCTTCTGGGGTTTAGTGTGAAACACGAGGCCGCCGCCGTGCACGCCGCCGCCGCACCGCCGCTGTTGGTGTGTCGCCAACGGCGGGACTTTGGAAAGCACTGCTCTATTTCATATACCACTGCAGGTCAATGGGTTGGCTTGTGAGTTCCAGTGCCCATGGAAATCTGAAATTATTACTGGTGCTACAAAAATCTCAAAATCATTTGATAAAGTTATCTTCAGGTTTTGTAACTGATTGACTAATAGGCTAAGTTCCATGGATTTGTTTAATTATTTTTTTAAAAAAACATACACAGATATAAAAAGCAGGGTGCATTTTAATAATAAAACAAACCTCCTAAATTGTTAAAAAATATTTGCACTCTTTAGAAAAAATAATAAGATGTGGCATTTCTTAAAAAAAAAAGAGTTGGATGAAATATTTAGGTTACAAAAATAAATCTTGAAATCTTAATTAGAAATGGCAGTTTCAGTCTCTGGAGTCCTAAATAACACTTCGGATCTCTGGTGACATAAAAGCCTGAGAGTTTTGTGCAAAGGAAGTCAAAGGTAGGTTAGCAAAGTCAGCAAGGAGCAAAGCATCCAAACCTTTATTTTCACGAATCGCCAATAATGACTATTATTAAAAAGTATCCAAGGCTACTTAGGCCACTCACTTGCTTGACATCCCAGTGGCTCTTGTTTTTAAAAGTAATAGTGTGACATGTAACCATGACAATGATGTTTTGCCAGTTATATGGGTTATAATTAAAAATGAAAAACATCTGTGGCTGTTTCTGAGGTTGTTTTCAAGTCCTCTGTCTCTTTGTAACATTGATTCAGTGGGACTAATTAGGGTGCATCCATGCATATGCAGTATGTTGCACAATAGGAGATGAAACCTTAATTAGTTTTTCCCTCTCTGCACTTACTGCAGCAAATTAATATATCATGAAGAATTCATGTTTGGCATTGATAGAAATGGACTGCTGTCAATTAGCCTGTTCTTTAATAGGGCATCGTTGTTTTGTCCTTATATCCCTAACCGATTTGTATTCAACAATAGCAATGAAATATTTTGGCACTAAAGTGCTGTTTCTAGGGCGTAAAGACAAAGTAGAATCCTGTCCTTGTATTTGGCATGTTGTTTGCCAAAAGGCATGGGACACAGAATGCTGTCTTTGGAAGCCAGGCATGTTTAAGGTTTTGATTTCCGGCTGGCTTTGTATTCCTCTGGCTTTGCAGCTGACCTAAGTTAGCAAAATAAATAACATGTAACCTTTTAAGGTTACATTTAACCTTTTAACATGTAACCTATTTCTCCAGCAAAGGAGATCGTTACCTTGTCGTGGTGCTGGAGCTTGAGCACCTCAATGAAACCATGAGCTTAACCGTGAAGGGACACCCAAGACGGGAAGGTCGTGGCAGAGAGGTCAGACTAAATACGATCCCTGGGGAAGGTAATGGCAACCCACCCCAGTATTCTTGCCATGAAAACTAAATGGATCAGTACAACCAAAGATATGTCGGTATACCATCGGAAGATGGGACTCCCAGGTCGGAAGATGGTCAAAATGCTACTGGGGAGGAACAGAGGATACGTTCAACTAGCCCCAGATGTGATGACGCAGCTAGCTCAAAGCCGAAAGGACGGCTAGCGGCCGACGGTGCTGGTGGTGAACGACGAATCCGATGTTCTAAAGATCAACACACCATAGGAACCTGGAATGTAAGATCTATGAGCCAGGGCAAATTGGATGTGGTTATTGGTGAGATGTCAAGATTAAATATAGACATTTTAGGTGTCAGTGAACTGAAATGGACTGGAATGGGCCACTTCACATCAGATGACCACCAGATCTACTACTGTGGACAAGAGGACCACAGAAGAAATGGAGTAGCCTTCATAATTAATAATAAAGTGGCTAAAGCAGTGCTTGGATACAATCCAAAAAACGATAGAATGATCTCAATTCGAATTCAGGGTAAGCCATTTAACATCACAGTGATCCAAATATACGCCCCAACCACAGATGCTGAAGAAGCAGAAGTAGATCAGTTCTATGAGGATCTGCAGCACCTACTGGATAATACACCAAAAAGAGATGTTATTTTCATTACAGGAGACTGGAATGCTAAGGTGGGTAGTCAGACGACACCTGGAATTACAGGCAAGCATGGTCTGGGAGAACAAAATGAAGCAGGACATAGGCTGATAGAATTTTGCCAAGACAACTCACTGTGCATAACAAACACTCTCTTCCAACAACCTAAAAGACGACTTTATACATGGACTTCACCAGATGGTCGACACCGAAATCAGATTGACTACATCCTTTGCAGCCAAAGGTGGCGGACCTCTATACAGTCGGTAAAAACAAGACCTGGAGCTGACTGTAGTTCAGATCACGAACTTCTTATTGCAAAATTTAGAATCAGACTAAAGAGAATAGGGAAGACCCACAGATCAGTTAGATATGAGCTCACTAATATTCCTAAGGAATATGCAGTGGAGGTGAAGAATAGATTTAAGGGACTAGATTTAGTAGATAGGGTCCCAGAAGAACTATGGACAGAAGTTCGCAACATTGTTCAGGAGGCGGCAACAAAAAACGTCACAAAGAAAAAGAAAACCAAGAAGGCAAGATGGCTGTCTGCTGAAACACTGGAAGTAGCCCAAGAAAGAAGGAAAGCAAAAGGCAACAGTGATAGGGGGAGATATGCCCAATTCAATGCAAAATTCCAGAGGTTAGCCAGAAGAGATAAGGAATTATTTTTAAACAAGCAATGTGCGGAAGTGGAAGAAGACAATAGAATAGGAAGGACAAGAGACCTCTTCCAGAAAATTAGAAACATCGGAGGTAAATTCCAGGCAAAAATGGGTATGATCAAAAACAAAGATGGTAAGGACCTAACAGAAGCAGAAGAGATCAAGAAAAGGTGGCAAGAATATACGGAAGATCTGTATAGGAAGGATAATAATATTGGAGATAGCTTTGACGGTGTGGTCAGTGAGTTAGAGCCAGACATCCTGAAGAGTGAGGTTGAATGGGCCTTAAGAAGCATTGCTAATAACAAGGGAGCAGGAGACTATGGTATCCCAGCTGAACTGTTTAAAATCTTGCAAGATGATGCTGTCAAGGTGATGCATGCCATATGCCAGCAAATTTGGAAAACACAAGAATGGCCATCAGATTGGAAAAAATCAACTTATATCCCCATACCAAAAAAGGGAAGCACTAAAGAATGTTCAAACTATCGAACAGTGGCACTTATTTCACATGCCAGTAAGGTAATGCTCAAGATCTTGCAAGGTAGACTCCAGCAATTCATGGAGCGAGAATTGCCAGATGTACAAGCTGGGTTTAGAAAAGGCAGAGGAACTAGAGACCAAATTGCCAATATCCGCTGGATAATGGAGAAAGCCAGGGAATTTCAGAAAAACATCTATTTCTGTTTTATTGACTATTCTAAAGCCTTTGACTGTGTGGATCATAACAAATTGTGGCAAGTTCTTGGTGGTATGGGGATACCAAGTCATCTTGTCTGCCTCCTAAGGAATCTGTATAACGACCAAGTAGCAACGGTAAGAACAGAGCACGGAACAACGGACTGGTTTAAGATTGGGAAAGGAGTACGGCAGGGTTGTATACTCTCACCCTACCTATTCAACCTGTACGCAGAACACATAATGCGACATGCTGGGCTTGAGGAATCCAAGGCTGGAGTTAAAATCGCTGGAAGAAACATTAACAATCTCAGATATGCAGATGATACCACTTTGATGGCTGAAAGCGAGGAGGAGTTGAAGAGCCTTATGACGAAGGTGAAAGAAGAAAGTGCAAAAGCTGGGTTGCAGTTAAACCTCAAAAAAACCAAGATTATGGCAACGAGCTTGATTGATGACTGGCAAATAGAGGGAGAAAAAGTGGAGGCAGTGACAGACTTTGTATTTCTAGGCGCAAAGATTACTGCAGACGCTGACTGCAGCCAGGAAATCAGAAGACGTCTACTTCTTGGGAGGTGAGCAATGGCAAATCTTGATAAAATAGTTAAGAGCAGAGACATCACACTGACAACAAAGGTCCGCATAGTTAAAGCAATGGTATTCCCTGTAGTAACCTATGGCTGTGAGAGCTGGACCATAAGGAAGGCTGAGCGAAGGAAGATAGATGCTTTTGAACTGTGGTGTTGGAGGAAAATTCTGAGAGTGCCTTGGACTGCAAGAAGATCAAACCAGTCCATACTCCAGGAAATCAAGCCAGACTGCTCACTTGAGGGAATGACCTTAAAGGCAAAACTGAAGTACTTTGGCCACATAATGAGAAGATAGGATACCCTGGAGAAGAAGCTGATGCTAGGGAAAGTGGAAGGCCAAAGGAAGAGGGGCCGACCAAGGGCAAGATGGATGGATGGTATTCTGGAGGCAACGGACTCAACCATTGGGGAGCTGGGGATGGTGACGGCCGACAGAAAGCTCTGGCGTGGGCTGGTCCATGAAGTCACGAAGAGTCGGAAACGACTGAACGAATAAACAACAACAACAACAACCTTTTAAGGTCTCATGTATGGCCTAAAATTGCAGAGCCTATAATAGCAAGTCATTATTGTCATGGTTAGTTTCATTGGAAAGTAACAATGAGGACAGCCAGTTGATTTGCTGATGTTTGAGGCAGAAGGGCTCTGATGACATAAGATCTTACCTCTCATGCATATGGAGCCATTAGGTAAAAATATGTAGAAAGCTGAACATTTCCTGCATGAAGGCTTTTTATGGCAATTGGTTCATACAAACGATATGGCAAAATTAGCAGATAAAATTAACATTTGAATTAGCTTTTTTATCACATCATTTTGGTTGTCATTGGCTAGGGGATGTTTTCCTTTAATATCTTTCATTTCTCCTTTATCTCTTCCTTTCCACTCTTGTTGGAATTATAAATGTTATGGCATCAGAATAACTTTTTTGCTTGTGATATTCTGCAAAGGACCTTATGTGTTGATTCTGCTATATAAACCACCATTAAATACAGTAATGCTTAACTTTTAATCATTAGATTAGGGCATGCAAGTTCTGGCCCTCAACATGTTGCTGAACTGCAACCTCCAACTTCCCTAGGAAGTATGTCAAATTACAGCAATTATAAAATATTCCTTGGAAAATTAAATTTGTTGTGGTATTTTTTTTCCAAAATTGATTGTCCTAGAACAGAGCTTTCCAAACTGTGTGTCGCGACACATTAGTGTGTCGGCTGCAGTGTCTGGGTGTGTTGTGGCTGCTGCTGCCTCCAAGCCCTGCCAGGATTCCATGCAGGTCCTAGTGCCTGCCTTGTGCCTTGCTGCCTCCAAACCTGCTGTCATTCCGCGCAGGTCCTAGTGCCTGCCTTGTGGCTTGCTGCCTCCAAACCTGCCCTGCTAGGATTCCATGCAGGTCCTAGTGCCTGCCTCGTGCCTTGGCTGCCTCCAAACCTGCTGTGATTCCATGCAGGTCCTAGTGCCTGTCTTGTGCCCTGCTGTAAGAGTGTGTCGCAAAATGATGCATGTCTAAAAAGTGTGTCACCAACATGAAAAGTTTGGAAAGCTCTGTCCTAGAATTTTGAGAATTATGATTGATAGATGAAGTTTATGTGTGAATTCTTGAACTGTATGTGACATTTATAGACATAACAGATAACACATGTTGATACAAATAATTATTTCCATTTCTAATCATCCATACAATGCTGTGGAATTGGAGCTGGTACTTTAAATATATAGGAACAGATATTAATACTCTTTTTTTAATCCTTCAACAGTTTTACTTTGGGTTGGGGAAACTGTAGGCTTCATGTAACTTCTAACACCCCCTCTTCTCCCCAGTCTCTGCAACACACCAAGATTGTGCCACCACAAATTGGTAGCTAAAGGGTGACACAGTAAAATAAAATTGCTTTGACAGTGTTAGCATGCCTATACAGGTTTTTAAAAATCCCATTAAAAATGGACTAAAAATCCTGGTATTCCCCCTCTCCTCAGTAATAGCATCACTGTTCTACCTGTGTGGCCTTGTGTGGGGAAAATAATTACAAAGGAACTGTAGCATAAAAATATTCCCCATTATTGTTTAAATCAGTAGCTTCCAAGCTTGTACATTGTACGCCTCCACTCTAGTGAATTAGCACAGTTGCCATAAGTGAGATGGAAGAAACAATTGTCAGTTACTAGATAATGCCAAATCCTATGAAAAAGCAACATTGAGATTATTAAAATTAAGATTTTAATACATGTTTATAATAATAATAATAATAATAGTAATAATAATAATAATACTTTTATGCCCATTTCCAATCACAGACATTGCAGCTGGGGTTGCTCTGAGATGTAGACTCTTTGGTAATGCTAACTTTATGATAACATGATTTTTTCTCTCTGCACCTAAGGCATGCATTAATCAGCAATGTTCTGTCTCCTGTGATATCTATTAACAAATGCAGCCATGGGCAATGACAGTGTGATAGTTGACATCACCTGCAAGAAATCTTTTTGTATTCCTTTTTATAAATAGTTAATCGTAACCATCATTAGTTTCACGCCAAGGCAACCACATCTTCTCCTAACCCCATTACACACGTGAGAAGCATAAGTCACATAGTGAAAGTGAAGGGTGGGCATGGATTTTTGACTCAGTGCTGTGGTGGGTACTTGTTGTGGTCCAGCCAGCCTATAAAAGCTCATTCACACTTGCCATTTTAGAAGGACAAGATAGGGAAAAGCCAAGTCCTGGTCATCACAGTGAACTCATTAAATTTCAAGACTAAGTTAATTTAACTAGGAGATAACTTGCATTCTATTTAATAGTGTGAAACTCAAATATCAGGTAGTTCCCAAAGCCACTTGACCTGTGTACTAAAAACGAATTAGGAAAAAAAAGGATTGTGGATATCCAAATCAACTGAGCCATTATTATTGCCAGTAATATACAGTAGTACTTCTTTGAAGCAAGGTACTGTACCTTGAAGTGAATGAAAATGAAGTCTAGAATGAAAGTAGATACTAGCTTTGTTATAAAGTTGAAAATGTGGTTAGATAAAAAGGAACTGTTGACATTTAATTAAACAACACTGCAAAATCTGTTTGACCAGATCAAGAGAAATCCTGGTCAGCTTTTAGTTGTCAGAACACTATCAATTTGCTATATTCAAAAACAATTTCCTATCTGCTGCCCTAAGTTAGCTTGTGATGAAAAATAAATAAATGGCTGCCTTTCACATGAAAAACTAAAATTGAAATTAATTTTCCTGGTTTGTGATGACCCTATTCTTGTTCTGCCCATAGCTGATTTAGGGTTCTTTCTCATGGTTGAATTAAAGTGATATCCACCTGTCTTTGTACTGGCATAAAATCTGCTGTCCTTAGTAGCAATTTCTATTTTGACACAGGCATGATGCTAACAAATGGTGCTGTCCTTATTGTGGAGGAATAAAGAGTTAATCTTGAGGGAAGTATGTGGCACCTATTACAAAAATATCAGCTTAGTCCAGAAACATAGGAGGGACTTTGGGAGAAACTCAAGATCGGCCCACCTTGACTCTCTTGGGTATAACAGGAATGGAAAGAGAAACCATGTCAGGCTTTCAAGATTCTATTATTATAGTCTAAATAACGTAGAGTTACAGTGTTTCTTGTGGTGCCTGTTTCCTGACCTGGTCTACCTCAAAGGGCTGACACTTATTCACAGTGTACAAGGCACATTAAGGCAGGCATTGTTGAGTCCCCTTGCTTTATTTCCACCTTTTCTCACCACAGTCACCAGCAAAGTCAATGTGGGCTAGAACTGGGAAGGAGGCAAATTTGACAGGTGGCCAGACTAGCAAGTATTTTGTCTGTGCATTCGAAAGGAGAGAGACTGTCAGGCGATAAGCTCCTTTTAGACATGAGTTTAGTGCTCTTGCCTGTTAAACCCATATCTGAATGAAGCTGGACACAGGTGCTATTAGTGCTATTCCAGAAGAATGCTAAACTCATATTCAGTAGGTGAATGATTATCCCCCGATTCAGTTATTCAAGAAAAACACTAAGCCTGTGTTCAAAAGCAGCCTGCCTGAATGACAATCGACAGGCATGAGGGGATTGCAGCATAAGAAGCAGCACAGATAGAGCTAGCTATCCTGCTTCATCATGCAGTGCCTCCCCCTCCTGCCACTACCACAGGCTAGCTACTGTTTAGGCTGTTCCAAGAAGCAGAATGGGGATTGGCTCAGAGACCTGAGGGGGGGAGAGTCCAACTTGAAAGAACCAGACTCTCCTGCTGTCCAGAGCAGAATAATCCTGGAAGACAGTGCCTGGGGACCAGGGGGGAGGAGGCATGCCAGCATCAGCCTAAGGTCAACCAGTAGACCTGGGTCACCTTACTACATTACTGACAAAATGGTCAGTGAAGCATGCCAGATTGTATCCCCTGAAAAGCTGTGTCAAGATAAGGGGGAAACTCTAATATGGGTACAGTTAAGAATGATTCAAAGCTGCCTCAGAAATGGGCTGGGGATCTGAGGAAGGCCACATTATGAAGACAGACCATAAAAATGTTGTTAGGTCATGTTTGTGTCCATAGCAAGTGAGGAAACCCAACCTTGGCACTTGTTGAATCTGAGAGAAGCAAAGTGAGTGCCACTGTTCTTGTTGTTGTTGTGGGAACAATGTAAATTCAGCTATACTGTACAAATATTTATTTTTGTCCAACCCTAACGAATTCTTGCCCACTCTGCTGATAGCATCTTGCCCACCATTGTGCTAGTGATGCCATTCCATCAGCTGGAGGAGTTAATTGGATATTCCCCTGTATATTTGGTAAAGTGGCCTTAGTTTATTAGATAAAACATTTCTAAAGAACAGCATACTTTTCTCCATTTACAAAGCAGACTGTGTGACAGTGTTCAATTACAAGAGGGATGAAAAAGTCATCAGTGCAAATGTCCTATTTGTGTGATCTCCCATTTCTGTTCTTTATTCTCTCAGTGTTTTGCTTTTTTTCTTCTTCCTGCAAATACGATTTGTCAGTCACTGGATGATTTTCGTTACAAGAATTATATAAAGCATAGAACAGCTGTATTATCAAGGTTTTGACAGAAAATATTCTGCTATCTTGCAAATAAGAATGCTACCTAACGCCATTGCTTGTCTTTCCGATGTGTTTACTGATGCTTCCATTTCTTTTGTGCCTTTGCTTCAGAGCCTTGTTGCTCTTCAGTCCCGGAATTTCTAATACGAATCTGTGGCAAGATCCAGTGAACTTAGTTCTGATAGACTGTGCGGTATTAAACATTCAGTTCTCTTAAGACACTTTCTTCCTCCTTCTCTTAATTCGTATGTAACATATATACTGTAATGATGTACCTAGGGATACTGTATCTTTACCTTAGGTATTTTTTGCTTCATAAAGAATTGGTTGAAAAAAATATTTTACAGAGGAAAAAGACTTTTTCCTAGTGGTCGTCCAATATATTGTTATACCTTATACCATATTGATAATTATATACAAGCTTCTAAATTGACCCTTAGAGATAAAAGCTAAAGTCTCCTTTGAATCCAGCTTGACTCCTGGTGACTTCAGGGACACATCCACGTAGCTTTCTCAGCAAGAGTAGGAAAGTGGTTTACCACTGCCTTCTGGGATTTATTTATTTTTTGACTCCCCAGTTACGCCTGCCGCCTTGCCAATCTTCTAGAACTAGCCAGGCCCAACCCTGCAAAGCTTCCAAGCCTGACAAGACCAACCAGGCAGTGCCACCTGCTGAGACACTCTTAGAGGTGCATGGAAGCATGTAATATAAGGTTGAGAGTATCCCATTTCAAGAAAGAAATAAACATCTTGTTTCATGTCAGCCTCTTGAATAAACTGTGACTGCATGAAGAATATAGTAAGTATTGGAATGTTGTTTAAGTATAACTTGTAATATTGTCTATTGGTGATAATTGGGGAACACTGACCCTGGGGATCTGGTGGTGATAGCAGCAGCAGCAATAGTCTTAAACAGTGGTGTAAGGCGGCTAGTGTTCAGTGCTGATGGCAACTAGTTTCTGCTGTTTATCCTGCCCTCTCCTTTTCTTCAGTTGCATTTTGTTTTTGTTGTCCCGATCTCTGTTCTGCCTTCTGGATTCTTGGTCTCTGTTTTCCTGACTGGTTTCTTTGCTTTCTTCTCGCTTTGGCTGTTTTCTTCTTTCCTTTCTTCTCCCTGTAATAAAAAACTACAGTACATTACAAGGTATATCATTTATTCACAAATGATCAGTTTTTCTTGGTTAGCCTGGCATTCTCAGACTCTGAACTGTTAAATAAAGAAAAACCTCTGACATTGGCCTCTTCCAAAGAACAAGGTTGAAAACAACTGGAAACGTAGAGAGCTCAGTCCAGTGTCACCATCTTGACAAACTAATTCAAAATACAAATTATAGTCTTTGTCTTTTCATTTTAAACAGTGTTTAAAGAGGAATTATGCACAATGTCACTATTTATTATAACTTATATAAAAACCCTTTAGACTGCTATAGTTGCATGTCAGGATTGTTCACTATAGCATATATTATAACCAGTAAAGTAAAACTGCAATATCATAGCATTAGCTTTGTTGCATATATTTTAATAATTAGCAAGTTTGTAGGCCACTGCTCCGTGCAGCATTTTTTCCTGGCAACGAGGGCATTTTTGGGCTCCCTGGAGCCTGCCCTTTCGAAGGGGCACCCCGGCGGGGCGCGGGGTGGACTTTTCCTCCCCCACTTTTGCTCCCTGCAGTTTTTTTGGCCCCTACTGGGCAGCTTGGGCGCGGCCTCCGTTTCGCTGCCGCACAGCTGTTCAGCGCAGAGATTCTCCACCCCGGGGTGCCCCCCCCACCATCACTTTTTGTGGTGATCCAAGGCTTTTTCGCCTCGCGACCACAGCTTTTCTTGGCACTGTGGCGAGGCAAAAAAGCCTTGGATCACCGCAAAAAGTGATGGTGGGGGGGGGTGCCCTGGGGTGGAAAATCTCTGAGCCAATCAGCTGTGTGGCAGGGAAGCGGAGTCGCACAGCGGGGAAGCAGAGGCACGATCAGCTGTGCGGCAGGGAAGCGGAGGTGAGCCGGAGTCCAATCAACTGTGCGGCGGGGAAGCGGAGGCGCACCAAAAAAAAAACGCGGGGAGCAAAAGGGGGAAGAAAAGATAGGTGGAGGTGTTTCCCCTTCCGGGCCCCCACCAATCAGCTGCTCCAGCTCACCCTGTGGCCCACTTCCTAACAGCCTGCAGCCCACCAGTGGCCCGTGGCCCACAGGTTGCTGACTCCTGACATAGAGCGCTCAATGACTGAGAGTGGACTTAGATCTTGCCAGTTAGTTGTATGATCATAGAGTTGGAAAGGCCAGGTAGGCCATCATATCCACCCCCTTGCTCAGTGCAGGAATCCACATGACTCTAGAACCTACACTTGAAGACATCCAGGGAGAGAGAACCCATTATCCCTCTGGGTAATGGATTCCACTATCGAACTGCTCTTACAATGAAAGTTTTTACTATCAGCCAGCCAGAAGCTGCCCTCTAATATTAAATTACTATTCCATGTCCCATCTGGAATAAATCAGAACAAATCTCTTTGGTTGTCTATGTCAAAAAAGTTTTAAATGCTATCTGGGATAAATCAGAACAAATCTTAATGATCTTGTATGTCAAAATCATTTCAGATACTTGAACAGTACTATTCCCTTCAGTCTTCTCAAGGTTAAACAGGTCCAGTTCCTTCAGTCCTCTTCATAGTATTAGTTACTAGCTCTTGATCATCCTCATCTGAATTTCAGAAAAACTATATGGCTGAAACTCATTAAAATGTGGTGGCTAGAAATGGACACAGCACTCAAAATGGAGTCTGACCAATGCAGAATACTGGAACTATTACTTCCCATGATTTGGAAACTACACTTTTATGCAGCCTAAAATTACATTTGCCTTTTTTTTGCTGCCATATCACACTGCTGAATCATACTCAGTTTGCAATCAACTATTCTAAGATCTTTTTTATAAATAGTATTACCAAGCCAGGTATCAACATCCATAACATGTGCATTTGATTTTGTCTTCCAAGTGCATAACTTTGTGTTGTCTGTTACATTTCATTCTATTATTTTCAGCCTATCTAACCTATCAATTATCTCTGAATTCTCTCTCTCTAAATCCCATATAATATTGCGTCATCTGCAAATAAACATCCCCTCCACTTCTTTATCTAAGTCATTAAGAAAATATTGGAAAATAGACCATCTACAATTGAAGCTTGTTGGAACTCTACCACAAACAATGGTTCCAGTTTGATCAAGAACCGCTGAAGATGTATTTCAGTACAATTTTTGGATAACTGTATATCCACATAATTGTTAATGCCATCCAGCTTATGTTAAACTTGTTTACTAATCAGAATGTCGTGGAATACTTTGTCAAATGCTGGAAAGGAATATAAGAGATCACCTTGGAATGATGGCTTTCAAAGTTGATGTCAGCCCTTCAAGGTAGGTCAGGTCAGGAAACAAACATCATAAGGATTCCTGGAATGCTACTTTGATGTCATAGGGTATAGTAACAGAATCTCGAAAGCCTCACTTCCAAGAACATCTCTACCTTCCTTTACAAATGCTTTGCTTAGACCAAGATATATTGCCTCTATAGGTTTCCCATAACCTATTAAGGAAATTACCTAATTAAAATAAACAAAATAAGGTTAATTCTGCAGGACTTGACAGATCCAAGGCCAGGACTTTAACCATTACTCTATACTAGCTTTCAATAAAAATGATAAACACAGCTAACATAATGACAATCTGATACTAAAGTTGAACATATTTTCTTTTCAGTTGCCTATCTATTCCACTGGGTTGTGGGTAAGGAAGAATAAATAAATGAAACTGACTTAAAGGTTAGAAGAATTATTTACAGTGCATATGATTAATGCAGTTGGAGAAAATGTGACAGTGTAGACTCTTCAAGAGATGAAATGTATAAAATGAACAATTGCTCTAATACTGAACAACTTTGTAATATACAGTATGGCACTTATTTATGTGAGCTACCGTAAAAATCCACTAAGGGGCACCCTTGTGCTTTTTAAGTCTGTCTTTTGAAATCCTTTCAAATAAGGTATTCTTTTTAATGAACAACGTAAATCTCATTGTTTTGTGGCATAGTCTATTCTGATTTTGAGTGTATGAATTCTATGCTCAGTTTTGTTTTTACAGTGTTTGTACTCTCTAAGTCCATCTGATTTATCATACTAAACAATCATAAAAGGAACGATATCATAAGACACTGACACACTCCAATGTTGTCTTATAGGTTATGCTATAGAAAGAAGAGTGACAATAAGCAGAGGCAGTGCCATCACATTTTGTGACTCTTGGATACAAGGATGAGAAGATGGACAGAATTATGCGCTGGACATGATTCAGTACTGATCCAATGTTAGGGGCCTTCACAAATAGGGGAATTTTTTATAACAGTTCCTTAGCTGTTCTTAACAAACTAATGAGGGAAAGCATTATGTTTAAAAATAAGCTAATCTTACTTGCCAAACTGTATTTACTGACTTTTTTAATCACAGGATTAAGAGGCATAGCAAGTGATAATATGTTATTTGAAGCCCTCTGATATTTTGCTGCTGCTGCTAGGCTTTCCCGGCCTTTATCCTGAAAAGACTGGTTTGCAATTTAGTCAGGACATGGTTCAGGTCTGGGTGAAACAGCTTAGTTAGGTTGCATACAGTAAGCCCGGTAGGACTTGTGTTGTCCATCCTACCAATCCATGCATTGTAGCACAAAAAAGGAAGAAAATAGGTAAAAATTCAAGGAGGAGAAAATACACCAGGAGAACCAACTTCTCAAAAAAGTACTGACACAATTCTTGATTACTCCTAGGTCACTTCAAGTCAACTATAGTTCATTAATGCAGTATTACGTATATTCCTAGCACCTTTCTCACTTCCAAGAAGCACGACCAATTTTTTGGAAACAGGCCAACTTTCAAGTATACTGAGGCTGAACTTGACAGATGCTGGCTGAAACAGAATTTTAAGGACTCCGCTTCCCCCATCACAAGGCACCTGTCCGGTTCAAAAGATATTTTAAGTTCATCTGCCAACAAATAGCTCCACCTTCTTGTATTTTAAGTGTATGGAGACTTTCTGCTTCTACTGAAGAGCAAATGTCAGGCTCCCTGTTTTCAAGAATTGTTATCCTGATGGGAGGGTTTTTATTAGAACAGTCCCATAGGCACAGGAAGTAGAATCTATGGTTTCCAAATGATTGTTTATAGTATTTTGCAGTTCTGAGTATTAATTATATGCTATTATCACAGTAACAATACAAGGGAGATTCAGGTGAGAGGGTGTGTATGATGGGGTCAAAGTCAGCCAGTAACTTTCATGTTCAAGTGGAGTTTGGAAACCAGACTCCCCAGTTTTGTGTCCAGTCATCTTCAAAATGCCTATTAGTAGGTATGTATTTCCCATCACCCTAACCTTTAACACAATGTCCCTGCAGTAAGACTGTCCTTGCACATGTAGACATCCATTTATAAAGTATGAACTGGTAATCAGGCTGTCGTCTCTATGAGGAACAATAGTACTCACTGGGCAATACTCTTGGAGCATATATTAAATCATGATGGAATTACTTGAAAAGTTCTAAAATATGCGATTTGCTGCTTAAACAATCTCCACATACTATATACTGTATGACACTTGTATACAATATATGATATGGATGATATATGTATATGGTATTACTTAGGATAAAGAATTTAGGTATAAATAGTTGTAACTTCTTTTTGGCCTTCAACAGTTTAATTCCTCCTACAAGATTCCCTTGAGGTCATCATAGTTCTTTATGAGACATTAGTTCAGCTGGTGGAGGCTTTTGAACAAACCAGGAATACAAATGTGATGCTGCATTATGTCAGAATTGCATGTTTAGTCTGCATTTCAAGAAATAATCAGGAAAAGTTATACATGATAAGGTACAGATGCTCCTATACCACAGATATCTTAATTATTTCAAGTACAATATTATAGTGAGAAAGCAACCAGATGAATTATTTGATTTCATGTTTAAATGATTTGTAATTCAGACACTTCTAAATTGTTTCTCTTTTAAAAATAAAATTCACTTTAAAATAAAATCAAAGTAACTGCATCCCTCCCCAATAAAATACACGTATTTGAAATGGTTTGTAATGTAATAAAGACTTCTCTTACGCCAATAACATTTTTGTTCCCAAAATTGTAGGACTAGGAGTAGGAGATACAAAGTCCAATACCATCCCACAAAGTCTGATGATAAACTCTTTAGCTTCATGAATAATGTGTGCCTTGTGTATCGAACAAAGGTATTAGAAATAGGCAAGGGATACTGTGGCCATAGCACTTTCAGAGCATATGGCGCCATCTGAGCCAGGAAAGTAAGCCAAACTTCACCCTACATGGGGAAAAAGATAGAAAAGCTTTTTTCTCCTTATCCAAAGAAGAAGATTTTCTAATATCCAACATAGATACAAAGGACTAGGAAACAAAATGTACCCTTTTAAATCAGGTGAGGGTAGTTATATATCTCACTTTATGGAAGTGGATCCTGTATTTGAAGGACCAAGTCTAAGTCTGCTATAAAGTTAAACTAGGAGAAGGGAGATTTATTTGTTTGTTTGTTTATAACATTTATATAACTGCCCATTTTGTACCAAACTCTGGGCGGCTCACAACCAAAAGATAAAACCACATCTATGTACAATAAAAATATTAAAACAAAAAATATTAAAACAAAAAAATATTAAAATAAAAAAACCTGGCATCTTAACTAAACTTAGCTCACCCAATCCCAGCGCTTGGGGGAAAAGCCAGGTCTCCAGTGCTTTTCAGAAGGTTAAAAGGGTGGGAGCCAGCCGAATTTCAGGGGGAAGGGTATTCCATAGGGCAGGGGCTGCCACAGAAAAGGCATGCTCCCTAGGTCCCATAAAATGGCAACATTTAAGGGGAGGGACTAGGAGCATGCCCACCCTATCCGATTTGGTAGGACGGGCAGATGTCCTTAGGGAGAGGCAGTCACGCAAATAACCTGGTCCCATGCCATATAGGACTTTAAAGGTAATAACCAGCACCTTGAATTGCACCCGGAAGGAAACTGGGAGCCAGTCCAGCTTGCACAACGGGGGTTGTTGTGTTGTAACTTCCAGGTGGTCTTCAAGGGCAGCCCCATGTAGACCACATTGCAGTAATCCAACCAGGAATTAACCAAGGCACAAGTGACCATGAGCAAGGCCTCTCAGTCCAGGAAAGGGCTCAATTGTCCCACAAGACAAATCTGTGCCAAGGCGCCCCTAGCCACGGCTGCCACCTGCTCCTCGAGCAGGAGCTGTGAGTCTAGGAAGACCCCCAAATTGCACACCAGCTCAGTCCAGGGGAGTGCCACCCCATCCAGTGTCAAAGATGACATATTACCTGGGCCTGGGGGGCCAAAGACCCAGAGCCACTCCATCTTGAGTTGAGCCAAAGCTGGTTTCTCTCCATCCAGGCCCTTACCACCTCCAGGCACTCACTCAGCACCACAACACCATCGCCTGCCCGGCAAGGGGTGGAGATGTATAGCTGCGTATCATCAGCGTACTGATGATACCACACCCCATGCTGTCAGATGACCTCCCCCAGCGATTTCATGTAGATGTTAAAGAGGAGAGGTGAAAGACTCAAGCCCTGAGGCACCCCACATTGCAGGGGCCTAGGGCTTGACCTCTCCTCACCCACCAACACCAACTGGAACTGGCCATGGAGAAAGGAGGAGAACCACTGCAAAACAGTGCCTCCCACACCCAACCCCCAAAGCTAGTCCAGAAGAATACTATGGTCGATGGTATAGAAAGCTACTGAGAGGTCCAGGAGGGCCAGAATCCACCCACATCCCGAGCTCTCCAAAGGTCATCTGCAGGCACAGCCAATGCCGTTTCAGTGCTGTGCCCCGGCCTGAACCCAGACTGAAAAGGGTCCAGATAATCTGCTTCATCCAGGGCCCTCTGTAGCTGAATGCCAACTACCCTCTCAACAACCTTGCCTAAGAAGGGAAGGTTGGAGACGGGACAAAAGTTGTCTAACACTGTTGGGTCCAAGGATGGCCTCTTGAGAAGGGGGTGCACCACCGCCTCCTTCAAGGCAGGTGGTACCATCCCCTCCCACAAAGAGGTATTAACCACTGTTTGGACCCAACTACATGCCACTTCCTGGGAGGCCTTGACCAACCAGGAGGGGCATGGGTCCAAAACACAGGTGCCCGAGCTAACAACCACAAGGACCCTGCCCACTTCCTCAGGATCAACCGGCTCAAACTCCTCCCAGATAAGAGGGCTCAGAGATGAAGAAGCTGGAAGTTTGTCACTGAAAGTTAGCGCCTACAGGTCAGATAAAGCAGATACATGGTAGCTAGTCACAGTTCTTTGCATCATGGTAAAATGTACTATGTTGATATTTAATGTGTAATAATGTCTAAGTTTGCATCAGGCCATATATACAGTATTAACACATACAAATGCACTGCTGGGTCTTCTCCTTTTTCATGCATGAGCACCACCAAAATAACTTCAATAAGGCACAATAATTAATAACACTATTACATTGTAAAAAACCCATTGTTAAAGAAATTTAAAATTGTTGAAGAGTCTGGTTAAGCCAGATTTTGATTATAAACAAAACAAAAAGGGAAAATATGCAAAAAACTACATTACTATAATGTGTACTTGCAGTTGGGGCGTACTGCAGAGCTTTCATGGTGCAAAGAGGAGCATTTTGACAGCAGTGTTTACAATGCCCCCGTTCTCTTTTCAGGGCCTTCCCCCAGTTGTGCTGTGGAAGCTTGTACAGTAGGTCTTACACTGTGAAATGCTTTGAACAGGCATTGCAAACATTTTTTTTGCTGCTGTGCCACAAAATACCTAAGGAGATTTGCTGAGGACAAATGCTGCCGTGGAAAGGGAAAGATAACATAGGCCACAATGGACTAAAAGCCATCTAATTAGTCTTGGCAGCAGAGATATTTAGGTGTTCACTTACAAGCACTGAGAAAATGGAAGGGCAGCATTTATTGTTAAGACTACATGGGACATTTAAAAAAAAAAAATTAATCCGTTCAATTGTGTCCAATTCTCAGAGACTGCCTGGACAAGTCCCTGCAGTTTTCTTGGCAAGGCTTTTCGGAAGTGGTTTTGTTAGAGTAGCGCATTTGGTGCAACCCAAGAGTGGTTCAGAACAAATTTGCTTCGAGTCTGTGACGTCCAATATATACAGACTTTACTAAATACAAATATATATACACAGGCAAAATACCTTTTAACCAACTATACACAGCAATACACAACCCAGCAACTCCTACAACACCCAGCAATATGGATTCCTCCCAACTGCCTTATATCCATGTAACTTTGCTAAGTCATTCATTCTGTCCACAGAGCATGTTATAGATTGGCATGCTAATTACTTGTCCAGAAATTCAAAACAAACAAGAAGTACTACTTCATACCACACATGGTGGCCAGGCTACTTGGGTCTCTGTGATACCTCTTTAATCAATGCAATGTGCTCTGGATATATCCACACTTTTTAGAAAACTTGTGTGATCACCTTTTCTTTTCCATTTTGTATTAGAGTGCTGATTTTGAAACATTTATCTTTCTTAAGATCAAGGGATATCTAGTCTATTTTATATTTAAAATATTACCAAAACAAAAAACAAAAAACCCCACCCGATGTTGACTTGTTCATGTAGTTACCAGGAATCACTTCTTCTGACTAATAGGCACTGGGGTAACATACAATAAAAGTCGCATACGTTTAACATCATAACAATAAACAGAAGCAGAACCATTCATTTCAATAAAGTCCAACAATCAAAGTTGCAGTTAGAAGATAAAACAGGATCATATACTATTAAAGGTTTGATGGAACAGATTAAAACCGTCCATCTAAGATATGTAAAGGAGAGCCAACCACACATTCCTTGAGAAAAATTTCTATAGCTTAGCTACTGGTAAATAAATCCTATTACAAGAACATACCAACCTAACTTCCATAAGTGGTAAAATGTATAACAAACTATGTAATGATGATCAGAATTTACAGGCAATTTAATATGTTGGGAAGTTTTCTTTCAGATTTCCTGGCCCAAATTAGTAAGGGCACTGTATGTTATTTTATACTATTCTAAGAACTCCTAAGTGCCTAGGTCAGGGCTTTCCAAAGTTTTCCCGCGGCGACACACCAACCGCCGTTGGTGTGTCGCCGCGGGAAAACCTGGAAGTGCTGCCGTTGCGGCAGCGCACAAAAATCCGGAAGCGCTGCTGCCGCTTTCGGGTTTTTGCGCGCCACCGTTGGTGTGTCGCCGTGGGAAAACCCGGAAGCGCTGATGATGATCAGCGCTTCCGGGTTGTGTGGCGACACACCAGACTGTGTGTGGCGACATACTTTTGTGTCGCGACACAGTTTGAAAAGCTCTGCATTAGTACCTACATTTGCCATTCCAGCTGCAGGGCTGGGAGGGAGCTAGGTCCACAATGGAATTTGAGAATTTATTTGTTTAGAAATATTTACTGTAAGTTTTGTTTTCTTAATATCAGATAATTTTATAAGACTATTGCCTACCTGCAATAGAAAAAATGTACAGTATACCATTAAAATATATACTTAGAACTAAATCCTTCTACTTAAAACACTAATACAGAACGATAAGATTATTCTACGTTTATAATTGCAGTTTGGTTACTAGTATTCTAATAATATATTACCTAACCAACTGCTGTAGTGTAACTATTTCTCAGTCAGTCTCCAGTCTCAATTTCCCTTGAACAAATGTTTTATTGCATGCAACTGAGTGTGCAATTGTTAGTTGCTATAGGGATACACACAAATGGTCCAAACAGCATGTGTTAATGGAGAAACATATTTTCTCAATTTCAAACATGTCTGAAACACATGTCAGCTAATACCTGTTAAACCACTGTTAATACAAATCTCCCTCTCTGTCTTTTGAAATGTATTTTCATGCATCACTAGAGGCTGAATCCCTTCCCACAAGCTTCATCCTTGGAATTCAGTTGCAGATGAAACTGGCTGCTTCTTTCTTTTGATTTAAATATTGTGTTTTGTACAGTTGGGTTATATAGGTACTCTAATCCTTTGTTACTTTCCAATTTTAATGCTAAACTCAGCATTCACTGCATGGTTTTTGCACTATTGTTCCTTGGTTTTATGTTTAATTTTAATATTTTATTAATTGTGCCTTGTGCCAGATTGTAAATTAATGCTGTAAATAAATAAATGTGACCTATGAAGTCTTTTTAAAAAGAAACATGGCATCTATAGCAACTTTACCACTAAATGACAATTTATTGCATCCTAGTTGCCTAAACTGTGCTCGAGTTTAACTGTTAGTAATGTCACAATAATATGATAAATACTGTATGGTTTCTACAAGGTAGGAGTCTAGACCAGTGTTTCTCAACCTTGGCTGGGGAATTCTGGGACTTGAAGTCCACCCATCTTAAAGTTGCCAAGGCTGAGAAACACTGGTCTAGACTAGATGATATAACAGGCTTTTGGACCTGATGTAAATATTTTTTCTTATGCCTTCACTGACTTGGACACTTTCTAAGCCACTCCCTAATAAATGGAACTGACTGTGCTTTGCCAGTCTTCCTTTATAAAAACTGCAGTGAAGGTGATACTTGGAATAAGTGAGGAAGAGAGATGCCAATGACTCAATACCACTTTGAAAGCGTCCCATAAAATCCTGGGTAATAATAGAGTAATAAATAAATGTTCCTGAGCTTGGTGGTTAAGAATGTCCTAACTGTGTTGCTATGCATGGAAGTATTTCATGGAAAAATAATTAAGCCATATTAAATTTTGCCATCATTACATTTAAAAAGTCTGTTCTTCCATATGTTCTTCATACTTTGGCTGAGCTTAATAGAGGTGCTTATATATTATTTGTTTTTCTTTTCCTCCCTGCCCTTCCTTTCTCTTCGGCTTACAGTATTTCCAATACTCAAATGCTAGCCAAAGACATCTCCATCCCATCTACCCAGTTCCCTTCCTCAGCACTATGTGACAGCATACTCTAATTCATGATGGGGACAGCTGAAGGAAGCTAAGTTGCTTGCCTCTGTTACTGCAGCTGGGTGCACTATCTTCTCAGAAAAGATGCCAGGTGAAGATAACTGGAGTGTCTGGCAGAGCAGGCAGGTTATTGGAAGAAATGTGAAGTATAAATGTACACTTTCCAATAGTAGGGAATATGTACGTTTTGCATGCTTTATTTTGGCTCACTTGATTAAAATCCATAGAATCTGGTCTATGTAACCCAGGGGTGGGTAACCTTTTTTTGGCCAAGGGCCATTTTGATATTTATAACATCATTTGAGGGGCGGGGGCGGGGTTTGCGGGCAGGAGCCAATCGCGTGGAAGGGGGCGGGGTTTGCAGGCGGGTTACATTGTAACCCTAAACCCAGAATTTTTTAACATGCTGTTGTTGTAATTATACAGGAGATAATTAACGGATTTCTTTCTCCATTTGTTTGTTCTCAGAATAATTCAAAGCTGATATGCTTTTGTAGTTTCTATGACTCTGCTTTAAATATTGTAGATGTTCATCTGTATAATCAGATTATGCTTTGCAATATTGTTATCAGATTACAGTATTACAAAACAAGAGTGCTCTTAATAGAAATTATTCTTCTCTAGTTGGTAGACTTTGGTCTTTTTTACCCAGAACCCTTCCTAGAAACGCCTTGCATAGTGCTGCCACACTTCCTTGCCATTCTATTGCTGGCTTAATTACTTAAAGAACCAGTGAATTGTCAAGAGAAAAAGTAGATGGCAATGAGAAAGCACAGGAATTGCCTCTTTTACCTACTCTGGGAAGGACATATGTAACCTCTCTTCTCTTGAATGGGTAGAAGAGGGAAGAGTAGCTACACAGGATGTGGAACAGCTATGGGCTCATTCATGATACCAAGGCCTCCACATCTTTCCCAAAAGTTAATCTTGATGTTGGCCCTGGAAGCCACTCTACCACACATAGTAAAGGTACAGTAGGAGGAACCTTCAACAGGTTCCAGATACAATTTATACAGTTTACTGGAGTAAACCCACTGTATTTGAGCATGCAGTCTTCAGAATAACTTTTTTTGGGGGGCAGGGGTGCCTTTGAGTCAGACTTGACTCCTGGCAACTGCCTGGACAAATCCCTGCAGTTGTCTTGGCAACATTTTGGAAGTGGTTTGCCCTTGCCTCCTTCTTCCTAGGCCTGAGAGAGAGGGACTGGCCCAAGGTCACGCAGCTGGGTTTGTGCCTAAGGTGGGACTAGAACTCACAGTCTCCCGATCTCTAGCCTGGTGCCTTAACCGTTACACCAAACTGGCTCTCTCAGAATAACTAAAAGCAGATCAGAGAGATGGGATTTTATTACAGTCATAGACCAAAAAAATGAAAAAGGGGAAAAAACATGGTAAAACATAGCATAACCATTAACAGTTGTGATTTATAGGAGGGCAGAGTTGACACACTGTATAACAAAATTTAGCAATATTTAAGGACACAGAATAGTCTATATCAATGTTTCTCAATCTGGGCAACTGGAAGATGGGTGGACTTCAACTCCCAGAATTCCCCAGCCAGCAAGCAATTCTGGGAGTTGAAGTCTACCCATCTTCCAGCTGCCCAGGTTGACAAACAATGTTCTATATTGTCTAGTAGATCATGTCAGTTAATAAGTCAAAATGCCCTGGGAATTTAGAGAGGAGAGGGAAGATCAACTGCAAACAAGTTACAAAGGGGATTTTCCTGTATTTCCAACACTGCTGAAGCAGATCAGAAACAAAACCAAAAATAATGTGCTAAAAGTAAAGACCTCCTTAAGTTGAGCTCAACTCTTGTAACTACATTAAAATATCCATTAGTTTTCTTGGTAGCAATGCAGAAGTGTTTTCAAGGATGATTTTTGATGTCTCCATCTAGCCTACAGCCCTGGGATTTCCTGGAGCTTTCTCATTCAAATGCAGATAAAGTCCAATAGTACTTAGCTCTCTTTTGAGACTAGCCAAAGTCAGATAGGAAGATACATAATGACATTATTTTCCACCTCATTTATGTTTCACATCTAGACAGTGAATGATTAGACTATCCTAAAATGTTCAACTAGTTCTTCATTACTAAAAGTTCCTGAAATATCTGTTTATACAATCTAAACCACTCATGAACTTCTAAAAAGGAAAGTGGGTAAGTGGGTGGGAAAGAATCCTACACTACAGAATGTAATCAAACAACAAGTACAAATGCTACTTTATTACACTAGTGTAAGATGTCATATAATCCATTTTTCTTGTTCCTGCTTTTCAGTGGCATCTTGTCACAGCTGTATGCATGAGGAAGTCCTAAGTTTGCAAGGCTCAATTTTCTCAAAGACATTGAGAACCAGTGCCCAAATCATGTGGGAAGCTATTTGTATTAAGCATTTTCAGTGTGGGCTGGTGCTAGTTTTAAGCCTCATCAATGGAACCACCTGGAAATAAGTAGCTGTACTAACAGTATTAAACAGTAAGGATTATAGGAGCCACTTCACTCAAACAGCTTGGAAACTGTTGCACTTATGAAATGTTAAGGATTGGGCATACATCTATATATTAAACTTGAGTGTTTCAGAATTAGTATATTGCAAACAGACACACAGATACGTGCACACAATCTATCTACAAATTAGAGGCAAATAGAGGGAGAAAAAGTGGAGGCAGTGACAGACTTTGTATTTCTAGGCGCAAAGATTACTGCAGATGCTGACTGCAGCTAGGAAATCAGAAGACGTCTACTTCTTGGGAGGAGAGCAATGGCAAATCTTGATAAAATAGTTAAGAGCAGAGACATCACACTGACAACAAAGGTCCGCATAGTTAAAGCAATGGTATTCCCTGTAGTAACCTATGGCTGTGAGAGCTGGACCACAAGGAAGGCTGAGTGAAGGAAGATAGATGCTTTTGAACTGTGGTGTTGGAGGAAAATTCTGAGAGTGCCTTGGACTGCAAGAAGATCAAACCAGTCCATACTCCAGGAAATCAAGCCAGACTGCTCACTTGAGGGAATGATATTAAAGGCAAAACTGAAGTACTTTGGCCACATAATGAGAAGACAGGATACCCTGGAGAAGATGCTGATGCTAGGGAAAGTGGAAGGCAAAAGGAAGAGGGGCCGACCAAGGGCAAGATGGATGGATGATATTCTGGAGGTGACAGACTCAACCATGGGGGAGCTGGGGATGGTGACGGCCGACAGGAAGCTCTGGCGTGGGCTGGTCCATGAAGTCACGAAGAGTCAGAAGCAACTGAACGAATAAACAACAACAACATGAAAATTATGCAAATCCAGTTCATTATTGTGCAAAATTATGCATAACAATCCAATTCCTTATTGCCTACTTGGCCCTCTGCATTTTACAAGTTATCAATATTTGAACAACAAAATTATTTAGTATAATTTAGGATAAACATTACTTAAGATAAAACAATGCATTTATGATAAAATAATAAGAACCATGAATAAGAAAAGGATAATAAAATATCAAACTACATACTCTGCACTGGTAAGCAGTTTAAGAAAAGTATATATTTTATGGTCAATTCCTAATGTAAAACTAAATGAATGAATGAATGAATGAATGAATGAATGAATGGAGAGCCAGTTTGGTCTAGCGGTTAAGGCACCAGGCTAGAATCCAGGAGTCTGTGAGTTCTAGTCCCGCCTTAGGCATGAAAGCCGGCTGGGTGACCTTGGGCCAGTCCCTCTCTCTCAGACCAACTCACCTCACAGGGTGGTTGTTGTGGGGGAAATAGGAGGAGGAACAGTATTAGGTATGTTCGCCGCCTTGAGTTACTGTATTTATAAAAATAATAAAGGCGGGATAAAAATTAAATAAATAAATAAATGACTTTTATGGTAAGAGAGTCTTAAAATATTCAATATATGTTTTAATAAATTGTTTACTTGAATTACCTACTGCACAGTTGGAAAATAAATGTGAGAGTAATCCACAGCAGATAACGTCCCAGTTACATCTTAGCCCATCTTAAGAATGGGAGAAAGGGATGAGCAACATACAAAAAGTGCTAATGGAAGTACTGCTCTGAAACTAAGGGCAATTGCTTTTTGTCAATATACAAATTTGAAATTGTTGCAGAATCTGAGAAGGACTTGCACGGAAGTATTTCGAAAAGTTTCCTTGATCTCAAGTGTTCTCTTTTAGCAGATGAGTAGCTTATTCTCCTCTTACTTAAAGGGCTTATTGCAGCATGTTACGAATTCCAATATACCCCTTAGGTTATCAATTACTTATGATAGGGGTTTGTGTTCAAGTGAATTGTTTTTCTCTGTCTCTCCTGGGATAAAATAACAACAACAACAACAATTTTTAATAAGAAAGACAAAAAAGTCTGGATAGTGGACATTGCAATACGTGGAGACAGCAGAATACAAGAGAAAGAACTGGAGAAAATCACAAAATATAAAGACCTGCAAATAGAAGTAGAACAACTGTGGCAAAAGAAAGCAAAGATAGTACCAATAGTAATAGGTGCCTTGGGTGCAATTCCAAAACATCTGGAGCACCACTTGAACACCATTGGCATTGACAAAATCACCACCAGTCAATTGCAAAAGGCAGCTTTACTTGGAACAGCTTACATCCTGCGATGATACCTTTAATATTATTAAACAACAACATCTGCCCATCCCAGGTCCTTGGGAAGGACTCGATAAGTGGACAAAAATGCCAAATCCAGTCTAAACATCTGGCTGACTATGCGACCAACAACAATAATAATATAGAACCCCATGAAGTTCTCATGGAACCTGAAGTTTCAATGGAACAGAGTTTGAAAACCCTCTTATGGCATTCCTGCTTTCTTTAGGATAGACAAACTGGTCCTTTCAGGGGTTTTGTATTTTCATACTTTCACTGTCTGGGCTGGATAGAGTTTATGGGCATTCAAGTAAAGAATACCTAAGGGGTACCAGATTTTCTCCCCCACTCTATCTTTATGACACTTCCAAACTGTAAATTCATTTAACTTACTGTAATGGTCTGTGGGAATGACCTTGGGAGACGGGGTGAAGAGATGCTGCCTAGGGAACAGGCAGATAAGAGGGAGCATAGCCCACCAATGCATAGTGAGTGGAGCAAGAGGCTCAGGAAAGACCATCCCTAAGTTCTCAGGCTGTAAAGGTAGCGGCAGGAGAATTGTACTTTCAGACTTGCAAGATAATGTAGCTTTACAATAAAGTAGAATTAGCTTATCTGGCTGTGTTTCCTATCTGGTCTACCTGGTAAGGCTGACACTTACATGCTTGGTGATGGAATTTTTTTAGTGCTTCTTATTTAGTGCACAATTCTGATTCACACAGGGGCCATTGCTTAACAATACAATACAACCCTTGGAACTCTTCCCAGAGCAGAGTGGAGTAATGGACAAATGTGTAACAGTAAAATATAACACCCCCAACCCACATCTACTTTGTGGCAATAAAAAAAGATCAATAATATCAAAGAAATGTGAAAGAAATTCTCAAGCTCCCTGAGAAAAAGGTAGAAAAATTGGAAGCCTATTTCAAAGGAGAAGAAAACTGAAGGAGCAGTTTTGTTATAGTAATAGTATAAATTTAGTCTGCTAGCAGTATTAATGTAATGGATGATTACAGGGTGAGCAAGTTCTAGTAGACAGGATGGATGAATATTCTGACTCAGTTGTATTAAGACAGACTAGCAGCCTGACACAATTGATGCAAACAGCAGTTGGGGAGAAGCAATTTTTGTTTATTCAACTCTTCCCATCTATGCAGTTCCATAAATGCTTGAGCCTCTTCAGGGTTGCTATTTACATTTTATAAAACGTTAAAATCATTGCATCCATGCAAGTAATACCACATCTGGTTTGACCATAAGGCAGTTCCCCCCACCCTGAGGCATTTCTATAAATCAGAGCTTTCCAAACTTTTCGCGTTGGCGACACACACCAACGGTGGCAGCGGCAGCATGGCCTGCGTTGTCCTGATGTGTCGTGCTAAAACCCGGAAGCGCTGATGGGGGAAAGCGGCACCCCCACCAATCAGCGCCACGGCGGCAGTGCTGCTTCTTCTGGTTCCCCCCATCAGCAATTCCGGGTTTTAGCGTGACACACCAAGACACCGCAGGTGACACAGTAGTGTGTCGCGACACACACTTTGGAAAGCTATGCTATAAATGTATATTTAATTTGATTCTAAGTGATCAGTCTACACTGGAATAATGGATTTTATTTTAACTACTATATTTCCTGTGCTATTTATTAATTCATTTTCTTTTTATGAGTTTAAAAATGTTATGTTTTAAACAGTGATGTAACTATTCCCAGAAACTTGGGTTATTGGGCAGATTAAATTATAATAAATATAATAATGTATATGGATGTCCAGAATAATAGTAAAATTTTCCTTTCTTTTTCTTCCCCTTCTGGTTGCATTTTAGTCATGCTTTTGAGTATGACTAAAGCTAAAGCCAATTCATTAAAATGTGTTTATATTGGAAACCCACAACCTCATTCTCAAACTGCTTCATTTGAAGCAGAAATATGCTACCTTCCTTGCAAGAGAAAGGGAAAAAAATGCATAAGAGGATTTGTTAGCAGAAAAAAAAGGATTAAAGGCCCAATACTTCATGAGTCATTTATAGTAGTAGAATTACAGTTGCAGATCCAAGTTATGATGACCCAGCAGTGTATGTAAAATGTCAACATTGACATACAATAATTAGTTTCATGTTAATTTTAAAGCCTCTACAGCCTGGGGAACCACCACAAAGAAAGAGCATTAACCGTAACCCCACTGGTGTCATTCACATTCTGCTGCTGGTGAATCACACATGAATGATATGCTTCCACTGCAAACTCCCCAAGATTGGGGAGATTGACTGATTATTTATTTATTTATTTGCTTATTTGCTTGCTTATTTATTTATTTCAGTGTGTTGAAGCTTTATATTTTCTGGGAGTGAAATATTTCATCTTCCTCAATATAAAAAAGTTATATCTGAAAGTGTGAACAGCCTTATTCTCCGTTGCAAGTTACAATATTGCCATTACCCCAGGGGATATGGAAGACGCATTAGAGATTCCCACTTTCTGGGCTCCTGCAGCACTATATACTATGTCAGGTGCTGAACAATCCAGTACAGTGCCTCTTTCCATTTAATACTGAGGATAATGCCCTGGAGCAAAAAAAAAAAAAAGCTAACAATATTACTTAAAAGTATTTGAGGTCAGTTGAATGCAGTATTATAATAGAGAACTTTATTTATTCAATTTAGGCAAAACTTGGTGGTATTTTATTTTAAGTTTCCTAATTTCATTATCTGCAAATTAAAACGAGGCTTTGCATTTCATGCAATAGGTTTGTGCAAAATCTAATCAACAAGGTTAGTTAATTGGTGCAGAACTTAATCAACAAGGTTAGTGTTTGATATTTTGCATTGCTACAATGGGCCATATCTACCTTTTACCATGAATTTATGCAACATGCTGTTTTTGTTGAAATTCATCTGTTGTTTATTCATTCAGAAAAGTTTCTTGTTTATAGGCTGAGTCAGCAGCAACCGTGGGGTCAGTGTGATGGGTCAGAGTGATGCCGGCCCCTTTTCTACATGTATCACGATGTCACCTGCCTGCCCAAAAGAGGTGGAGTTTGTAGTGTGATACTGCAATGGATGAAAGCAGCAAACGCTGCAGGAACTACTGGGATGAGTTCACATATTCCTCTAGTTACTTTTTTAGCCAGTATTTGATGAATCCAGAACTAAAGGAGAGCCTGTTTTGTGCATTAGCAAAGTAACGGGGGCTTGTTTGGCCAATTCCTAGTTTATTTTTAATATCTTGTTTAGCTTTTTTTTTTTTTTTTGCCTTGCTCTTCTGATCTGATTAAGTGCATGTGGCATAAAAACAACCAGGAACAAGCCAAGAATCTGCAAAGAAACTATGCATCCTTATTTGTACATCACACTCGCCGTTGCAATCACTATACCAACAACAAAAACATGATTTCAAACTGGCTAATAACAGCACATTATTCCAAGCCAAAAACAAATAAACCAATACTATGATTATGATTTAACATAATGTATTATTATAAAGATGACAATGCAATCATTAGCTTATTAACAGAACTAAAAGAGATTGTCTAAGTTGTTATACAACACTCAGGACAGAGAGGGTTTCAGGAAGTCAAGCTGCTTGAGGCCCAGAGTTACAATGGCTCATTGTTGGATTGTATTAAGTCATGTTATCTTGTATCTTTAGTTTGTTAAAATTCAGAATGGCTGGCTTCACCAAAGCAATCTAATAGACCTGCTATTGAAAGGACTGCAAAGAACACATTAGGATATTTCTGGAATTTGCAGTTGGAATATCACTACCATGGACAAGGGAACTGGAGAAAGTCCTAAAAGAAACTCATACCCATTAGTTATTTGCAAATGGTTGGAGGATATCTTGAGATTGTTATCCAGGTATTACTTGAGAGAGCAACTGGATTCACACCTAGTACATTGCCATGAGAAAGTCCCTATAGCTTTGACTTTGATTATTATTATTTGATTATTTTGTGAACATACCCAGGGTGGTCTAAAATCAGGAGGAGTCTGGTAGCACCAGTGTGGTTTGTAAACCATTTCTTATGATGATATGTTAACCTAGCCATGTGTGCCATATTTGTTCAACTAGGGTTAAGCATAGTTAACTATGGCTTAATATAAAGCATAAATCAGGTCACCCTAACAAGGTGGATTGACTACCAGTGTCTACAAGATATACTTGAAAGCCAGGAGAGTACAAGCTAGTGGAAAGTAACATTTTTGTGGCTGAGGCTGCACTTTTTAATAATAGTTTCATTCTCTCAGGGCCACAAGGGGCATGGGTATCTTGTGGTAATGTCATCAGAGTGGTCATGGCCAACACTTTTGGCTTATAGAGATTGAGATAATTTAAAGTAAAACATGTGCATTTGCAGAAATGCACTGAAGAATAATCTAGATAGACAGAAATAAGAGTACTACAAAATTATACTATAGCATATTTATAGACAGCAAATACCTAACAGATCTGATAATGTTTCTGAAGCATCTGCTAACTTTGTAAATTGAGTTCATACATCTAACATAATAATAAAAGATTGTTAAGGACCAGAATACTTTCAAATGTAGACAAAGTAAGTTAGGCAGTAGTGATTTAGAACATTATCAAACATTGGTTTAATTGAATTTTATGTACATATGCCAGCCCTTGATGCAGCACACTGCATTTTCCTTTTTTGCAGTCATATCAGATGCATATAAAAAAGGAATTAGTTTATAAATCATGGCAACTAACCATTCTACTTTATCCTGTGTTGGTCAAATAAAACCTTGAGTATTATGTACAGCACAATACCTTAAGAAGAATTCAGACAAATTGGAACAGGTTCAGAGAGGAGCAATGAGGATAATCAAAAAACTAAAAGCTAAATTCTACAAAGAGTAAAGTACTTGAGAATATTTAGCCTGCAGAAGATGGGGACATAACAACATTCTTCAACTACATCCCAGGGAGAAGGGTATGGAATAATGGATTCAAGTTATAGGAATGCAGACTCCAACTGAAAGCTAGGAAAAACATCCTAATAGTAAAAGCATTTGAGAGTGTAACAAACTACTCAGAGGGGGAATAGGTTCTTCATCAATGTAATTTTCAAATGAAGTCAGAACAACTTACTTTGGGGATGTTTTAATTTGCATTCCTGTACTAAACAGGGTGCACTGGGCTCTGTGGCCTAAGTGGTTCCTTTCAGCTCTATGATTCTTTGAATACTTGCATAATTAGAAGTAAGGCTAGTACAGTGAGCAAGCAAATAGCAAGGGAGTTTGTTCCCTATTTTTTAAAGACTGCTAGCTTTCCCCACCCCCTTTAATGGACCTCACAGTGTACTGTATCTCTGCTGATTTTCTTCAAATCTTAATTACTGCTAGAAAATTCTATGATTATAAACAGAGGAAAGTGAACAGAGATGAATTGCACATTCATTCTTTCTACAGAAACACTAAATGAGTAGCCTATTTTTCTTTGTGTTACATTTTAATGATGACTGCAGCTGTGTGGTGTCTGAGTTGGTATAAATACATCTCTTAATAGTTTAAGCCTGTTTGTATTATATCACATTGCCTTTATGTAGAAACACAGTTATCTTAACATTAATGAATGGCTGGGGTGTTGGAATTCAATTCAATAGTGTTCTAGAAAAGCCCAAAAGGACATTCTACTGGATTCTCTGTACAAAAGAGTCAACTGATTTAAAATACCTTTACTGTATTACTGTACTTAGCCACATATGAATTAGGGATATTCCTATGAATTCAAACACATGATTTAAACCTAACAGGAAGTGATCCTAACCTCCTCCTGCTATCCAAAAGTGGTTGGATGGGGTGGAGTTGCCTCTGTCCTGATGAAGATGAGCTCCTCCAATGAAGTAGAAAGTTCTGCAGACAGAGCATCACTGCTAATGATACAGACTGAATCCAGAAGACGTGTGGTGGGAAACTGAGATAGCTTTGGATCTGCAGAATTTAAAGCTCCTTCACTCCCCTTCTATGGGCCCAAACTAAATTTCTCACCTATTATAGTCTGAGGCATACGAATGGAAGAGGAAAAATGTAGGCAGAATATGAGAAGAATACATAACACTTATCTTTCCACTTCCTGCCCTGCCTCTATATATAAATGTATAAACAGTTAATATTCATTTCCTGCAAACATTCAATGCAACCCACTTTGAAATTTGCATTTTAGCCAGTAAATGTAAGGCTTGGGCACAGAGAGAATCTTCTAGCTGTGCTCCTGTCCTCTGAAGATGCCAGCCAGCTACTGGCGAAACGTTAGGAACAAAAACTGCCAGAACACGGCCACACAGCCCGGAAAACCCACAACAACCATAAAATGTAAGGCTGTTTGCAGTATGTAACCATTAAATGAGCATTAAATGAGCATGAGCAAGTGCACATATTTTAAAAGGGGGGGGGTGAATTAAAGTCCATAACTTTTAAATAGCAAATGCTGCTGTTTCTCAGTGCAGCCAACACATCTCTGGAAGTCACATCAATTAACTGCTGGAAACTTTTACATTGTGCATGCTAAGCTACAGGCTAGACTGGAAACTCAAAAAAACATATTGGAAGAAATTAACGGCAAACCACTTTCGTAACATTATCCCGCCCACACACACACAATTACATGGATGTGCCTGTGAAATCACCAGGAGTAGAGTTCAACTCAAAAGAGACTTTACCTTTACCTACAACAAACTAATTTGTCATACAAAATTAATTTAGTAGAACTTTTTTTAAAAGGTTAAAAAAACCTTTCACGTAGGATACCCCTTATGGGAAAGCAAATGAAATTGATTGGGAGAATTGGAGGCACAAAAAAAAATTACACAGTGTGATCCACCAATCAATTGCCTTTTGTAGCACTACGCTACACTAATGAATCTGTTTCCCACTGCCTGTCATAGCCATGTATACCACAGTTTTAGATACCTAATGCATCCATTAAACAACTTTGAACAGTGATGAAAACTGTTGACAAGAGCTTCAAGCCTCAGATTCTACTGCTGTCTGGAACCTTATACAACTACTCTACTGAATCTCAAATACTGTTAGTTGTTAGGCCATACAGAGAGAGCAAAATTTAAGCAATGCTAAGATGCTCTCCTTTACACTTTCTAAACAGTAATTTCACTTAAATTAGTGGCATCATGTTTGTACGGTACTATAAAGTTAAAATATGATTCTAAGGTATTTTTGGCAAATACAAAAACTATTTTTGTTTGTTGGAAGAGGCAAAGGCCGTAAGTCAAAAGTACAAACACACCATGTCAATTTATAATTTTTTATTAAAGCAAAACTACAATTAAGGCCCAACAAATGTTCTGATGAAATAAGCTTTTATATGGAATTGATATTCATTAGTTAAAAATATTGAGTAATAATAATCTTAATTACCTTTTTCTCCTCTCTGGCATTTCTTTTTTTGTACAACACATTTTCTTGTTTCACTTGCATGTGGGCATAATTTGCCTTTTGTTGAAGGAAGTTGTAGGATTTCTCTGACCCTTGTTTCATTTCCCCTTTTGAAACCACATGTTTTTCCTTTTTTTGTGCAAGGACTCCACTGGCTCCATTCATTAATTTTACAATGCACTGTAACAAAAACATGATACAAATAAATCTGGGCCAATAGCCTATGAAGTATATCCTTTTCATTGCACATTACATATTTAGTCTGTAAATGAAATATAGAGAGATCCAGGAAGAAAATAACTCTCTTTAAATTTGAAACTTGCATCATCATAAATGACTCCTTCTCAAGGGCCTTTTTCATTTGCTCAAATATGGCTGCAGTTCTTATTTGTTCAAATGTAAGGTCATTTTCCCACTAGTGACATGCAGCCTCTTTATAGCATCACCCAGCCATCACTGAAGTAATATAAAGTTTGTCCTTATTACTGTTATTTAGTACAATAAAAGATCTTATGGATCCTAGAAGGTGCTATAAGTCAGGGTTTTTGAAACAGAAAAAAAAAACCTTGAACACAACCAGTTCTCTGTCACTAGAGCTTTGCCACTTGATCAGGAATTTCAGGACTTTTTTTATTTTAACTAACAAGTTCTGTGGCCTGAAAAAAATTGAAAACTGCTGCTATAAGTTACTAGTGGGGAAATGACCTAAAGATAATTTCATTGTCTTATAAGAAATTGCATTGTGATTTTTTCTAGATGCTGGGCAGTGAAAAAGCAGTACAATAAGTGGGATGAATAACATAATAATTGTGATGATGACTATATCATTGCATTGCACCAGCAAAAATGGGCCCTGTACCAAGAAACTCTGTGCTGAAAATAATAACAACATATACAAAGCCACTCCTAGCCTAGGTATGGTAAGGAGAAAGCTTGAGCAGAATATTTTTGGGCAAATAATTCTTCTTGTGGTTTTCAGTGGTTCTTCCACTTCACTCCCTCTAAAGTTCAAAGGTATAAAATATAAAGAGGAGGGTATTTTATTTTGTAAAACATACTGTGTGTGGCTCTTTTCTGCTAACTTTAAGCTGCATCCTTTACAGAGAATCAACAGTAGCAAAACAGTATCCACCTGGATAGATTTATTGGGAAAATTCTTAGCATAAACAATTTACTTACCAATATCATTGCATTCCATAGTGTGATTGTTCGGTTCCAGCCAGTCAGGGCAGTTTTCAAGGCACTTTCCAAGGTGTAAGTAAAATCCACTTTTACACTTCGTGCAGAAATTTTTATTGAAGCAGGCTTCACAGTCAGCTTTACATTCTGAAATACAAGTAATAACCAATCACTTCCTGGTCATATTCATCCCCCTACATAATGTATCTGATTTACATATAAAATGATTATGAAACATGGTTTCTACAATAGGGATCGTTGTAGGAGGAGAATGGTGTTAGTCTATGGTAGCCAAAAATCAGTATATGCCTTTAAATAAAATTTTATGATACTCTATCAACTGCACACATGGCTATTCTCTAAAACTTGGGTGCATAAAGACATAATTGTTTGAGTGATCAAACATCTCTGGAAGTGTGCATTATCCCAATATATCCCAAGCTATGAGAAAACCAGGCTTGCATTTTGCCTCAGACTATGAATGGCACTGTTTGGCTAGTAGTTATAATAGTTGTCCTTCCATCTATTGGATAGTAATTTTCTATATTTTTAAAGTGAACTTTCCTATAAAATTACAACAATTATGATGTTCCATGGAAAGAAGTGTCACACTGTGGTTCGTAAATGTATTTAAAAAGGCATTATTGTAATTTGAGGAGGAACAGACAGACAACATACTGATGTGAGTAAATACAGGAAAGGAGAGATTAGTAAATTTCATTCTATGGGAAGAACATCCTATGCAAGAATGACACGCAAATTCAGGAAGCGTTCCACATTTGTATTGTTTTGTAAGGGTAATATTTTAATATTTTATGAACTGCATGTATTTGTAAACCACCATGGGCTGTATGGAGTCAACAATCTATAAATACTTTAAATAAATAAAAAACGAAGATAAAATTAATCCTGTTTCAAGATATATCTGCATAGACTTAATTGTAAAACCCATCTTGTATCTTAGGATTTATTATAAGCAAGAGTATCAACTGCAGTGTTGACCGGAGATGTCCATCTGAATAGACATCAGAGTCTACTGGAGTGGGTGGTCATAATAAATGTAATAATAATAATAATAATAATATCTGTGTAACATGGTATTTTAGTTTCGGTTTCTAATTAATCCTTGAGGCATAGTTATTGCTGTCATCATTGCTTCCCTAGAAAAGACACAGTATTTAGTGTGAGGATGTTGAATAAATCAGGTTACAATACTTAAGTTGCAACAAATATGTAATAATAAATTTATTGAGGTGAGCTCAAATGAGCATTTGTATCTGCTATTATTATCTGAACAATTTACCAGTAACTGTCATGGCTTTTTGTGATTTCAAAGTCCAAAGCTTTTCAAATATTAAACTAGCTTTAGAAAATGATTGTTGCAACATTCTATCAACTTACTTATACACTCATTTCGTTCTGGGGATCGTTGTCCAAAATACCCAGGAGGACAGGATGAAAGACACACCCCAATCTGTTTCATGCGAATCCTCTCCAGAAAAAAGAAGAGTCTAGGTTTACATGACATGCATCCATTGTATTCAGAACATGTTGCACATCCTCCTTGACAAGCTTGGCTCATATTGCGATGCACTAAGAAGAAAAATCACAAGAGTATCATTAGCTGAAGTATTATAATTTTTATCCATATAGTCTACTGAATATTTCAAAAAATTCAAAATATTTCAAAATATTCAGTACATAGCTGTTTTAAATTCCCTATATGGTAGAAAAATAGACTAAAAGGAAACAGACCACTTATATAGCATCTTCCAGCAAAATGGATACCCACGGAACTTTATTAAAAAGTGCCTGACCACTCAACCCACCACAGCAAAACCAACAGAAGCTATGAAAAGGATTACACTGCCATACATCAGAAACATCTCAGAAACTACTAATAGACTGTTACAACCACACGGCATCACCGTAGCACACAAACCAACCAAAACCCTTCAGAACATCGTAAGAAACCCAAAAGACCTAGTAGCCCAAGAAGAAAAAACAGGAGTTATCTACAACATACAGTGTAAGGACTGTAACAGCCACTATGTAGGACAGACCAGCAGAAGACTAGCAGAATGTATACACGAACACCAACTAGCAGTCAGAAGACACGATGAAAACTCCTTAATCTCACAACACATGGACACACTTAACCATACTTTCGACTGGGAAACTGTGAGCATCTTAAACCAAGCCAAATCCAAAAACGCTAGAGAATTCCTGGAAGCTTGGCATTCAGACAAAGCAGCCATCAACAGACACATAGAGGTAAACAACATTTACATACCATTCATAAGAGACAATAGAAAAGCCAGAAGACCAGAACACCTCCTTGCCAGCAATCATCACCCAGATATGCAAAGATTAACACCAGGATTAGCACCAGAGGAACAATCAAACAGCACAATATACCCTAATCAAGGAACTATTAACTCAGTCAATCAACCAAGTAGCAAGCAACAGCCCAATCAAGGAACTCCTAATGAGAGAACAACACCTCCACCAACACAAGCAGGACAAACCATGGTATATAAACAGAGAGCAAGTCCCACTCCCTTTTTGCATTGAAGATGTTCCCTAGCCTGGCAATGAAACATCTGCAAGAAAACAACAAGGCTCAGAGAGCACCAAGGACTCCACAGTTCAACCCTGAGCTACAAATATATTGAGATCTCTGTGCTGCATGAATCCTCAATCACTATCAATAAGATCTAAAAATGAAAATATTCATAGTATATGTTATCTTAATTCATCATCTTTAGTCAAATTTTTGTTTATTCATTTAGTCGCTTCTGACTCTTCATGACTTCATGGACCAGCCCACGCCAGAGCTTCCTGTTGGCCGTCGCCACCCCCAGCTCCCCCACGGTTGAGTCCGTCACCTCCAGAATATCATCCATCCATCTTGCCCTTGGTCAGCCCTCTTCCTTTTGCCTTCCACTTTCCCTAGCATCAGCATCTTCTTCAGGGTATCCTGTCTTCTCATTATGTGGCCAAAGTACTTCAGTTTTGCCTTTAATATCATTCCCTCAAGTGAGCAGTCTGGCTTTATTTCCTGGAGTATGGTCTGGTTTGATCTTCTTGCAGTCCAAGGCACTCTCAGAATTTTCCTCCAACACCACAGTTCAAAAGCATCTATCTTCCTTCGCTCAGCCTTTCTTATGGTCCAGCTCTCGCAGCCATAGGTTACTATGGGGAATACCATTGCTTTAACTATGTGGACCTTTGTTGTCAGTGTGATGTCTCTGCTCTTAACTATTTTATCAAGATTTGTCACTGCTCTCTTCCCAAGAAGTAAACGTCTTCTGATTTCCTGGCTGCAGTCAGCATCTGCAGTAATCTTTGCATGTAGAAATACAAAGTCTGTCACTGCCTCCACGTTTTCTCCCTCTATTTGCCAGTTATCAGTCAAGCTGGTTGCCATAATCTTGGTTTTTTTGAGGTTTAACTGCAACCCAGCTTTTGCAATTTCTTCTTTCACCTTCGTCATAAGGCTCCTCAGCTCCTCCACATCAAAGTAAGAGGACAAAAATATGGAAGGACTCTGATATCTATTTCAGTAAAGGTGAATTTATACTTTTTAGATTTATGTTTCTCCAGGATCTTAATAGCAGACAAAATACTGTAGAATGAACCTCATCTTTAACCACATGCACCATCAGTTTTCAGTTTTCTGCTACTTTTAAGTGGAAAATACATGGGAAATGTAGTTTTAGCATAAAATAGACCTGACACAACTTTTCCAAATAAAATAAAACTGCCAGCCATTATACACACACACACTCACACTAGAAAAAAAAACTAAAAAAAAATAACCCTGACTGCGTGCAAGATGCAGCCCTATCCTCTTTTTATCATTGTCCTACCAAAGTAACCCTAATCTTCTTTGCCCCATAATATTCATTAAATATAATCACCAAGAGTTGCCTGCTCCTATTTCAATGTAATAACTGAAATGGATGTTTCATGAAAGGCACAGTTGTATCTCTCTGAGACTATATATGCTTATTCCTCCAGAACATTTTTATCTTTCATTATAATGCATTTGAGAAGACATTTAAGAGTTTAACTGGTTTTAGTCCAGACTTGAAACTTTTTTCTGAATGCATTTAAGAGCAGGTTTTTGAGACTTGACATTAATACTTTGGCATTAAAGAAAAGTATGTCAATATGTCATTACATAGAGACTTGAATCAATTATACATTCTAAATATGACATTGTTGCATACTGACTTACTACATACCACAGACTTCAGGTGCTTCACAGCCCTGATCCTATACTACATGGTTCCTTCCATCCACAACTATATCTTGGTTTCAGCCCAACAAGTTTAGCATTGTACTATAACATTGGCTTTATGATATACAGATTTATTTATTGCCATTAGCAAGGACTATCTCAAAAATGATTAGTGCTACCAAGTATGAAACAACTACCGTATTTTCCGGCGTATAAGACGACTGGGCATATAAGACGACCCCCAACTTTTCCATTTAAAATATAGCGTTTGGGATATACGCCGGAAAATACGGTACTCGCCGTTTGGCTCCACGACGGGCTCCAAAGTCGCCCACAACGCGTTTCCTACCAGGCTTCCCGAAACGCGGCCAATTCTGGGGCCCCGCTCCATTTAAAGCGCGGCTGGGAGGGGAAGGGAAGGCGAGGCGAAGCGAGGCGCCCGTTGAGCATTGTGGGCGACTTTGGAGCCCGTCGTGGAGCCACTGCGTTTTGCCCCCTCCCTTCCCAAGGCTGCTCCGAGGGAACGGAGCTCGCTCCCCCCTCCCCGCGTTTCTCCCGCGCTCGTCCTCCTGCTCTTCCCTGGGGGCTGCGTTCCGGCGAGCGGCTGCACTTGGCCAGGAGAGGTCTTAAACGGCGAATACCGTATTTTCCGGCGTATAAGACGACACCCGGCGTATAAGACGACCCCCGACTTTTGAGAAGATTTTCCTGGGTTAAAAAGTCGTCTTATACGCCGGAAAATACGGTATTTTTTTTAGAAAAATTGTCTCCACAACAGGTAAAATAAAAGTATAAATTTCATACCAGGAGATGTAATAAAGTTTGCTCCTTGTAATTGTACCCCTTTATAACTAATCAGACTGTCGGTAATTTTCCAAAGGCTTAGGTTTCATTCACACATGTACATACTAAGCTATACAAAAGCTGTTTCTTTCTGGTGTTATCCCATGTGGCTCTGGTAACATATTTGAATATCACAGCTATAAATAATTGTATCATATTTCCCTACTCAGGCAATTTCTCACCAGGAGATTAGATTAGGAGATTGTAATCTTCCCATTGGTTCTGCCTGTATAAGGAACCATGTGGAGTTTGGTGTCATACAATTCTGTCTTCTGTGGAAAAGTCTTTGGAAAACTTACAGTAGAACTCTTAAAAAAAAAATTGTTCCAGATATGGAATTCTAGAGAAAATATGAAGAAACATCATGGTATTGAGATAGTAACTAATTAACTGGTAACTTCAGCTGATAAATTCATTCAGAATATTACTTTTCAAAAGATTGCCCAAAAGTTTATGTTGGCATTGCAGCATAAGCACAGAACTTCCTGTTAAAACAGAAAAATTAAGATCAAGTGACAACAGTCTTCTTTCCCACAGATACCAGCAAGAATTCTCCCTAATGTGAAAACTGTTTTACAGTTTATACGCCTTGAGCTACAGCTGCAATAATGCATCAAAAAGGTTTTAATTTAAACTTGGGTATCATGAATTAAGAATTCATGTTTGGAGATAGTAGTGCACAGGTATGAGAAAATAACTAAGTGGGTTGGATTGTTCAGGTTTCCTCCTTTGACTATGAAACCAATTTGCCACACTGCTTAGGTTGTTCTTTTGCCAAAGAAGGAAAAGAAAGAAAAGGGGGTGGGTGGGAGAGCAGCCATTCATTTATATAAAAATGAAGTCATCTGTGTCATGCATTTGTTATTTCCTCTTTTATTTTCTTGTTCAGCTACTCATTTTTTCTGCTGGAAAAGATTGTGGATGTTCACAGTGAAACAGCTACAGTACTATATGTGCTTCTCCTTAAATATGGCCCAGGCTCCAGTCTTTGATTTTCCTTTGGCCTAGGGAAAAAAAATCTTACTGAAGTTATCATGTTAGGGTACTACCAAGTAGTCCCCTTCTACTTTCCTGGGAGCCCCTACTCATTTCCTGGATCATCTCCTGCACGGATACTCACCAGGGCAGGATGGGAAAGTCTGTGCATAACAGCAGCCATGGTGGCAGGTTGCATGCGGCAGTTGTGCAGGTTGAAGTGGGAGATTCCTCCTACTTTAGCCTGTGAGCAACCATCCACAACGTGCTGTGCAGGGGATCTGGGAGGAAGGAGTAAATATACTTCAAAGAGTATAAAAGTAGTATACTCAAAGAGTATACTACTAAACAACCCCTACCCACCACAATGACTGGAAGGGAGGGCAGCAGCCAAAAGTGGCCAATAGATGCTGGGCAGTACCCACTCTGTTGCATCATCTATTCAGTTGCTGCAAAAGCACAGCATCATGCAAATGACAACAAGGCATACGTTGGAATAAGATGGAAAATATCACTTCAGCTTCGGTTCAGAAAAACGTGAAGTTAATTGACCCCATATTATGTTTGCAATGTATGGTTTATCCTCCAATCTAAATCAGTAACCAACCATACATTGCAAACATAATGAACTGTTAAATTTGCAAACTAAAGTTATTGTAGTATCTGGTAAAATATACATCCTAAGGTAAACTAGTCTTACCATCATATCCCTTGACGCTTAAATTCTCTGAATGCATGTGATAGAACCTGCAATGCTCCAAATATTGCTGAACTCCTACTTTCATTTAACCCCAGCCAGGATGTCCTATGGTGAAGGCCACATATTGCTGAGGTTGTCCTAATATTTTATTTTACATTAGTAGTGTGATTGCATTAATAGATTAAATGATTTCTAACAGCACGGACTGGGAGAAAGAATATAAATTAGAGGAAGAGTTTTGCTGGTTTCATACATTATGCTAAGCCGTACTGTGATTTGTTTGGTTTTCACTTTAACACTTTATAGGCAGGCTGTAAGAGAGAATTGGAGGAATTTAATTTCAGCAGCAAAACTTAAGAACTCCACTTGGTTTTGGCACTTAACCAATCTACCCCTTGTAGTAAGACATTTTAGCCCTTTCACACAAATATCTACAGATAAATGGGAGGATCACTTCTGTAACATCTTTAAAAGGGAATTTGCTGTAGTCTCAGATGTGATTCCCCCTCATAGTGACCTCCCAGATTGGCTGCCACTGTCTATAGCTGAGATTAAAGATCTTATTGCCCAATTAAAACTGGGTAAATCATCTGGAGGTGATTTCATTTCCCCCACCCCATTAATAAAGGAAAACAAAGATTTGTGGGCCCCAGTTCTGGCCACTTTATTCATACATATTAACAACACAGGCCAATGTCCATCTGATTGGAATCAGGCTATTGTACCATTATACAAAAATAAAGGAATAAACGTGACCCTACAAATTATAGGCCTATTAGTTTATTAAACACAGTAAGTAAACTTTATGTCAGATTTTTATATCTAGAATTAGTGGATTGGGTACAAAATGAAAATACCATTGCTGAAGAACAGGCTGGATTTAGAGGGGAACGATCAGCATTAGATCAATGTTTGGTTCTCCATCATTTGGCAGAAAAATATTCTGCGCCCCTTCAAGGTTCCCTTTTTGCAACTTTTGTTGATTTTAAGTCAGCTTTTGACCTAATACCAAGGGAGAGGCTGTAGGACAGTCTGAGACAGTCTACTATTGATAAATGGCTGCTCCTACTTATTTAGTCACTTTACTCAAATACCTCCCTGAAAATTAGATATACTCCTTGGGGACATTTATCTAAAGCAGTCCCAATTTATAGAGGCATAAGACAAGGTTGCATATTAGCTCTACTACTTTTTAATCTATATTTAAATCCAATAATCCAAGCGCTTGCTGTTTCAGTCCATCCACCTATTTTAGCTGATCATGCGATTCCAGCATTACTGTATGCCGATGATGTCGTTATTATGTCTACTTCACAGGCGGGAATGAGAAGAACACTTAGGGCACTAGCTTTATTCTGTATAGAACAAAAGCTATCAATAAACTATCAGAAAACCAAAGTTTTAGTGTTTGCCCGACATTATCATAGAATTCACAAATGGCAAATAAATGGGACTCAAATTGAGCAACCTATAAATATCTTGGGAGTGCAGTTCCATGCTTCTCTGTCCTGGAATGCTAATTTTTTTTACTGGTCAAGTGTCGCACAGCAATCGTAAGATTTTACCAATCAAAAGGAGCCTATTATATCTCTGCAGCTTGCAAGGTTTTCCAAGCTAAGGAAGCCCCTCAGCTTCTTTATGGCTCCCAAATTTGCTCTTTTGCAAAGCTTAACATTCTTGAAACTATTCATAATAAGTTTAATAGAGCCATACTGATGGTTCCAAAAATGCCATCTTATGTGTAGAGACAGATATAGTCTTGTTGGATGCTACAGCATGGTTTCTTCTTACTACCTTTTGACTAAAGTTAATCCTACTTCCTTTAGGTTTGGTCCCATTAGTGCTTAGTGATTGTTTTAAATATCATGTCTTTAAAAATCCCTAGATAAAATTCTTTTACTGGGCTTCTCTATGGAAAGTTTGTGCTCATTAGGTTTTGATAATGGTAGAACTGCCCTCAAATCACAAATTTGGGATATAGATCTCCAAACAAATTTAAGCAAGGTGTCACACACCAATATTTATCATATTCTTCCAAAAGGGTTCGCTCCAGCCTCCTATTTATCATCTATTATGATTCTGAAATTTTGTAAGGCCTTCACTTTAGCTAGGCTGGATGCATTGCCCTCAGCAGTCGTTTTTGGACATTTTGAGGGTACTCCTATGTATCTTCAGTTATGTCCATGTGGTGATGGCTCGATAGAAAAATGCTACTATGCTTCTCCTTGTATAAGGACTCTAGACAGACCAATTATCCAATCTTGAAGAAATTTCCAGGTAGGGAGTGTGATTTCAACTTTATTTATTTATTATTTATTTAATTTTTATCCCGCCTTTATTATTTTTATAAATAACTCAAGGTGGTGAACATACCTAATACTCCTTCCTCCTCCTATATTCCCCACAACAACAACCCTGTGAGGTGGGTTGGGCTGAGAGACAGGGACTGGCCCAAGGTCACCCAGCCAGCTTTCATGCCTAAGGTGGGACTAGAACTCTCAGTCTCCTGGTTTCTAGCCTGTTGCCTTCACCACTAGACCAAACCGGCTCTACTTAATGTTACTTCTTTCGGACAAGGACTCAAAAATATCTTCCCAAGTTGCCCAGTTTTGTACTTCCATCTGTACAATATGCTGCACCATTAATTAAGTTTGGAACTTCTTATAATACTACTTTTATTCTGTTTTATTTTATTATATCTGTTCTTAATTATTTTGTTTCGATCCTATTATTGTTTCTCTGTTATATACTGTATGTAGAAGTACCGCATGTAGCAGCTCTACTATTAGATATTTTATTGTATCTGGCCTTAGGGCTGTAATAAACTGATTGGATTTGATCACTTTAGCTATACAGTATCTACAGTTATGAGCTATGTGGCATGTTCTTGCTGCTGTTGTTGGATGCTGTCAGATTAAGAGAAAAAGCATTACTTAACACCATTTAAACGAGACTCATTTGTGAGCTGTGGATGAGATGAAGACAATGTGATGGGGACCTGGGGAAAAATAATGTAGCCAGGACACTTTTGTCTCCAGGCAATCTCATGGAACTTAGCCAAAGAGAAACTACTACAGAAAAAAAAGAATGTAGGATGCATGTTCAGAAAAAAACTCCAGTTTCAGAATTGTACTCAGACAAGAATTTGCAGTACTTGTATGAGTCCATAAAAAATTAGATCCTTAACTGGAAATATCCAAGAATATGAAGGATTTACTCAGTATAAATGAATATTCTACATACTGTTCAATATTAAAGAGAGAATAGTAGACTCATTGAGTATAACAAATTAAAATCTAAACCAAAAAATGCATCCTGAATTTGTTAAGAAACTGTTTAAAGATTAAGAGAAACCCACCATGGAAGGATGCAAAATTTATTCAGTCTATTTATTTCTTTGGCACAACAGAAATAACCTCCAGATCAGCCACATGAGCTGCGGTTTGCTTTCCATCCAAGAATATTTCTTATAAATAAACTGAGAAGAATTTTCTGTATACAGAATGAATGGAACAGTTCTTTTCCCCCTCCATACACTCCTCCTTGTACTTCTAAAATTTATAGGAACTCATTTTGACAAAACTATGTGCATGCACACATACATATATGCACAAGGAAGCTAGGATAAAGGTATTTTATTAAATCAGTGTATCTTGAGGCTTATTTGAATGAAAAACCCACAAAATAGAGCTAAGTTCCCCACAAAAGGTCACTTTGGCAAGAGGGGTGGCTTTATAAATTTAAATAAATAAATAGTACTCACCAGTGTACTTTTAACACTTAAGTAAAGGTTCCCCCCGCACATTTGTGCAGTGGTGTCTGACTCTAGGGGCCGGTGCTCATCTCCATTTGTTAGCCGAAGAGCCAGCGTTGTCCGAAGACGCTTCCACGGTCATGTGGCCGCATGACACGCGCGGAATGCTTTTACCTACCCACCAAAGTGGTACCTATTAATCTACTTGCATTTGCATGCTTTCGAATTGCTAGGTTGGCAAGAGCTGGAGTGAGTGTGGGAGTGGCACTCTGCACGCAGGGCTAGGGATTTGAACCTCCGAACTTGCAATCTTCCGATTGACAAGCCTGGCGTCTTACCCGCTGAGCCACCATGCCCCCTTTTTAACACTTATCTGTCCCCTAAATTCAATCCGATTGCTACCTTATATGCAGAAACAGAAAGGATTATAAAATCAACAATGAAGTCAGGTCTAATTCAGACAAGCTTGGCAGCTGCATGTTGTAAAAAAACTGAATATTAATTGCTTAGATTGTACCAACCCATCTTGTTTTTGTTTTAATAGGTAGTTGCTATTCAGACATGATACACATATCTCTATACCTGGTTAACTAAGAGCCATGCCAATGTTCTCAGTGTTTAAATGGGAAGAGTGTTTAAATTGGCTATTGAGTTAAGGTGCTATCTCAGAGCTTTCCAAACTGTGTGTCGGGACACATTAGTGTGTCGGCTGCAGTGTCTGGGTGTGTCGCGGCTGCTGCTGCCTCCAAGCCCTGCCAGGATTCCGCGCAGGTCCTAGTGCCTGCCTTGTGCCTTGCTGCCTCCAAACCTGCCCTGCCAGGATTCCGTGCAGGTCCTAGTGCCTGCCTTGTGCCTTGCTGCCTCCAAACCTGCTGTGATTCCATGCAGGTCCTAGTGCCTGCCTTGTGCCCTGCTGTAAGAGTGTGTCGTGAAATGATGCATGTCTAAAAAGTGTGTCACCAACATGAAAAGTTTGGAAAGCTCTGTGCTATCTTCCCACTCTTGATCAGCACCAAACAATGCTGGCATAAACAGTGTTGTTCCCATTTGCTAATCCTTAGCTTCTATCCATTCCAAGTCAATGCTGAATGGCATCATCCTGATTTATGAGTGTGCCACTTATAATAAGTAAGGTGAATGGTTTTCTCCTCTGGCTTTGCTACTGCCCTGTCAGCATGACATTAGCCAAAGGGAAAAACATCCACCAACTAAGGCACTGCAGCAACAATGGTTTGGATCTGATTTCAGGACGTTGCCAAGGTTTCTCCAGCTGGCTTGTTTGTTCCTCTTTCTATAACTCCTTCAGCTGCCTCTAAGGAAAAATAATGTTGCTACCATAACAGATTCCTAGTTAATCCATTACCTACCTCCTGTACACACTACCTGTTCGATATTCCCAAGTGCTTGGATATATATTCTGGAATTCACAACATTCATTTTCTCTAGCAGCCATATTATGAATTGTTTTGAAAATTCCAATTTCATAAATAGTTTGGTATATGGAAAGAAGAGGTGATCGTCATGAAACAGAAGTTTAAATTTCCAACGAACTCCCGGATTATCTAACCCTTTATAATTCTGAATTTAAGTCCTTGAAAATCCAAAATAAATCCAACTTTCCCCATGAGGTGGGGTTAAGAGTCAAAGGGTATATTAAGCCTTGCAGAGCTTAAAAAGACATTTTTGAAAAAAATCTGAAAACCCAAAAGAGGAAAATATTCACTCTTGTGCTCTCACACCACCAGCCATGCAATCTGTGTACCCTTGTCAAAAAGGTTTGCTTACTCCTGGTTTCAAATCAGAAGCAGATGCAATCATCCTCTTAAGGCATGGAAAAAGAATGGAGTAGGAGAAGGATGTTGGTCTGGGGTTCAATGAGGCAGAATTATATAGTGGCAAACCACAGTTTCCTGTCAGATGTTAGAGCCTCTCAGATGTAAGAGTATGACTGCATCCATACCTCACACTACGCCAAGGATATGCAATAATTTTGAGGCAGATCTGCAATATAGTATGCATATGATGGACACACTCACAAAAGTGTTGTCCTGGTGGTTATAGCTAATCACAAACACACATTTACTAGAAGGTGAATTAGCTTCTTAAGATGCTCCCAGTGAGACCTTCATGGGCCCAAAGGTATTTCTGCAAGTAAATACAGTTGTTTTGCAGCATGGCAGTGTCTGTCTGTCTGTCTGTCTGTCTGTCTGTCTGTCTGTCTGTCTGTCTGTCTGTCTGTCTGTCTATCTATCTATCTATCTATCTATCTATCTATCTATCTATCTATCTATCAGGTGATACAAAGCATTTACCTTTGCCTGTGCCAAGCCATAATATGGATTGACTAATTTTGGCTTTACGTGTGAATAGAGCTACTGTTGGCTTATAAACCATGCTTTATGTCTTACATATTGAATGTGAACAGATGATTGTGGCTTGCTCACAAACTATGTTTAAAACAAAACATGGGTTATAGATTCTATATATACAGTATATATTAGAAATGGTCAGTGTGAATAACATAGAAATGTGATTTTTTTTCCGTGTATTACTCAGTTCAGATTGCACATATAATGCAGGGGGGGGGAATCACATTTCTATGTTACTCACACTGACCATTTCTAAAAAATATATCAAGGTCTACATCAATTGTTATTAGCTCTTGCTTGAATTGACTGTACAGATGTCATTCATTATTTGTACAATGTGAAAGAATGCAATACTAGGAAAGCATTATGAAATCACTGACTATGCACCAATGTAACCAAAAACTGGGTTTAAATACTTGGCTAGAAATTTAACAACTTCCATTGTTAAATGTTACATATTTCCTCATCAATTCTCTAAAGATATGGGAATCATTCAGTTCATACCATTAGCATTATGCAACACCAGTAGCAAGTTTCCCTTACAGCCTTCTGAGACAAAACTTTTTGTTATGCACAGTTTTTTTTTATATTAGAAACCACAGAAATAATAGCAGGAACATATTTTAGTTTAACCCTTTTTTCTTATTCCTGCCCATACTATACCACAAAACCTTGTAATTCTATATTAGGAATTTTTATGTTGCTTAATATTAAAGAAATGAGACTTAATGTAATCATCCAGCTTTATTACAGAACTGAACAAACAGTGTGACCCACTGAACTGAAAACAGCCCACTATGTATTATGGTCTTTTAGATACATGTTGACACTCCCATTTATTTTTAAAGCCCCAGACAGAAAACCTAAGCAAAGGCCTTTAGCAAGCCCATGGGACCCACCATATATGGCTATGTTTAGTTTGGTGGGTTCAAGTAGACACATATCTAATTGTCTTGACTTTTGCTCAATAAACTTTGGCAGTGAATTCAACATCTCTTTCCGAGCCTTATGAAGGTTGATGTATACTCTATCAAGAAGGCACAACGTCATATTTGTTTATTCAGAAATAAGCTTCACTGAATTCAGTTTATTGAATTCTCTTTTCATTCAAATCTCTGTTTTACTAAAAAGTGTTCTGGGAATGCCTCAATTGACCATGATCATGATAGACAGCAGAGGTTAATACTTATGAGCCCCTCAGGTGGCGACCACAGCATATGGAAGATTGTGACTTGGAATGTAAGAGTAAATGATAAAGAGCAATTAATTAACAAAAGAAATGAAAGGAATAAAAATAGTTATGTTGGATGACTATAACTAAGAGACAGGGAAAGATGTAATAAATTGAATGAAAGTGGACTGTTTCTTGGGAATGGGATTGATAAATACATGCAGGTCAGTGAAGGTGGATGTTTAATTACAAATGAAAGGGCTAAATTGTATGTCAGAAAGTATGGATTGGGTTAGCTAAGTAGTTATTGTGGGTGTTTGAAAGTAGGAATCCATAGGTTAGTGATAGTTGTATCTCATATTCCATGAATGGCCATAGTGAAATTATCAGAAATGAGTTTTGAGGGGGGAAATGTTAAACTTTCTGAATTAATGTGATCCAGGAGGAAAAAAACATTCTGTTAGATGACTTGAATTGGTGTATGGTAATAAGATCAGAGATACAGAAAAGTGTCTGGACCGTTCAGAGATGCAAGAATACAGTAAATGAGAATGGTGAGCATCTGCTTAGAAAATGTGTGTTTTGAATATATGGTGTGAGTATAAGACTATTTGAGTGAATATAAATCTAAAAGCTTGGCTGATTTATTTGTTTATGATGAAAGATTGAGAGAATTAGTGAAGAATACAAGGGTAATGAGAGGTCCTGAATGTGTAACAGAACATTATTTGGTAGTGTCAAAAGCTAGTGTTAGAAAAAACAGACATGGAAGAAAAAGAAAGAAGTGAAAGAACCAAGAGTGAAGAATAAAAGGAAAGAAGGTACCAGTCTTCTCTGGTGATAAAAGTCACCCCCCCTCCATACACATGTGAGCTGTATTCAATACTAAACCTATGAGATGCCCGCCCCCCCCGCCCCATACATGTGAACTGCTTAAAGTGCCTTTGTCAGAAAACATTTGCAGCAAGCTGAAAGCAAGCTGTACCCTGAGTGGGTACAGGGAAAGGGATCTTATGTTGTATCTTCAAAGTAATTTGGTTGCTTTAGGTGAGCCTGGTTTGGGCCACAACGCTTCACAGAAGGGTGTGCAGTTACATTGGGAAAAATGAAAAGGGTGCTGGATGAAATAAGGAAATGGAAGAGGCTGTGAATGGGAAAATATGAAGGCTAGAGAATGATTCCTGTGAAGATGAGGATGAATGAAAGATAGTTTCAAAGAATGTAGTCAAAGGGAGGAAGGAATGGTTAGGATTAAAGGAGGCAGAGAAAATGCAGATAAGTTTTAATGGAAATAAAAGTTGTTTTGAAATTGGGTGAAGAGGGCTAGCCAAGAAGCCTTCAAAAAAGTAAATGGCATTAAAATAAAAGGGATGAAATCATTTGGGATGAAACAGAAGTGAGAGAATGCTGGAAAGTGTATTTTAGAGATGTGTGTAGGAATGATAGTGATATGTTAAGAATGGAATTGAAATGAATACTCTCCATTTTACTGTCCAAGCAAAAAGGAGGAAAAGGAAATAATAAATGCAGTGTTTAAAAAAGACCAGGCTGCAGGTATAGAATGTGTAATTGGAGAAGTGTTAAAATAACTGCCCAGAGTCCCTCCTCGGGGGGAGATGGGTGGTGATAAATTTGATAAATAAATAAATAAATAAAATATGATTGTGGTTTTCTTATGAAGTGGCTGTGTGACTTGTTTAACGTGTGTGAAGACTGTATCAGTTCCTGACAATTGGAAGAATGCTATTATAGTAAGAAAAGGTAGCAAGTTTCAATGCAAAACCTACAGAGTGATTATTTTGTTAAGTGAACCAGGGAAGATGTTAGGAAGAATTCTAGTTAAAAAGCTACAAGAGGTGACAATAAGCAAAATTTGGGAAGTACAGTGAAGGTTTATGCCAGGTAATGAATGTGCAGAGTTTTGCTCTTAAGCAGGTCATTGAGAAATGTATGAATGAGAGAAAGAAGGATTATTGTATGTTTGTTGATTTAGAGAAAGCATATAATAAAGTGAATAAGTATACATTTTGAAATACTTTCCATGAGTGCGGAATAGAAGGTTGGTTGAATGTGATAAGAGCAGTTCATGATGGAAGTAAACCATGCAGGAGAATAAATGGAATACTTAGCAAACGGTTCAATATTGAGCAAGGATGTGTAACATTTCCTTTTGATATTTAAAATATTTATAGATAAATGTCAAATTAATGCTTGTAATGACGTTAGAGGTATGTTGGTCATCCATTGACTTATGCAAGCAATGCAATGTTTGTTAACTGAGAATCCAAATAAATTGCCAATAATGTCAGATAGATTGTATGATGCAACAAGAAGTATGGATCTGAAAATTAATGTATCAGACCAAAGTAGTTGTGTAACAGGGAAAATGGAGTGAATATCTGCAAGTTATTCTTAGATGGGGAAAGCCTACAGCAAGCAGATGAATTTATGAACATTGGTAGAACATTAGTAAGAATGAGGAAATGATGGGGAAATATTAAGATGTAGAAATGGTTGTAGAAAAGCATTAGGAGGTATGTGGTCTGTTGTGAATGAATGTTTGTCAAAAGTAGCAAAATGTATAAGAGGGTCTTATGTCCACTTTATTATATGGAAGTGAGAGTTGGGTATGCCAGGAGAAACATTAAAGCATGTTGGGTGCAGTGGGAATAGGTGGGTACTTAAGAAGAATGTGTCATAAAATGAGAAGAGATGGTGCTGAATGAATATTGGTTGAATACAAAAATGAGTGAAGTGTGTGTGAAAGAAGTATATTGAGGTGATTTGATCATAAATGAGGACTGAACTGCAAAACAAGTATACGAAGGACAAGTCAGTTAGTTAAGAGGTATACTGAGAAAGTCATGGCTGGATGGAATTGATAAGATCCTCTAAAGAAGAGAAATTTAAATGACAAGGGGCAGTGTATGAAGTGGTGTGTGGGCCAGGTGGAAGCACAAATGGCTTGCAAGCATAAAAAATACAGGGAAATACAATGAATGTATTGCTACAACCTAGTTTTACCTCTATTATGGATGATCTCTGGCAGGAGTGGGATGGAGGGAGTGCATCCATCCTGCCTCTCTTGGACCTCTCAGCGGCTTTCGATACCATTAACCATGGTATCCTTCTGGGATGACTCAGGGAGTTCGGGGTGGGTGGCGTAGTTTTACACTGGTTCACCTCCTTCCTCCAGGGCCATTCCCAATCGGTGGCGATAGGAGAGATCTGACCTGCGACCCCTACTGTGTGGGGTGCCGCAGGGTTCGGTTCTTTCTCTTCTCCTATTTAACAACTACATGAAACCACTGGGTGAGATCATCCATCACCATGGGATGAGGTATCATCAATATGCTGATGATACTCAATTATATATCTCCATCCCGGGTGAAGTAAGTGATGTGGTCGCTGCCCTATCTCAGTGCCTGGGGGCTGTGGGGGTCTGGGTGGGGAACAACAGGCTTCAACTGAACCCTGGTAAGACAGAGTGGCTGTGGATTGATGACCCGTCTGTATCCAGGAAGTTGTCATCTTTGGTTCTGGATGGGACAGCACTGCCCCATTCAGACTCAGTGCGGAACTTGGGGGTCCTCCTGGACTCACGACTCCTGCTTGAAGAGCAGGTGGCAGTCGTGGCCAGAAGGGCCTTCGTGCAACTTCAGGTTGTGCGCCAGCTACGCCCATTCCTGGATCGAGATGCCCTCCGAACAGTCACTCATGCCCTTGTCATCTCCCATATACAGTAGACTATTGCAACACGCTATACATGGGGCTACCCTTGAAGAGTATCTGGAAGCTTCAGCTGGTCCAGAATGCGGCCGTGCGGACAGCTATTGGTGCCATAAGATCGGCACACGTGACACCACTGCTGCGTGAGGTGCATTGGGTGCCAGTTTGCTTCCGGGTCCAATTCAAGGTGTTGGTTATCACCTTTAAAGCCCTACATGGCATGGGACCAGGTTACCTGAGGGACCGTCTCATCCCCATAACATTGACCCGCCCTACCCGGTCATGCAGAGAGGGCATGCTATGGACCCCATCAACAAGGGAGTTTCATCTGGCAGGGTCCAGGAGGCGGGCCTTCTCTGCAGTGGCGCCCGCCCTTTGGAATATCCTGCCCCCGGAGTTGAGGCAGGCTCCCTCGCTCCCAGCTTTCTGGAAGAATTTGAAGACCTGGTTCTGCCGCCTTGCCTGGGATAGGAAAGGCAATAGTTCCTCCTGGGGGTGGCTGGCGCCGTAGTGCCCTCCCTATTATATGAGAGTTTATCATCCCTTGGATTTTATATTTATTTATTTTATTTATATTGGGTTTGGACTGTAATTTTATGTTTATATGTTTTTAACAGCTGATTTTATTGTAAACCTCCCAGAGTCCCCTGTTGGGGGAGATGGGCCGTGATAGGAATTTAAATAATAAATAATAAATACATTTCTTTTTCTTTCTCCTATTGTATGCCTTAATTTCTTTGTCTTACTATCTCTTACTCCTTTTCTGCACTTTGTATAATGTTGCTTACCTTGAAAGAAAACAGCATGATGGGTATGTTTGTACTATGATGCATCAGACCAGAACTGAAATACGGAGCCTACCAAAACTTATGACTCAATTAACTCGTCAGTCGTTAAGCTATCAGGTATTTTGATGTTTTTATTAAAGTGATGTAATACCACTATCCTTTGGGAATAAAGCATAGAACTTATTTCAAAGAAAACTTCAAAATAGGGGTTTTAGATTTACCATTTGAAGTATCTGAATAAACTTATAGACATGGACATATAGATTGATTTATTTCACAATAGAGATTTGAATATGAGGGGAAATGTAGGCAATTCTTCCCATATCTATTTTATGGGTCTTAGGTTCATGTCAGAGTGCCAGTTGCAATATAAGAAATAAACTCTGGACATATCCCATGTGGCAAGAATTCCATAGGTGGGAAGACATGAAGGTGCAGCAGTGCAACTGACCCGATTACTGATCCCACAGAACCTTTAAATATGGGTTTAATGTTATTCAAAGGAAGCCTTGTAATTAGAAATGACTTCTTGGAAAGATGAAAGCATGAATCCAATTTCAAAGCTTACTGAAATCAATGAAGATTGGGCTGGGTGGGACTCCCTGTGGTAGCAAATTCCATTTCAAACGAAATGAGAGCTTTCTATGTTGAAAAACTATGGCTTCTACTATTAGCTCTAAAAAGAATGTAGTCTTGCTGTATTATATTATAGCTAAATAACTTGTCCATTTTATGAGAAGAGTAGAAGAAAATAAATTTGTATGCCTGGAAGAAAGCAAGGGAGAGAAAAACCTCGCTGATGAAAAGTATTCTGCCAAGATAAACCTTAGAGAGTTTTATAAATTAATTCTATTCCACATGTTTATTTTTCTTTTGGAAATTCTAAAAGGAGACCATTTAAATAATCTTATTGGCAGCAGCATATTTTTAGAGAATGTATATCCCTGTTACTGGAAGATGCTTGCTATTTTTTCACTAAAAAGTATTCTTTCCTTCTGACCTAGCATATTAAGTAAGATTTATATTTCTGACCTGACATTAGGTTGTTAAGATTTATTCTTATATATTAATTTTATGATACTTGCAAACCATTTATTTACAGCATGGGGAATATATTTATAGCTGAACAAAAAGCAATTGGACTTTACACAACAGTAAAAATATCTTAGGGAGAGCCCCTTAGATTGGTGAAAGTAACACAGATGCCCCTGCAGCTGGTTTCCTCTGGCGCTTGGGGTATTTCCTTTGTTGTTTAAGTGTTAATGCTGTAAAATTTCAAGTTGGTTTGTTGGATATTAACTTTGGACTGTTCCAGAAATTCCAGCTTAGTGATATCTATTAAAGTGAAAAACAAAATGGACTAGTTGTTAAATTCTAGTGGCAATCAGTCCCCAGCATGGAGAACAATCGGGCTGAACTTCACTGAAATCTTATATTAAAATTAGATAATTTAGCAGAACTTAACTTTAGATAGATTTTAGTGCTGAGTTGCTAATGCTGGCTTTTTAAACTATGCGTAGAGTGAGTTTATATGGTATTTGCTATTTCAACACTTAGTTGAGCAACACTCAATAACTCACAGCTGAATGTATAGGTCACTATCTCCACTGAAAAGCAGATTTAGCCATCAATTTAAAATCGTGTCATTAAATCATGAATGCACAACTCCTCAAATCTCATATAATTTAGGTTAAAAATCATATAGATAAATGATCAAGATTAAAATCAAAAACATGTCTTGTAAAACAACCATAGAAAAACTGGGAAATAACTTTCCAAACACAAATAAAACTAATTCCCAGAAGCTCTTTCCCCAAGGCTTGATGAAATAATTTTCATACACCTTTTAAAGCAGAGCTTTCCAAAGTGTGTGTCGCGACACAAAAGTGTGTCGCCTGCGCGCCATCAACGCTTCTGAGTTTTCCCGCGGCGACACACCAACGGCGGTGCGCGAAAATCCGAAAGCGCCGCAGCCACGGTGGCGCGCAAAAAACGAAAGCGGCAGCAGTGCTTCCAGGTTTTTGCGCGCTGCCGCAACGGCGGCGCTTCCGGGTTTTCCTGCGGCGACACACCAACGGCGGTTGGTGTGTCGCCACGGGAAAACTTTGGAAAGCCCTGTTTTAAAGACTAGGAGGGAGCGGGCCATTCGAAATATCTGGGGAATGCTATTCCAAATGAGAGGTTGGTAACTGAAAAGGGATTTTCTATGGCCCCTGTAGGTGACAATTTCTAATTGAGGAGCCTGCCCTGTTAGATCTTACAGGGTGGGCAGATGTCATTGGGAGAAGACAGTCCCGCAAATATCCAGACCCTGAACCATGAAGGGCTTTAAAGATGACCACAAGCACCTTGGAGCCAACTGGCAACCAGCATTATCTATCTGTCTGTCTGTCTGTCTGTCTGTCCGTCCGTCCGTCCGTCCATCCATCCATCCATCCATCCATCCATCCATCCATCCATCTTCTATCACCGCCCATCTCCCCCCACAAAGGGGACTCTGGGCGGTTTACAACAAAGTTATTCTTGAAGTAGAGGTGTTATATGGGCACCTGGAAGAGCACCCATATCTACCTGAGCTACCACATTCTGGTCTAGCCGTAGCTTCCAAATACTCTTCAAGGGCAGTCCCATGTTCAGTTAAGAGGTGACTAAGGTGTGAGTGGAAGTGAGTAAAGCCTCCTGTTTCAGGAAAGGTCACAGTGCACAAGATGTAATTGTGCAAAGGCCCTTTTTGTCACAAATATGTTTTATATGCCAAGTGTTATAACCACTATACTATTGAGAAGACAATAGAAAACAGAAGCTGCAGCAGATCTTATCAAACAAAAGCTGGGAAAATCATGTGATGGGCATTTCTACCTCATCCCAATAACCAATCAAAGTGCAGGGACTAACCTACCCTGAAGTAAAAAATTCCTGGACTGGGAGCCCTTGCTCACAGTCATTCATGCCTTAGTCACCTCCTGTTTGGATTACTACAATGCGCTGTACATGGGGCTGCCCTTGAAGACCATTCAGAAGCTGAAACTGCTTCAGAATGCAGTGGCATGTGCAAGTTTGGGTGCCCCACAGTTCACCTGAGTAATACCAATGCAGTGTGAGCTGCACTGGCTCCAAGTTGCTTTCCGGGTGCCATTCAAGATGCTGGTTATCACCTACATGGCACAGGGCCAGGTTACTTGCAGGACTGCCTGTCCCTGAGGGTATCTGCCTGTCCTACAAGGTTAGATAGGGTGGGTGCGCTCCAGGTCCCCTCCCTTCAATGTTGTCACCTGATGGGACCTTGGAGACATGCCTTCTCAGTGGCCACCCAGCCCTTTCGAACAGCCTCCCATCTGAGATCAGAGGGATCCTTGCCCTTTTAGCTTTCTGGAGGACCTGGCTGTTTCCCCAAGCATTGGGCTAGGATGGGGGTTGAGCTGGGAGGCTCTTTGGTCTGGTCCCTGGGCGGAAGGGTATTTTTGTTTTTAGCTATATTTTAATGGATGTTGTGAGCCACCTAGAATCATTAGATAGGCAGCCATATACGTCCTGCAAATACATACATACATACATACATACATACATACATACATACATACATACAGGAAACAAAGGAAAAACACAGCAGGCAAACTAGACAGCAACACTTGAACTGGTCAAAACTGGAAAACACTACTTTCAACCCACACTGGGTGGGTTGGGGCAAGTAGAAATTGTTGGTGTCCACCTTCTTGATGGGGAAACTTGGCAGTGGAGACATTCCCTAAGCCTGTGCAACTGAAAATTCTATCTCTCCTTCCTCTGTTATTGCCGTTATGTTGGATTTTCAGTATAAATGTAATTTATTCCGGTTAAGTGCCATATGTAGTGATAGCACTGTATTAAAATAACAATAACAAATTAACAATATTAGCATTTGATGTTAAAAAGTTTTGTTAAAAATGGAATGTTCAGGATTCTGAGAGTTCTGTAAATTGATAGATTATTTGAGGGTCCATATTTCTTCAGTTCTTGGTTACAACATGTTTTTTGTCAATGTTAACATATCACCACAATCACTCCCACTTTATTGGTGAGTTCCTGAGCAAATGCACTTTTTAAAAAAGGCTTGAATAATATGAACCAACACAGTGTTGGCTTTTGCAACCTATTTGGATTTTACAGCTTCAGTTCAAGCAATACTTCTTAACATGTATCCTTATATAGTCATCTAATGTAAGAATGTCCTGCTTTCAGAAGCAGCTTAGAGGCATTACTATAGCAAAAATAAATATGGGGGATTTTTAATCCTTTTTCCATTAAAATTGTAGATTTCATTTAAGAAGTCATTAATATTTCCCCTCTCTTTTATTCTAATACTTTTTTTAAAAAAAACCCAATACTTCAATTCTAGAGTTCTAATCAACACTACAGTTCTAGACAAGTTTACTTTCGGGTATTCTCAGAGCAAGCCCAGTTAAACATAAACAGATTTCTGTACAAATAATCATGGACATACTTTAGGACATAAAGAAGGAGCCCTGCAATCTTGGAGTATTTCCAAACAATCTTTGAGGCAGGAATCAATGGGATGCACTATACCAGCCATCTAGTCACCTTTGTGGCAACTGCATGCCATTTCTCTAAATGTCAGTGATAGGCAGTTGAACTAATTAGAAATTGCCTTTTCAACACCTAGCCTATGAAAGCAACAAAATACAAATAAGGACCCTCACTTGCTATCTCAGAGTCCTCATTTGCCTCATGCTCCAAAGACAGTATTTGAGTAATCCCCTCTCTGTTACTCATACCTTACGTTCTTTCCATAAAAATGATATGTAGTTACTACCACTTTGACTGGAATAGCATTTTTACAGAGCAGGCTAACTGATATTTGGCAATCAAAAGGCAATGGTTCCAAAAAAGGGGAAGAAGCAGAGTTACAGCAGAGTAGGCTCGATGCAGCAAAGAGCGTAGAGGGAAAGAAGTGTCCTTTTGGGTAGAACCCCCTCATACTTGGTAACATATCTGTCATATACATCTTGACCCCAGGCACAACAGAAAATGCAGATGAGGTTCCATCCTGGTGCCTGGAAGTTGTTAGGGTCTGCATGGAGACAAACAGGCTCAGGTTTAATCTTAGCATAGAGGACTGAGTTTGGAAGCTTTCTAATTCTAGTGACATTCCATCTTTGTTCTAGATAGGGTCACTCTTCCCCATGCAGAATGGCTCCAAAATCTGGGGCTCCTCCTGGACTCGTAGCTCAAGGAGTAGATGGCAGTTGTGCCTAGAAGGGCCTTTACACAGCTTCATCTTGTACACCAGTTACAGCCTTTCCTGAATCAGGAGGCCCTGCTCACGGTCATTCATGCCTTGATCTGGACTGTGGCAGCACCCTCTACACGGGATTGCCCTTGAACAGCATTAGGACCTGCAGTGAATCCAGAATGCAATGGCTTATGTAGTTATGGATACTAGTCAGTTTACCCATGTAATACCATTACTTTGAGAGCTGCCAAAGTTACCAGTTGATTCCAGGTGCAATTCCAGTTGTTGGTTGTCACCTTTAAAATCCATTTTGCTCAGCACCTGCTTTCTTTGGGACTGTCTTCTCACAGTAGCCTTTGCCAATCTGATAAATCTGTGTCTCTACTCTTTTGTTGTTTATTCGTTCAGTCGCTTCCGACTCTTCGTGACTTCATGGACCAGCCCACGCCAGAGCTTCCTGTCGGCCGTCACCATCCCCAGCTCCCCCATGGTTGAGTCTGTCACCTCCAGAATATCATCCATCCATCTTGCCCTTGGTCGGCCCCTCTTCCTTTTGCCTTCCACTTTCCCTAGCATCAGCTTCCTCTCCAGGGTATCCTGTCTTCTCATTATGTGGCCAAAGTACTTCAGTTTTGCCTTTAATATCATTCCCTCGTGAGCAGTCTGGCTTTATTTCCTGGAGTATGGACTGGTTTGATCTTCTTGCAGTCCAAGGCACTCTCAGAAATTTCCTCCAACACCACAGTTCAAAAGCATCTATCTTCCTTCGCTCAGCCTTCCTTATGGTCCAGCTCTCACAGCCATAGGTTACTACAGGGAATACCATTGCTTTAACTATGCGGACCTTTGTTTTCAGTGTGATGTCTCTGCTCTTAACTATTTTATCAAGATTTGCCATTGCTTTCCTCCCAAGAAGTAGACGTCTTCTGATTTCCTGGCTGCAGTCAGCATCTGCAGTAATCTTTGCGCCTAGAAATACAAAGTCTGTCACTGCCTCCACTTTTTCTCCCTCTATTTGCCAGTCATCAATCAAGCTCGTTGCCATAATCTTGGTTTTTTTGAGGTTTAACTGCAACCCAGCTTTTGCACTTTCTTCTTTCACCTTCGTCATAAGGCTCCTCAACTCCTCCTCGCTTTCAGCCATCAAAGTGGTATCATCTGCATATCTAAGATTGTTAATGTTTCTTCCAGCGATTTTAACTCCAGCCTTGGATTCCTCAAGCCCAGCACGTTGCATGATGTGTTCTGTGTACAGGTTGAATAGGTAGGGTGAGAGTATACAGCCCTGCCGTACTCCTTTCCCAATCTTAAACCAGTCCGTTGTTCCGTGCTCTGTTCTTACCATTGCTACTTGGTTGTTATACAGATTCCTCAGGAGGCAGACAAGATGACTTGGTATCCCCATACCACCAAGAACTTGCCACAATTTGTTATGATCCACATAACAAGAGTCTCTACTCTTAGGGAATATCATATACAGGTACCTTGGGGACACACATTATTTGTTGTGTCCCTCCTTTTTAGAATAGTACTCCTGAGAAATATTATTGTTCCCTATACTTCTGGGGTTCCATAAAACCATGAAAACCTGGCTATTTCAGGAACCCTTTCGGATATGAAGGATGGGATGGTTCCTTCTGGTAGGGAATGTATGTTGGATATGTGATTTTTCCAGAGCTAAGTTTTTCTTTTTGGTTGGATTAATTATTCTTTCTATTTTATCATTGTTATTATGGTTTTGTAATTTTAAAATTTGTGTTCTTGAATGAGGTTTGTGAGCTGTTCAGAATCACTTGGTGCAGCTAATAAACCTAATAAACAAAGAAACAAACAGGCATAGGTTGGCACTGTAACACTGCAGTCCTATACAAATTTTCTTGAAAAGCAATTTCATTGACTCAGTTGTTTTACTTTAGTAGACAAGTGTGGTATTATATACTATTAATTATTAATGTTGTATCATTAATCTCCTTGAACCTAAGTGGTCTATTTTAAAATAATTTTAGGGTTGATTTGATGTTCAACTTTTTCAAGCATTTACTCAAGAATAAGAGAAAAGTTTATGGATGAATTATGACAATGTCAAGATGGAGTAATACAAGTCATAAAATATTTGCAGATTTTGGCATTTGTAGCTTTGATGAACAAGCAATAGACTAATGTTTACTGTTGCTATGTGGGAGATTTGCTTCATGGAATATGGTTAATTTTCTTTCCTCTGACTCAATGGAGCTGATAGAATCAAATATCATGTTCTTAAAATTCTCTTCAATAAATTCTGCTGGTTCAGTGAATATGCTGATAACACACATAAATTTCATAAGCTACATTAAAGTGTCATGGTTTTGCAGCTTAGATTTGTGCATGGGGATTCAGAGATGCAATGCAGGTGTTTTTACATCAGCTAGCTATTGCTACATTTGTGATTTATATTTGGATTCAGTTCAAATACTCTCCAAAGTATAACAGAATCTGGTGTTGCCAGGTAACGTCAAATATGTTTACCTATATGAATGGTGCCTAAACTACAAATTCTTAATATAGCCAGTTTCTATTCTCAATAAATTATAGGCTTGTCATGACAGAGGTGATGTTATTGTAGTCATCAGGAAGAAAAAGGCAATGAGTGAATCAGTCTGTCTTTCTCCCTATCTGTATGCATTGGGCAATTTTTATTTATTCATTGTTAATTTTATATCCTACCTTTCTTCCAGAACTTCAAGGTGGCCTACATTGTTTTACTCCCACAACAGTCAGCCTCTGGGGTAAGTTGGTCTGAAAGAAAGTGGCTGGTAGAGCTATCAGTACATCCGATTTGAGAGCAAAATGATACTTGTCCTGAACTCCTTAAAGCAGCTGTTTTTTCCCCTGGGATCTTGAGGCTTCATTTTGCAACTGGGAAAAGTGATGCTTTGTTTAAGAAGTTGCAGATGGGTGCTATGTTGCATACCCCTCCATGCTCTGAAGCACAGCACAGCCCTAGTGACTGGCGCAAAGTCACACAAGGAGCTTCCATGGCTGAGGTGGACTTGAACCTGAGGGTGAATGTGAAAACTCAAATATCAGGACTGTTAAGTATTATTGGCATAGCAATTGGATGGATAGTTGGTGAACTCATTAACAAATTCTCTGGATGGATAACTATGTTAGTCTGTTGTAGTAAGAACCAATAGTCTTGACATTATTTTTAAAAAGTAAGTAGAATCTTCGCAAGACGTTAGTGGTCATTTATGAGATCTCCCAAGACTTCATCAACATTTTTTACCTTTATTTTTTGTTTGTTTTGAATCACATTAAATCACTATGGTAAGCAACGCTGGAAAATGTTCGCATAGTCTTGCTATATAGATTAAGATGAGTTTGCTTATACACACAACTGCTAAGACATTAACATTAGCTTTCATGGCACTTTTGGGGGGAGGAACTTATTTTTAGAAGTAAAGTAGATAGTAAATTGCAATAAGGTTATTTTAGTGGTGATGCTGTTTTTGGAATGCATTCTCCATAGAGGCTTGCCTGGTACCTTTCTTATGTTTTCAGTATCAGGTAAAACCCATTTGATTGGCCTAAAGGGACAGTCTTTGTATAGGTCTTGTGATGAAACCATCAATGACTAACATTCTAGTAAAACAAGCAGATGCTTTTGAACTGTGGTGTTGGAGGAAAATTCTGAGAGTGCCTTGGACTGCAAGAAGATCAAACCAGTCCATACTCCAGGAAATAAAGCCAGACTGCTCACTTGAGGGAATGATATTAAAGGCAAAACTGAAGTACTTTGGCCACATAATGATAAGACAGGATACCCTGGAGAAGATGCTGATGCTAGGGAAAGTGGAAGGCAAAAGGAAGAGGGGCCGACCAAGGGCAAGATGGATGGATGATATTCTGGAGGTGACAGACTTAACCATGGGGGAGCTGGGGATGGTGACGGCCGACAGGAAGCTCTGGCGTGGGCTGGTCCATGAAGTCACGAAGAGTCGGAAGCGACTGAACGAATAAACAACAACAAAACAAGCAGAGTATAAACTGACCACTTCCTTATATGGAAGGCAGGAAGAAAGGGAAGAGATCTTGGAGGGAGGCAGATATTAAGAGAAGAGACAGTTGTACCAAGTAAAAAGAAGGAAAAGGAAAGGAAATGACTAGAATATAGAAAAGAAAGGTACTGTGAGAATCATTCTGTACTTAAGTACTCAGAAGGCCTGTTGCTGTATCTCTTTGTTGTCATCTAGTGGTCATTGGGATTTTTCCAGTCTGGATCTGATAGCCTTAACTTCATAGTTTAGGTGCCCCTGAATTCATAGTGGCTACCAAAAAAAATGTAGCACTTAATGAGGACAAACAAACAAACAGTTTCAGGCTTTTGGGGCATGAACACTTCTCTGGGTTTCTGGGCAGAAGAACTTACTCAGTGGCCAACATAAAATTCCAACTGCTTTCCACAATTAGTTTCCAGCTGCTGAGCTCATCTTTTATATGAAAATCAATTAAAATAGAAAGGAAAAAAATAAAGAAAAAATGAGGAGCAGAACAGAATAGAAATGTGTTAAGACATACCTCAAAATCTTTATTTTCTATTGTCCTTTCAGAACTTATTAGGAATGTATCTGGGCTTAGAAGATAAACAGGTTCAGGCCTAAGATCTCCAGAGAATTCCCAGGCTACAGGCTAGACTGGGAAGTTGGAAAAAAAATTCCAGAAGAAGACAATAGAAAACCATTTCCATGTTGCTGCCAGGAAAACTACATGGATGTGGTCATGAGCCAAGTTGGATTTGAATCTACTCCTTTTTTAAACATCCTAGCTATAATACAAAATATTTTTGGTTTGTTTTATATCTTTTGGTATCCTCTTGTTTTTTATGTCCTTAATATCCTTATTTTTTTGAGAAGCAAGCAATTGCCCATCATTTTATTACTGTGGTTCTTAAAGATTTCAGTGCTAGCTCAACTTTTATATTGTCTGTTATGTAGGCTCATCCAAACAGCCACTTTAACATGTTTTCCTTCCACCTTTAGGTCAGTAGGAAAGTATGTTGACATAAATTGTGCTGCCCTCACTGCTGAGATTTACTGCACCTCAGCAACAAGTTTGGACAGTGTTGCTATCCTTACAGTTTTTACTGAAGGGCAGTGATTGGTGGAGTCCCTGCTATCCTTTCTCCTCCTCCCCAGTATCATTTACTGGCAGGAAAATCAACCATCAGTTGCTGTCCTGAACACATGATGGGGCTGAGTTGGGTATTTTAATTTTATGTATGTATGTATGTATGGCCTTGGGAATATCAATTTTTTGATCTAGATGGTATGGAAGATGGAAAGATTGATATTCCTCTCAGAGACAATGCCAGTAGATTTCTCCTGATAATCAGTCATATCTGCCTAATGTTTTCAATAGCAATAATAGGAAGTTAGGAGAAATGACACTAGATAATTTTCCACTGATAACTTTTGCTAATGGGGGAAGTCTAGACTTACTGTTCATTGTTTTGTTTTGTTTTGCAAAGAGGTAAAAAACTGCCCAAGCAAATGATTTGCTTTAAAAATAGCACCTGCCCCTCCCTCCCTCCCTCCCTCCCTCCCTCCCTCCCTCCCTCCTTCCTTCCTTCCTTCCTTCCTTCCTTCCTTCCTTCCTTCCTTCCTTCCTTCCTTCCTTCCTTCCTTCCTTCCTTCCTTCCTGACCAGTTGCTGTGTCCAATAATAATAAAAATAACATCCCAAGCTACCTGATTTCCAGTGCTGCTATGCACAGAGTTTAGACACACTAGTCTGAAAATAGTTCTCAACTCCTTGCCTTTTCTAAAATTGTAATTTCACAACCAGGAAGTTACATCAAGTGCTTTTCCTGCAAGAAAGAAACAACTGATGGTTCAGTCTTCTTCCATGACAGACTTGAGAAACTGGAAGTAAAATATTGTTGGAACAATCCCCATAGATCATTGCTTGCAGCTTTACTGAAGAAATCAAAGGACAATCCAAATGAGATTTTTCCTACACTAACACCTGCCTTAAAAATATCATGCACTGCTTTGCAAACTTCTGACCCATTCAAGGTCATGGGGAAGGGGCAAGAAAGGAACAGCAATAAATAATGTAGCCAGCAATTGATCCTGTTCACAAATAGTTCAAGAAAGGCTGTGAGGAAGGTTGAGTGACTGACTTTGTTTAACTTCACATGAAACCACTGGGTGAGGTCATCCATCAGCATGGGGCTAAGTGCCATCAGTATGCTGATAGTACCAAGTTATATATCTTTGCTCCAACTGGTAATGACTCCTAATCTGAAGCCCCACTTTAGCATGTTGATATCAGGAACACATTTAAAAAATCATTTTCCTGAGTGTCCAGGTTAGTTTCCATGTACTACAAAGAAGATTGCCATTGACAAGTGATAATGTAAGTTCCCTGAGCATTCCTTTTCTCTCCTTCTGAGCCGTTCTTTCCATTCTTCACAATTCAATAGTTTTCTGACAATTATGGTCTGGATAGAGTTTTTATACAACCTTACCTACCTCATACTTGGAGCAGCAAGTATGATAAAGTACAAAAGATTCCATTAAGCTGGAATGGAGTTGCTACAGTTGCTTAAGGTATCTTTTCAGGAGCCTCCAGCTACTGCTGCATTGTGTATTAAGTGCATTCACACAAGGGCCAGTGGGGTGGGGGAGCTGCTACATGAATCCTCTACAGCCTTTTAAGGGGTGAATACTTTTAGGACTTCTTATTGTTTGTCATAGGACTGGTCAAATGGTTCTCGAGGTCTTCCATTTGAACTAGGTTGCCTCAGTAGCAGGCTGGGTATGAGGTGTAGATGATATGGGGACATATCCCTCAAAAACAGTTTAAAAAATGGTGTGTGCCATTAGTAAAAGTATTTTATGCTATAGCAAGACACGGAGCCATAATGCTCTCTCTGCAGGGAGAAGCAAGGAGAGTGAAGATTGCTAACCTTTTTACTACTTCTGTCACTTCCTCTTCTGTCACTGAGGGTGGAAGAAAGACAAAAGAAAGAAGGAACAAAGTTCCATCAAGGAACACACTGGCCTTGCCTAACAAGTAATACTCAGAGTCCAATGGAGGTAAAAAAGGCAAGCTGGCAGAAGTGGAATGTACATGTACAAAAGGGCAACATAACACTTCCACCATCTTGCTTTTTTTGAAACACACACACACACACACACTGTGGACCCCACTGGTTTGCCCCAACCCGGGTTTCTAAATCATCTTTCTGGATTAGCATCCTGATTTTTGCTTTTTGGCTTAAACTGTAGTTTCCTATGAACCAACTCTAAAAGTGTCTAACCTGTTCATACAGTATGTATGTATGTGTGTGTGTGTGTGTGTGTGTGTGTATGTATGTGTGTGTGTGTGTGTATGTATATATATATATATATATATATATATGTGTGTGTGTGTGTGTGTGTGTGTGTGTGTGTGTGTGTCTAACCTCTTCATACAGTGTGTGTGTGTGTGTGTGTGTGTGTATGTATATGTGTGTGTGTGTGTGTGTGTGTGTGTGTGTGTGTATGTATATGGTGAATGTGAACTGGATGTTTTTAACTGTTGGAAAAGTAGGCCCTCAAATTTTAAAATATATAAAACGATGGAGAAAAGAAAACCTTCACTTGCCAGCAAACAACTTACTCTAACAAAACAATAGTATAATTATCAAGAAGAAAACATAAGCTGAGTCATTAAAGTTTTTACTTTGAAAGAAAATCCACCATGGTAAGTTTAATCCTACCCAAGGACAAATTCATATAACTGAAGGGTGTAGATTTGCCCAATTGTCTCTTTATGTCCTATTGCACACTAGCATGGAATTCCTGCAATCATTAAAGATGCATTTAAAAACCCAGTTGTTATCAACACTTGTATATTTGTTCAGGGCATATCTTCCTCAGATTTCTATTAGTTCCTTTCAAGTGTATGTCAGTTGTGCTCCATGAAACTCTGGGCAGCAAATATAGGAAAATCTAGTCTCCTATCTAGACACTGCCAGATTCACAGCTTGTAGTATTTTCTTTCAAGCTTTGCTAATTGTTTGTTCACACTTACTTATATATGTAGATTTGTTTTGTGTGCATAGTGCAGTTCAGGCATTACATGAATAGGGAAATGATGTGTAGTTCTGCCCCTGTTACATATGTCATATAGTTACTCCAGAAATATCCATGCCTATAGCATGAACATCTTCAGCTTGAAAGATCTGTGTACAATCATACAGACTGAGGATCACAAATGTGAAGGATCCTTGATAGTCCACAACTGCATCAATATCCCTGATATGTTAAAGAAGGATTCCTTATGACTAGAGGAATAACATGGAGTTTGATCTGCTCACCCTATGCTAAGAACATTTATTTGGGACCACTTTTCAGCATTGTTTTTTCCCCTTATTCATGCTGTCAAGATACTGTAGCTATCAGCACGGAGAGAAACCTCTTTCTTTTCTCTCTCGGCTGAGTGTAGCTGAAACCAAGTAATGTCCTGGCCAATTGTCCAGGCAACTAAGTGAGTTTGTCCCACACAGGCTGTTCTTACATTTGTAGAGAAGGGATAAGAAAAGGATGAGGAAGCATTCATATATTTACTGGATGTCTGTTTTCAACTTCGAAACTTTCCAAAATAGCAAACCAATCTTTAAAAATGTTTACATGAGAAGCATACAAATAGATATACACAATGTAAATTATATTACATAAACAAAACAGAATGAGATAGAGAGGAATGGATGAAAGCAAAATGATGGGTTGAAGCAAATGGAAATGTAATATATAAGACGGGGGGTTGCTTTTTCCCTTTTTCTCCAAATTAGCCATCCATCTCACTATGAGATGCCATGAGTAATGTCCCATAAAAGGAGAGACAGAACATCAAATGACATAATAGCCTAAAACGAAGCCTGACCCTGCATCAGGTATAGTGATCCTACTTAATGATTCTATTGCAATACATGTGGAAATTAGTCTCAAGACCAGCATAAATGGATAAGGTTGACCAATTAGATCACAAGTAAATTAACACATACATGCACACAGGCACAGACATGCACAAGCGGCAAAAAGCCAAACAAAAAGCAAGTGAATTAATTATTCCACTTCAAGACTACGATGTTTTTATTCATTTATTGCAAATTTGGCGGAGATGACTGCTGTCTGTCTCTTGAGCTTCTTTATTTTTAATGTAATTCCATATTTATTTTTATTTATTTTCTATCCTGCCTTTATTATTTTTATAAATAACTCAAGGCGGGGAACATCTCTATTACTCCTTCCTCCTATATCTTAGTAAGAAAACAGAAGAAGCTGTTTACTGACTAAATTTTTATCATAGAGCATCTCTTCAAATTATTTAATATATACTATTATTTCTCCATGTAAAACTACAGAAAATAAGACCCACTGAGTTGAATGGAATGTATTTCTGAATAGATATGTTTTGGCTCTTTCATTGTTAAACTAATATCCTTTTAAATTCTCAAAATGTGTTAATCTTAAGAAATCTTACCTGACTAAAACACAAAATACTCTACCGCTAATGTCTTTAAATCTTTCTATTGTGTGCTATATGTTATCTGAATAAACTGCAGCTGAAATATTATTTTTATCTACTGAAAAAGGGTGTCTCTGCTGAAAGTGCAGTTATGCTACTGACTTTCCTCAAAGTTAGTCCTCAACTGATCCTCAGATGAACCTAATATAGCAATCTTTCCAGAAAGTGAAAATCATAAAATATGTGTCTTCCTTCTGAGAGGAAAATATTGTCTTTATAAGTTAAACATACATATGCCTGTAATGAGGTTACTTCCCTTCCCTTTCATGTCTGACAAAGTAGGACTGAGTATTAGGTTGACACACAAAAGAAACTTTTGTTCTTTAAGAGAAAGAAGAAACCCTTTTTCATTTTAAATGTATTCAATTAATTTATTTGTGATGAATAAAATACTTGATTACATGAACATTGTTTTCTGGAAAGAACAGTACCAAATATCATTTTTGGTTTGCACAGGAAATTTAAGGTTCTCATGAATGCTGCCCACTAGAAGAAAATGTGACCACATACCAGTAGTTTATTGACCACAACTTGTTTTTCTCTTGTTATTTTACTGGTCTTTTCATCCATAAGCCAAACTCTCATAGTCTGAAACTCAAAATATTTTTTTTAAAAAATGGCCTAATTTAAAAGGAGGAAATGTCAAATTCAGTTGATTGTGCTCCATTGGGAAGCTTTGCAAAAACTAGGAAAAGTTCAGTGAATGGACAACTGCAGCCCCCACCCCCAATTTCCCCTTCACTTCTTGTGGACATTGCTTTTCCCTTTCTCTTCCTGCATTCCTGCACTGACCTATAACCAAGAAAACTGCTGGATTAAGGTTGGATAAAAATAGAAATCCCATCCTAAATTGGAATCCCATTTTGAAACATACCCAGGTTTTATTTTCCTCACCAGCAGATTCTTTCCAAATATTCTTGCAGATGCAGATACTATGTGGACAGAGTAGAAGATAAAAGGAAGAGTAGAAGACACACAACGAGAGCCAGTTTGGTGTAGTGGTTAAGGCACCAGGCTAGAAACCGTGAGACCGTGAGTTCTAGTTCCACCTTAGACACCTTAGCCAGCTGGGTGACCTTGGGCCAAGTCACTCTCTCTCAGCCCTAGGAAGAAGGCAATGGCAAGCCACTTCCAAAAAACCTTGCCAAGAAAACTGCAGGGACTTGTCCAGGCAGTCTCCGAGAATCGGATACGATTGAATGGATAAAAAAAGGAGACTACACACAACTTCAGGATTTTCATATGCTGAAACTGATGTGTTTCACCAACAATGCTGCTGAATTTGGAAAATACCAGCAGCCTGATAAGTGATGAACACTAGTCTTGTATGCCTGCCACCATTCATTTAGGTGCAATCTCTTCCTGGTTACCTTCCAAAATCGCACCCCTAACTCTCCTTGTATGTTTTTTCTTCCCTTGCTCTGGAGCCAAGTAAGAGGAGTAGCTGCTGCCTTTGAAGTAAATCTTTGTCCAATTTACATTGCCTGATTAGTTTGTAAAGATGATAAGAAACTATTCTCTACCATGCTGATCAAACATCTGTCTGATCTTGTCATCATCATCTGATCTGGTCATTCTTCCCCACCCCTTTCCTCCACCCAAATGTTCATTGTCTCCAAATACAAGTTTAGGGGGTGTGATTGTTGCTTTTGAAGTCAATGGCAAAGCTTTGGTAGAAGCCAAGTATGGGCCTTTTCAATAACTTGCACAGAGTTCTAGTTAGCACCCTATCCCTGTATCCTTTGGGCACCCTTGCAAAAAGCAAGTCCACACCTGCAAATGGGAGAGTGACTTCAGTGCGCATATGAGTGCTGCATGGATTTCTGCAGCAGACACCAGAGGTCGCACCTCTCACAGTTTTGGAGCTCCATGCAAACAACTGGAAATTCAGGGAGAGATGAAAGACCTTGGAGAAAATTGAATTGAGTAGGTCATGCCCAGAGAAATCCTTCCTCCCTCTTAAGTAATTATCAGTTCATTTGGGCAAATGGAAAAATGAAACTGATTGGGTTTTGTATTTTTTTTCTTCATGGATCCTGAAGAACCTGTTACTTGGTTCATATATTTTTCTGATCTCAGAAAAGGGAGATACAGGCAAAAGATACATAGGTATTCTTGCAGTGTCTAGGCTACTTCTGTATGAAAATCCAGTTTTCCCATTAAGCCTTGATCTTTGATTGCAAGCAATACAATCTGAAAGTGTAATCCTATGCCAATTTAATTGATGGGGATATGGTCCCAAGGTCATTTCCTCATCAGTGATAGATAATGTCACCCAAATATCACTGTGATCAATTGGCACAGCAATTTTAGAGGATGCTAGTAAGGCACCAATGCAAATCAATGTACCTAAGAGAGCAGTAGGTAAAAAAATTGCCTTGCAAAAGAAATGAAAGTGTAGGCTCTGGTGTTTGATTTCTGATGGCCAATTCGGACATCCTTCAGATCAACCAACAAGCAAGTATAAAATAACTTCCCCACTCCACTGTAATTGCAAGAACAAGAAATCAGAAATCAGAAGAAATTGGTTTATTTCAGCCTTCCTCTTGGACAGATAACTGCATTGACTAGCATCCAATGAGATGACTCGTGTGAAAGCTTAAATATCTCCATTGGATACGTTTAGTGCTATAGGATATGGTTTTATTTTTGCTTGGTAAAGGGGCAGTGAGGGAAAGAGCCCCGACAACTATTTGATGACCTTTCAGCAACTCATTGTTAAAAGTCCAAATCTATCTAGGGACCAGTCTTGGTAGCTAGACTGAAGAAGAGCAGAGGTGCTCTGAAGAAAACACAGCACTCCATTGCCTGGGTGGTTTGTCTAAGCCTGATTGCCTTTCCTTCTCTCAGCTCACTGGACTGTAGAATGTCTGTAGATCCCTTGCAAAAAGTGATGTTTTCAGGGAACCTTCAGTGAATCAGACCAACCTTGTTTTTCAGAGGCCAATGCTACAAAGGAAGCCTTTCAAGAGATACGCATGCCATGGCGCGGAAAGGGAAGGCTGGGCAAAACCCAGGAAATAACCCAGTGTACTTTTTTTTTAAAAAAACTGAATACAGACTGCTGTGTGTTCTGACATTTCTCTCTCCCTATCAGAATAGAACTGTTAAGCCAGAGGGAAATAAGCAGCCCTTTTCACAAGTACAAACAGTGTCAGAAGGCAGAGGGAGAAATATTCTTGAAGATGAAGCGGTCTCAGTGGGCTTGCTGACACTTTCAGAAAGGCCTTTTAGAAATATAAATCTTGAGGGAGGACTAGGCCAGATGCAAATTTTTGTTTTCTGTTTTATTTTCTGCAAAGTGTGCTGCTGTTCACAAGGGAGAGAAGAAAATGTAACCCCCCCAACCTGGTGCCCTCTGGCGCATGACTTTTAATCCAAATCCTGTTGGAATACACCAGAACGGGGGAGGATGACGAGAGCGATAACACTATCTCTCAAGCATTGCAAGACATGAAAAGCAAGACCAACATGATCCCCACTCTTCTGGACTTACCTTCTTTTGTTCCCTTCTTCCACTTGACTTAACACACATTAAGGCACATTTTTAAATCATATATTTTATTTAGCTTTGAGACTGCCTCATCCACTTCCATCCATATTAACTGCCTTGAAAATGAAGCTATGGGGCCAGACCAGCAATTGAAACCCCAGATTGAAACCCCAAGGTTAGATGTAGCTTTCCTTGGAAAGATGACACCCATCATTGTCTCCACAACGTTCCTAGGTCTCTGCATATTTCCAAGCAGGAGCAAGGCATGATCCAGCCAAATTTAAGCCAGCAAGATTTATGGTATATAAATGAATATATTCTATTGAATTCAGTGACAGGCACAATCCTATAAACACTTCCTTGTGAGAAAGTTGAACTTTACTTATTTCTCAGTGAAAATGTTGAGATTGCACTGCTCAGCAACACTCAACTATGCTTGTGTGCTGTTACTTTTGGGCTTGTTTGATGTACAATATTCATTTGGGATCTTTAGATTGACCAGTTATCCTCCCTCCTTAGAGAGATGGGATAGGTAGGATGATATTTGCCTTCCTCCACCCTCAAGGCAGAATTTTGACAGGAATCTTCTCTTAGGGCATTTATTTCAACATTCCAACATTGCAGTCCAAGACAAGCCTAAAGTATACCCACTCCCCCCAATATATCACCCATCTCTCTCTCTCTCTCTCTCCTCCTCCTTACTGATGTGACAAATTGGACATCAGTTTACCACTATGAGCTTCAAGGGAAGACAGACCTCATCTCAACAGCCCTGCAAAACGATCCAGATCCGCAGGCACTTGCTGGAATCCAGCTGGGCCCCTCCAGAGCTGGACTGCACTGCGCCGGGAGCAGGAGAAGCTAATCGGCCACACATCCCATAATTGGGTGTGGGGCACAGATACGCTTCCCAGATCCCAAATGACACATGAACTAGAGGAAAGCTGTAGACTGATACATAAGGAAGAAGTTAAGCTTTTGTTAATCGAATTTCGTCTAGATCGTTTCTAAGCCTTTGACGAACAAAGAAAGACAGAGAAAAGCTTTTCCTTCGCAGAGCATACCAGGATTCCATTTTTTAAATTATTCGTAGGCTTTGTTCCACTAATTTAACAAGACTCACGCAGCGCAGTCATAAACATACTTACTCGGAAGCAAGTCTCCTGAAAGCCTGTCCCTGTACATACACTTCCTCGACATCAAATCCCACCGCTACACTCGCTTCAAAGTGTAGGATCTGAGTTTAGGATCGCTTTGCGCGGCAAAGAGACGCTGCAATCCTAGGCATCTCTACCTGGCCCAGCAAGCCCGCTGAATACAATAGGGACGCTTCACTACAGAAGCCTAAAGAAAGATGCGAACGCTTGGACTTCGGAGGGACTAAGTCCCTCTGCCGGGCTACAGCGTCCGCTGGGGTAGCGAGGCGTCTAGCCCCGCTTCAAGAGAGGCGGTGGAGAAAGGCGCACTTACTTCTTCCCTGTCGCCGGACTCTGGAAGGGTGCTCCTGGCCGCCAACGTATTCCATTAAGTTCCAAATGATAAAGAACCAAGAAACCAGTCGCAATTGCATAGTAACCCTGTAAAAGTTCTCGTCTAGTGTCCTTTGGGGAGGAGGAGGAGGAGGAGGAGGAGGAGAAGACGTGGGGAGGGGGAAGAGGGTGCGGAAGAGCAGCAGAAATACCTGTCTCTGAGAAACGGCTCCCGATCTTCTTCTTTAAAAGAAAAAAAAAGGAGGGGGAGGAGAGGGGGGCAAACTCTTGCTGAGGACGATCGATTATTGTACTTTCCGATTGCCCCAACGATTACCTCCTCCTCCTGGCAGTCTCATCGGAAGGGTGGCGAGGAATGGCAGCAGCCCTGATACGGGAGCAATAGACCCGATCGACCTCAGGGCAGGTACCATGGTGCCGAAGGAGGGGGACAGAGGGAGGGAAGCGGGGTCTAATAAAAAGGAGGGAGGGGGAGAGCCAGGCTCGCTCGGGGTTCACGCTCTGCGCCGGCTAGGGGACCGCGGTCCCATTCGGGAACTCCATGGGCAGGTGTGCTCCTTTCCTCGCGCCCTGGCGCTCCAGCCCGCCGAAAGACTCCCGGAGAGAATCCCACATGGGGAAAGGGGAGGGAGTGCTCGGGCAGGTGGGGCGAGCGCCTCAGAAGAGCAACCCAAAGCTCCGGCTGGCCCTACTTCAGGACAGAACGCGCCCTCGGGCTGTGCTCAGGGCTGCCTCGGACATCCTGACTCCTCGCAGCATCTCCGGCAGGAAAGGCAGGCGCGCCGAAGAGCAGACCGAGCCCCGAGGAGCAGCGCTTTGCCCCTGGACGGAGGCGGCCCCGTTAGAAAGACGGCTCCATTCCAGTGGCACCGAAGTCAACCAAAGTAGTGGCGTCAGTGACCCCTCCGCTCCGAAAGGCCGGTGGAGTGACGCTCCGCTAGGAGGGACAGCTGTCTCCGCCGTGCTGCTGGCCTCGGCGAGCCAGCGCTTCGCTTCTTCTCTTCCTTCCCCGGCTGCCCAGGGCCATTTTTGAAGCCCGCAAGAAGTGTGGAAAGCCGACTCCAATAGGACGCGCGGCAGCTTGGGCGAGGAACTTCCAATCGGCGGGCGGCCGGCGGGCGGGCGGCTCTGCTTCCCGCCGGAGAAGGGAGGGGCGCTGGGCGAGGAGGGGAGAAGAGGGGAGAGGCGCGAGCGAGCGCGCCCGGGAGCCTCGCGCTCGCCCTTGCTCCTGCGTCTGCCTGGCAAATTGGCCTCCGCTCCCGCGGGAGGGAGACTCCGAGGTGGTGGCTCCGCACGGCGCCACGAGCCGCGCTTTCTTTCTTTCTTTTCCAGCATTCATTGAGGTAGTAAATGAATACTCGAGTAAGTTCCAGAATACTTTAGTGAGGCCAGCTAACAGGGAAGCCGTAGTGAGTGACCTTTCATGTTTTACAGACGCCTTTGTCCTGCACAACATTAAAAGGAAATAAGGGAGGGGGGAGCAGAACAGTAAAATGTCTGATATAGCAAGTCAGGCTTGTGGTCTGTTTTGTTCCAAATTATCTCTGCTGTGACAGGGACCTCTCCAGAATATCTAAGAGGGAGGTCGTTCCCAACCCTATCTGGAGACTGAATATGAAGCAGCTATAGTCCACCCACGTTGATGTATGGCCTGATAGAAGCTGCGTCAGCTAAAGTGAGGATAAGGTATGACAGTCGTTTTCTTTTTCTAGATTAAGAAGAATAAACTGAACCCACTGCAGAGTATTTAATGGGGCAGCAGAACAGATTGTGGCAAGGAGGTAATGGATACTTTTCTCCTTGGAAATATAAAAGTAAGCAGTCATTAATTTGTTCAAGACTTACTGAAAGTCACACTCCCTCATAATACAGAAAGAAAATGATTTTTTTGAAAAAAAAGTCTTTGTAAAAGAAAGTTGTCTTAATTTTAAATTATAAAGTAGAGCAGTCATAACTGCTACAGATGCGGCTCCCATTTTATTCTAGCATTTTTTGTTCTGTGCAGCTGTCTTGTTTTTTAATAACATGTTTGAAAAAGAGCTCTGTGAAACGCAAAGGCTTACTCTGTGATTTTTAATAGGGCTTTGTGAATCTTCAAAAGGATGGTTTGGTTTGTAGAAGATTCAGTCCAATTACGCCTTTCAGTGAAAGTTGACATCAAATCTTAGAGGGAATTCAAAGGGCTGAATCAAACCAGGAACTAGACTTGCAAATGATTTGGAAATTCAGTAGACTTTCTGGGTTTGTAGAGCCTCAAACATTGTTGGACAAAGTTGGCAGGGGGTTGCTGAGTGGTGTGCTGGGCTGCCTGATATTGAACTAAGTTGCTGGTCTATGAGTTTTACCACCTCCACAAATCCTGCCTATCAGAATACTTTGTGCTCTTTGTCTCTCGCTCTTCTGATAGAATTTGTTAGGCAGGTTTGCTTGAGGGAGCAGGGAGAGACCAAAGGGTGAGAGAAAAAGTCAGATTTATTCTGCTGCTTTTTTTGATCTGGTTTACTGCTTCTGTAGTGATTCTCTAGCTCTCCCCACATTCATAACCTTTTAACCTTATCATCCTTAGCTTTAAGTCTATTTGTCTGACATCATATAGTTCCTGTCCACCTACAGTTCTTCGGCTCTTTCTGTTCTCTCTTTTATTACCCCCTTTCCCTCCCTCCCAAAAGTTAAAAAAGCCCGTTTCCTTTGTCTGTTTTGAGTGGGGCTTAAATCATCTCATTAAAGCAGATTTGTGATACTTGCAAAACACTTTGTATATAGCTTTCCTGCATTTCTGGGTTTGTTGCAAAGAACATGTAGAAAGTGAAGTTGCAAGTTCAGTTTCATATGGAATGGTATAATTGGCTCTCTGTGTTGCCCTGAATAGCTGGCCACTGAGTGAATTTCTCTGCCTATCAGAATTTTGTTAAAGTAGCCAAGCGAACGTTGCTTGGGGCTTCATTTACTTTCTCTGTTCTCAGTTCCTTAAAATGGCCAACCCCAAGCATCTTTGCTTTCTTTTGGGTTGATGGGATGTTACACTTCTGTGCTTGTCCTGCAAACGCAACTAGCCCTCAGTACTCTGAAAATGGGCACAAGGCTGACTAGTCCAGTATCTGGTCAGTTAATTAGATTTTTAACCTGGCCTTCTTCTGGAGCACAAGGTGACTTTTGTAAACATTTCCTTTCCTTTTCTATCTATAACAGCAGTTCTGTAAGGTAGGTTGGCCTGTGCGAGAGTGACTGGTCCAAAGTCACTCAGAGTGAACTTCCAAGGCTGAGATGGACTGGAATCAAGGTTTCCCTGGTCTTAGTGCAATATCTTCACCACCACTCTACCTCAGATGGGGCAGGTTTAAATGTTCTGACAGTGGAAGCCAGCCTAACATTTACAAGCTGTAGCTCAAACCGTTACTACTTATAAAACTGTGAGGAGAGAGTCTATGAATGGCGCTTTCTCCATGGCACTGTATTGTATGATGCCATCCTGTTTCTTGCTAATAAATGTAGAACATTGCGAGCAAGCCACAATCCTGACTCAGTTGTAAGCCTTACTCGGAAGCCAAGCTTTGCCAATGTAATTTACATAGCTTGGCATCCCACCAAAGCCAACAATGAGGCATACCACTAAGCCATTATTTGAGGCAGCAAAGCTATACCTCCCACATGAGCAAGTCCTTGGGCATTCTTCAATACCATGCCAAGTTTAGAGACCCAAGTGAGAAATTAAAAAGCTTACTTCATTTTTTTTTTAATTTTTAAATTGGAGTAGGATACTTTCTGCAGCGGTGCAACACAATTTCTTTATAGGGACTTTATTGAGTAATTTGGACCTCTTTCTTCATTCTTGCCATCTCTGCCTTAAAGGAGGTACTGTTTTAAACATTATTTCAGTGACACTCTTGAAGCTTTCTGGCTGAATCTTTGCAGGGTTAATGTCCTCTAAAGAGTCTACTATCCCTACCAGTTTTATCCCATCCGTACAAGAAAAAAAAAAGCAGTTGCAGACACTTTGAGTCTTTTTCCATCTTAGCTTAAGCTACAAATAGAATATATTGGTTCAAATAGATTCTTGTCTTCAGATCAAATTTCACTGAATCTTGCCACCTTTGGATGTAAAAACTTAATTTAATTAATTTTTAGATAGATCCAAAATTTTAATGTCATCTGCCTACAATTTAAAGTTCATACTCATAAGTCACTATTAATAGACTTATGACAGGCTACTGAATAGGCGAAACTTTCCCCTTCCCTATTACAACATCTCCATGTTAAAAAAACACCTAAGAACTGAATTTCTGCTTGGCAATCAGACATAAAGCACCTAGCATTCTAAAGGATGTCCAGCTAGTCTTTTCAACTGAAAAGTTTTGCTTATAGGAAGTTTAAATTTGAGAGGGCAGATTTTGAAAAGAAAGCAGATGTAAAATATTTTCATGTGTATGAAGTGGTATGTAGTTAGGTTCTTTATCCTTACAACAGGGCTGAAAAATAGTAACTTGGCCATGAAATTACAATTTAATTTTGGAATCCTTAATTTAAAGCCAAAGGGTAATCTGTCCAATATATTCATTATATCTTGCACATCATTAAAAACTTCCACAATGGAGGAACTACTATACATCTTAAGCAGCCCTATTGAAATTGTATGGGAAATGTTGGAGTATACACTTGTAGGTTAAGGGTACAATCTAGCAAAAGCTGATCCTAAACTTACTGAGATGAAAACTGTATTGTTAAATCTTTTGAAAGAAAAAGCTGACAACTAACTTAAGCTTGGTTTATTTCAATATAATTTTGTTGCAACAATTTTTTTTCTAGGCTAGGCTGCATTTTATTTGCAGTCCAGTTTGTCAAAAAATGAGGATTTTAATTGTCTCCATCTTTCTTATTGAGGATATTTCATTTAACTAATTTCATTTTCAGGGATAGTATAGTTTGTGCATTTTTAAGAAATGAAATAAAATCACATTTATAGGTGGTTTCATCCTTCATTAGAAATGCATGTTCTTGTGAAACAAAGACAGTGTCAGAAATCTGGAAAAAAGAAACTGTGTCTGCCTCATTAAATATTCAGATTTAATTTAGTTAATGCAATAGAGTTAGAACAGTCACCAAAAGTAGGAGATTGCTTTATAAATCAACAGCATTACTGTTTCTAATACCCAATTAATTGATTTAGAAGTCACACTGGTTTTAACCCTTCTTTATTTAGCAGACTGGGCTACCTTTTACATGTCAATATTTATTCAAGAAAGTATTAGTATTTTTTCAAATAAACAATGCTATTTCTTTTCTTTTACCTATAATCAATATACTGTCTGTTAAAAAAAATGAGATTGTTATTGCCCACACTTAAATGACATGGAAATCATGAAGTTAAGTACTGTTTAATATGCATCTTTAGAACTCTGTGTTCTCCTTTTCGTTGTATTGTCAAATATCTCTGTCAGAAAATATAACGGATTTAAAGTTCTGTGGGAGGCTTTATTTGAACAGGGTTCCAGGCAAAATCCTCCTAATCCAATTTACTGAGACAGAAGGGAAGGGAGCATGAGGCAGATATAAGATAATAGCAATTCAGTCTTTGAATTGTTAGCTTAAACCATAGGAATGGTGTTAATAAACAAGCAGTGTAAGAGGCAAAAGGAGTGTGCCACAGCAAACTTGGGCGGTTCAGCTGGATAAGTGTTAAGGGGAAGATGGATCTTGAAGAAGCATAAGGAAAACATTGTAGAGAGAGAGTACATTCTCACTTAGACAAGGTATTCCAGACAAACCTTTGCCCAAGTACGCCGCAAATGGATGTATTGCATTGTTTTATTGTATCACTGTTTACACACAACTTTTAATAACTCAGATGACAGAAAAGGCTTAGCAATATCTTTCTGAACTATTTTCTGTATTCACAAATGGCAGGATTCAAACAAACTTCGTTCAAAGGTAGATTCAGTTTAAATCACTGGCTGTCTCTAGAGCTTGGAGAATTATTCCTTGGATATTGGTCAGGGTGTAGGAAAGATATTTACAGTTAATGATCAGAATGAGTCCCTCCTGACAAGGGAGATGGGCGGTGATAGAAATTTGATGAATAAAATAAACAAATAAATAAAAAACCCTCTAAATATCATTTAAAAATTACTAATTTTCTATATTTATATTTCCCTAAGAGGAAAGTTGAGAATATTTTACACTTCGATATTATTATTAAAGTCAGTACTGCTGAAGAAAACTAACTAACATAATGGTAATCTTGCTGTCCATCTGAATAAAATAATGCTGGCTTTCTGTGTTCTGTAATTTTTGCCACAGGGACTGAACGCTAGTTAGTGCACATTCCTACTCATATGTAAGTTCACATCTGTACACATGAGAAGGCATATGTGTCAAGAATATTTCTCCAGACATTCCCCTAACAGACTTATGCACTTTCCTTCAAATATACAAAGAATATTACTCTAAACGGGGGGGATATTTTCAAATCACAGAGTAAACATGTTAACAAAGAATAACTAATGCTTTAGTTATTATACTAATCCCCTAGCACATGGAGGAATACACTATTTTTAATTGTTCTAAAATAGAAATCTGCTTGGTTGGTCATGAATATTTGGAAACTCTCAGCAGGGGTATGCTACCCTTTCAGTACTCAGCTTTTTCAAATGGGATGATTATTTCAAGTGAGCTACTGTAGATACTCTTAAGCACAAAGCTGGACAAGAACAGCTATTAGATAAAACATGCAAAACATCCCAGGATAAACTTTGGCACTTGTGGTAATAATATGGAGACCTCCCCACCCACCCACACACAGAAAAATCTTGCTGTTATTAGGTGACTTCAGAATCAAAAATACTTTGTTGTAAAATCATTAATTTTAATTTAGCCAGCTGAGTATAAATGTGGTTAGTGTGACCCTTGAAATAGGGAGTAAGAGTTGTGGCAAAGTGGGGAGAGAACTAGAGATTATGAAGACAGGGTTATGGAAGTCAAGCAAGTCATAGATAGATGCATACATGGAAATGAAAGGGGGTGGGAAATAAACCTAATGCCTAGACTAAAAAGCAATGATTGACTACAGAAGGAAGACTACACAAAGAATTTAGTATCTCCAAGGCTTGCCTCAGATGTAATAGAACAAAGAAATCAATAGCTGGCCTCTAGATTGAAAGGCAATCTTTGAGAAACTGCTTGCTTGGATTAAAACTCATTAACTTAAGCACTGCAAAGCTATGCAGTGGGAAACAACTGGATAGGTATATTTAAAAAAATAAGTATTGTGCCAACATCAGGTTCCAACCAGCTGATCTATCTTGGAACTGATTACTTCTGGATTTATCAGTGCTCTTATAAGTAAAGCTGATGGCCAGTCAAGTAATCATTTGCTTGTATCTGTGATGCTAAGCATTCATATCTGTTCCTAACCATGATGATACTGAAGTAACTAAATATTTGTTGTTGTTTATTCGTTCAGTCGCTTCCGACTCTTCGTGACTTCATGGACCAGCCCACGCCAGAGCTTCCTGTCGGCCGTCACTAAACTAAATATACATTGTGACATTACAAGACAACCTTCATCTGCACACTCAAATAATAAGGGGTGGAGCTTATGTCATGATGTTGTGTCATACATTTCATCATACGTCGTCCCCTTTGCCCGCCCCCATTTTCTGCAGATGCCTATAGTGCTAAAGAAGCTACCCCATTATCAAAGGAGGAAACCCATGTTAGATTCTTACCTGTCTACAGCCATTCAGAGCTCTCTTCTTGTAATTAACAGGTTCAGTTTCTGGCTCCGTTATGTTTTCTGAAACAAAAAGGATTCTTTAGCCAAGGTACATGGATGATGCCAATAGAAGTATGAAGCAAAAGCTAAAATACATATATACAGAGGATCAAGATGATTGTACTTCTTTCACTGTAAAAAATGTTCATTTTGTACTTTCTTTCTATACATCAGAATACAAAAGAAAGGGAAAGGAGGAGGCATGGATATGAACAGGATTTTATGGAAAAGTCAGGAAGTGAAGCTGAATCTTAAATTTGGTAGATTAAAGAGAAAGTTTTCACATTGGGTAGAAGATATAGGAGTTATGTGCCTTTATTCAGATTCAGCTCCTGAAAACTGCATGGACAAATGCTTACTACCTTGGTCTGCCTGTGTTAATAACTTGTAGCTGTTCCAAGAGCATTCCAAGAATCCTTGTCTTACCCATCCATTTTATCCACTGTATTTCTCTTCCACCACTTCCTTCTAAGCATAATCATTTATCCTATTCCATCATCAATTTATATTATATGCCCAAAATATGTGTTCTACTTGTTGATCATTGCCTCAGGGGATAAGCCAGTCTTTATTTGCTCCAGGACTGATTGATTGATTGATTGATTGATTCTCCTTGCAGACTTTAGTATTCTTAGTAATTGTCTCCAGATCAGTAACTCAAAGCCATCCATCTTCTTTCTATGACCAGCTTTTACAGATGAATATTACCTCAAGAAAGACCATTTCAACTACTCTGGTCTTTGTTGTCATTGAAGTATCCTTATACCGCATACTCTTGTTAAGTTTGTCATTGCCTTCTTCCTTAAGATTAATGTCCTCTTCATTTCTCCAGAATACTACCCATCTTTATTCTGGAGCTCAAGAATTATCTACCACCTTCACTTTTTCACTGCCAACTATAAGTTCATGGAAACATGGAACAAAACCAATTTCTCCATATTGGAGCATGTCTGGACCACTGTTATTCATTACTGTAATTATGTGACTGTAAAGTGAGAACTGTTATTAAAGCCAGGCTGTGGCATGTGAAGGAGTTGTTTCTGCAGTAATCTGGCATGGAGCACTGTTGATTTTTTTTTATGTTAGCCATCATGCTAAGGTAGCAGTGGCAAAGTTCAGATTGACATCAGATGTTGAAGCCAAAAAATTTATAAAAATATGTCATGCATATCTTGATGGTGTAGAGTCTTGCAGCTGCACATGATGTCTACTGGAAATGTAAAGACTTTAGACATTGAGATGAGGCATTCAATAAAAGCTCCTAACACCTGTGTTTTGTAAAATAAAATAAAATAAGCATATTCACTACAGCAGTGCCTCTTTTCCTGAAACTATTCATCAGACATACACCTTGCAATATGTCGATGAAGGTTCTCAGTCATCCAGGTGGAACAGTCTGTGGCTTGAATCATGTCAACTGGATTTCTATTTTCTCAGTAGAAACATTTCACTCCTTATCCAAGGAGCTTCTTCAGTCTGAAGAAGCTCCTTGGATAAGGAGTGAAACGTTTCTACTGAGAAAATAGAAATCCAGTTGACATGATTCAAGCCACAGAATACACCTTGCAAGTTTTCATGTGCCCATGGAATATGAAATTAAAGGAGAAATGATGGGTGCCCAGAGTCTGGTACTGCTTCAGAAAAACAAATTATCCAAAGATATATGAGGAGGAAGCCACAGTTAGTTATGGCTCTTTGCTGCAGAATGCACAAGTGTTATGCCAGCAGCAATCCACCCAGATAATTCCCTTATATTCCCTTTATAGTCAGGAAAGTAAATTACATATACCCTCATCATCCCATGTTGCTACCTCAATCAATTTAAGACCCCTGTCCCCACTGCATTTCGCTAAAAATTGCAATATTCCAAAACACTGGATTGTACTATAATAGTTGGTTGTCATGCATTGACTTTCAGCAAGATCAGTGGTAAAACTACATTACTTTGCAGGACTGTTATACGTCTGTTGCTGGGCCAGGAACTACCCGACTCATTGGATGAAAACTCTGAAAAGCCTTATCCTTTGCAAAGCATCTTTCATCTCTGGCGCTGCAAGTACTAGAGACATTATCATCAAGATTGTCAGAATCAGAGCCCCATGCTAGGTAGCATGTACATTAGATTTAAATGAATGTAGTACTCTTCATTTTTTTTCCATTTCAGGAAATTTGGTTGTTAGATATGAGGGATGTGTTGCTTTTGGGGGTGCTGGGAACTTTTATATTTGTTTTTATGCTTTCTATTGTTTTATTATTGTTTGTAAGCCGCCCAGAGTTATGATACATAAGATGGGAGGCTATATGCATCTTTTTTAAAGCAAATAAATAATGATTTCTAGTATCAGTAACATTGTTTCTAATACATAATATAGTATATTGGATATGATCTATCCAAACTTAAGCACTCTTCATATTCATTGATCTTAGTGGAACATAATTAAGAACATGTTTAATGATTATCTTGAAGTATGATTGGCTTTTATTTATTTAGATTCTAAATAAATAATTGAAAACAATGGGATATTTTAATTTGAATAAAAATAAAAACATTAGAGAAAGTAGTCTTAAGTTTATGCATATAATTATCAGCTAGGATATTACCTTTTCAAGTAGGATTCAATCATATGCCTATTATAAGATTTCAGTCCATAGGTTGTAACTGTAATTGCTAGAAACACAACAGTGACCTTATTGCATAACCCAGAACTAATGAACTAGTACCAGTGCTAAACAAATTAGACCTGTATCCTAATTTATTTTTCTCTTAAATTTTCCAGTAAAATAGCATTTTGAAAATAATTTTATCCTTTAATGCTACAGGAATCCTTACTGTCATTATAAATACTGGCTTTGATTTTTTATGAAGTTTTTCCATGAAAATAATAAAAAATATATCTTCATTATTTGTCCAAAACAATAACTAGTCCAAACTATGAAATCCTTTTCACTTGTAAAAAATGAACAACATAGTTGCAACAACTTTGTTGACTAAAGTTCTCTGAGTTTTAATTTTAATTAAACAAGATGCAGACCATGACCTATGATGAATATGGAACATGCTATCCATCATCATCCACTTCCCTGTTTTTTACATGCTAAGGGTAGAAATAAGCCCTTTCTATCTATAGTTGCCCCTGCATAATTTACAAAAATAATTTTCCAAGTTTTGAAATCTATATTTATTTATTTTATTTATTATTTAAATTTGTATCACCGCCCATCTCCTCCATACCTGGGGACTCTGGGCGGTTCACAACAATAAGTTAAAAATATAAAATTACAGTAACAATAATTTACAGATAAAATCCAAACAAAAAGATGTTGTTAATAAGGCGGGTTTCATGGCACCAGCCACTCCCAAGAGGAACTGTTGGCATTCCTGTCCCAACTGTAATATATGGATACAAAATGCTGTCCAATGTAGATGTTCATCCTCATCAGATGAGGGGGTAAGAGGAAGCAAATGGCCGTAGAAGTAGAGTAAACGTGCAGCCCATTTTATTTATGTTGTCTCTTTCCAGCATGAAGAAGGCTGGAAAAAAATGGAGACTTGAGTCATTGGGGAAATTGCCATTTAATTCTACATGTAATGACCTCACAATCTGAGGATGGGTAGGTGGGCTATATCCTAAAACAAACTCACCACACAGTGCTCAGGGAGGGGCAAAACTGAGTAAACAAATAAGTTTGTAGAGTGTTCTGCTTGGTTCAACATTCTATAGATTGAATTCTGGCAGATAGAAGGGTTTGCTTGGATATAGTTCATGCACATTCTATTCAAGTATCTGAGTGAAGTCAGTAACTATTGAGCAAAGGTAAAAGTAGTGTTCACTGTCAGCATAGTCACTGAAGCAAGGTCCTATGAGTGTAGCTTCAGAAAGCAATCCACAAAACCTTTAGAAATCAGTATGCATGGAACCTTAGAATCAGAAGTTTCTGACGCATCTTCAGAATTGACTAGGAAAGGCATGGCAGTAGGCAATAATCCTATAGTCTCTAGAAGGGGCATCCTAGAGTGAGAGGACTGGTCAGTCTCCCTTTCTGAATTTAACTTCCCCTTCAACCTGCCAGTCAGCCTCCCTAGCTGACTGTTTCTGAGCTCATAAAGCCAGGAGTACAGCAAAGACCATGGTAAAGCTGGGAAGAGGCATGGCTGGAGCAGCTTTGATTTGAAGGATCTAAAGTTTTGTCAGCACCCCACTGTGCTCTTGACCAAGTGGGAACTGTGAGCAATGAAAAAAATTAACACAAAATAACCACTGCTGTTTTCATCCTGCTAGTCTGACACTGAAAGACTTAGGGATTTCTGGATTGAAGCACTCTGATTTCCCATTAGCATGTCCTTGTGAAACTTAATGCAAATCCTGCATTCAGAAAGTCTGGAAATATCTTTGGGAGGTGAAAGGCAGGTAGGCAGGCAGTCAGGAAGACAAGCAGGCCTTGATGGATAAACCCCAAGTTCAGCATTCTAATAATTAGCCTCTTTTGGTGAGCTGGTTCTTTTGGCTGATTGTCCAAAAAAAATGGGTGTGGCCATCAATTAGAGGCAGTCTTCTAGCTTTTGGACAGTGGAGGACAGGAAGGCCTGGCGTGCTATGGTCCATGAGGTCACGAAGAGTTGGACACGACTAAACGACTGAACAACAAAAAATGACCTACATAGGGATGTGGTGGCTCAGCGGGTAAGATGCCAGGCTTGTTGATCGGAAGATCTGCAAGTCTGGAGGTTCGAATCCCTAGCCCTGTGTGCGGAGTGAGCTCCCGCACTCACCCAGCTCTTGCCAATCTAGCAATTCGAAAGCATGCAAATGCAAGTAGATAAATAGATACCACTTCGGTGGGTAGGTAACAGCGTTCCGTGTGTTTCATGCTGGCCACATGACTGTGGAAGCGTCTTCGGACAACGCTGGCTCTTCGGCTAACAAACGGAGATGATCACCGGCCCCTAGAGTCAGACACGACTGCACAAAATGTGCGGGGGGAAACTTTACCTTTACCTTACCCCAAATGTGATATTCAGAGGCATTCTATCTCAGAACACAGGCATTTTGTCTTATTTTGCTATTATAATTAAAACTTCTATTTGAACTTTGAAAAACCCTAGGTATAATATTATAAATATAAACCTACCAGTTTCCCCCCCTCTTCCTTATCCTCTTGCATTTCCACATGGTCCTGAACATACTGTAGGTTTTTTGTTTCTGACATCCACCTTTTGAAATTAGTATTGTCTAATGATAGAATTAATCTCAGTACTGTTAATGTAACACCATAATCAAAGGATGAAAACAAGATATCATTGTCTGAATGAGCTTTAAAAAATGGACAATGTAACCAAGGGGATGCAAATTATGAGGTTTGATCTGATTATCTTTATAGATCATGATTGTAAAAGGATCCTTTAGTTATTTAAAGACAAGATGCATTTTAGATCTATAACAAAAAATAATAAAACATAGTAAAAAGTTATTATGGAGATGTTATGGTAAGTAAATTGAGGCCTAAAATTCAGAATGTTCTGGGTGCAGATTTTATACATAATTAATTTGTTTCTGAGTAAACAGAGTTACTCTGGAAGACTGAACATTAATTAATTAACATAATCCTTAAGAAAGACACATTCACCAAAATTTAACAACAACAAAAACAACAACCACACTAATGATGATGTTTTGGTCTTTGATTTTTTAAAAATTATTACTTTAAATTCATAATTGGTTCTAGAACTGTATGAAATCAGAAATCTGAGTTTCCCAGAACACTTCATGGGAAGGATACACAAAATCCCCAAATTAGGCCTGATGTTGTGGCCATGAAGCAGTTTAGGCTCAGTAAGTCTTGCAGGTATCAAATTTCATTTTGCATCATGGACCAAAAAAAAAGGTTGGCTGCCCATTTCATTTCTCAAAAAAAAAAATGATGGCAGGTTCTAACTCTGTTGCTTTGAGTAGAACTCACAGGAAGAGAGCAAAGAGAAAGAGAAATACAACAATTCTAGTGTCAACAAAGCCAAACTTTCTAGTTGAAGATTTCCTCAACATTTTGCCCTACTATGCTGTATGAGATTGTCACTTTATTGTTACTCTAAATATTTTGAAATATAAGTGTGTGCATTTGCGTATGCATTCAAGCTGGAACAGAGAAACTGCTCTAAATTATTCCCCTCATCTTCAAGCACCTAGTATCTGCAACTGCATGAGCAACCTTGGATCCCCGGTGTTGGAAAGGTGATATTTAGTTCCTATTGTGTTATAGCCTTTGTGTAATCTTTTCAGATAAGAAGGTTGTGCAATTTTTAAAAGCAATAAGGCATTGGGAGAGTTTTATGACAATGTTTTAACAGAGTAAGAATAAAGCTAATGTTGATATATAATGTTATTTGATTTATGAAGCCAAAAATGCTAATTTGGACCAGCTCTGTTAGAGAAACAAGAGTTATTTTAGAATGGGTGGAGCTGGAGGAAATAAAAACTAAAGACACTCTCCAATCAGACTCAACTCTGGTGTCTATATGGACATTGACAAGTCTATGTAGTTTTACTGGCAATAAACCAAAGTAGTTTACCATTGCCTTAGGATATTTTTCTGACTTCTCAGTCTAGCCTACAGCTCTGAGATTACGAGCTAGTTCTAACCCTGCTTAGTTGTTTGTTTGTTCTTGTTTTTCAAGATCAGCCAAAGTGCTGGGCTGAGAAGTTCTGAGAAGTTCTGAGAAGTTTTCAAGCAGTTTCCAACTCCATTTTTAAAAATAAGGATTTTATTAAGTTTCAAGCAAAGATAAAAGCTACAGAAAAACAAAAAACTAAAAAAGAAAAAAGAAAAAACTAAAAAAGTATAGAAACACAAGAGAATTTTTTTCAAAATTACAAAAAGAGGTGACTTCTGACTTTTAACAGCAAGGATATACAACAATTTTCCATAATCAATCCCTTACTCTATATTAAACCAAAATCACATTATTTCTATAAATCATTCCATTGGCACATTATAAAAATCACTAAATACAGTTGCTCCCTCCCCTTATATTAAAAGAAAAGAAAAAATATAAATCTCCTAATCAACTTCCCCCCAAAGATAACACTTATTTAATTATTTCCTTCCTACTACTATTCTATACATTCCTGTCTACTATAATAAAGATCAAACTAAAAAACATATACATTGTCTGCCATTGTACTTGATAATACAACAATTTTAATAATTTATTTATTTATTTATTATTTTTTATTATTATACCTTAATAATCTTAATCCAAATCGTTAAAGATAAATGAAATCAGCCAAACCCTAAAAGCAATCCAGATAAATATTCTTAAACCCTTATCCCACTTCAAAATAAACCAGAGCATTTACATATCCCCACAATGCGCACAGAGCTTTTTTCTTTAAAAAATTGAACAGCTCAACTGTCCCCCTTAAAAACTTCTCTTCAGGAGACCTCCCATACATAATAACCCCTTCTTTTCCATGGCGTTTCATCAGAAAATCAATTTCACTTATGGCTTGCAACTCGATCTCTCCCTTTAATTTCTTCAACTCGACTATCCGATCTTCATCCAGCATTTCAACAGAAGTCCCGATCTCACTCTTAAAGGTGGGATAAAAATTAAATAAATAAATAAATAAATAAATAAATAAATAAATACATTTCTGTTGCTGTTAAATTCCTGTTTCATCCACGATATCCCCAACCAGATGACACATTTTAGACCTCATGTTTTCCACAATGTCCTGAATGCCTTGCATAATAACTTGGTAGGAATCAGAAAGAATCTGTTTAAAATCTTGTTGGAAGTCAGAGAAAGTCTGTTTAAAATACTCCATGTCTCAAGCAGTAGATTATGGTGCCCCCTAGGAGCATAACCAATGAAAGTCAAAGATATGAAAGAATTCCGAAATGTGTTTACACAAGTGAAAGTGAGATATGCAGACAGTTCCCCAGGGAAAGTAGAAGCAGAAAACTGAAAGTTCAAAACAGCCGATTCAACGTGTAGGAAAATGCTAATATCTTCAAATTTAGTACAAAAATAATAACAGGGAGACAATTATTTACTCTCAATCCTCCTTAATATTTGGATGGAAAACAAAGTCCAAAACTTAAAAAGATTTTTTTAAAGAAAATTGATCCCAAAAATAACGATAAGCACCAAGAGAACCCGCTTCAGAACCCGCTTCTCCTTGCTGTAGAAAGCCTCTCTTAATGTACACATACTTAAAAGAAATATAAATTGGGTGATTTAGAAATGGGGTGGTCTTAGTACCCCTTTAAGGCTACAGCGTGGCTTGGAAATGGGCTATCTTACCGGTTGAACACGAATACTGTTTGTGATCTTCTGGCTGCAAGCCGCTGTCCTGAGGACAGATGGGGTGATTCCAGGTGTTTTCCTTTTTCCGGAAAAATACTCCTGGGCTTCAGGAAAACCTGCCTGAGCCTGAAAAAACTGCCGTGTTGTCAGCTCCACCCGCTGAACCCACGGGCACAGCTGTTCAGTTTGCCATGTCCCCACCGGAAGTCGAGATATCACTGCTCCTGAGAAGCTGCAGATGTCAATCAAATATATACTTTGTCCTATTTCCCATTTGCAATATTCATGAAATATTTTTCCTTAAATTGGTTCTCAAGCAAACAGACGGCTAGGGTTTTAGCATAGCATTGGCACTCCCATTTGGATACAACTATTTTATATTTTATATTTTATATCTGCCTGAGCCTGAAAAAACTGCCACGTTGTCAGTTCTGCCCGCTGAACTGACAGACACAACTGCAGGGAATGAGGTAAGTTTAAACCTGGTGACAGTGATATTTTACAGCTATGTCAACAACTGAATCTGTATAAAATATGATCACAAAAATAACTGTTCACCCACTATTTTTGTAGCTCAGTTTATATTATGAAGGTAGAAGCAACAAAGCAAAATAAACAAACAACCCCTTCCCAATCAAAAGGGTTGATGAGGATAAACATGCCTCCCCCAAATGGAATTGTGTGTTGTGTTTTTTAGAAGAAAAAATGTGAAAGGTGAAATCAGCTATGGAAGAATATACATTGAAGAAGCAAAGAAAATTCCGTATTGCTATTCCTCCTCATTTAGAGATAAAATATGTGGACAGGTGTTCAAGGAACTAAGACTGTAGACTGTAATATTAGCTTTCTATACATCAAATCAGAACTAGCTGAATTCAATTTGAGGGAGTTTTTACTTTTTTACACATGCATCACATAGTACACAATGATGTGCAACAAATAAAATAAACAGTAATAAGAACATAAGAACACAACATGCACCCAATTTGTCTAGTACAGAGGGAAGAGCAATTTCAACAGATTCCCCTTCTGCCTCCTTTATCCTCCAAAATCTGTTCCAGATGTTGTGGGATGTTCTAGAGAAGATTTAAGTGGCATTCTAGAAATTGCAGAAATTGTAATCCCACACATATGAATGGCTCCAGATTGGGAAAAGCCAGGCTAGCTAATAGTCAATTTCCACTGAGTGGTTAGGTAGGTAGGTAACATTGCCAAATCATCTCTTCTATTTCTTGTAATCACACACAATGTTGTTCCTTATGCACCTGGGATGGTTATGAAAAATAAATGTAATTCCAACTCTAAGAACATTAAGATAATCCCTCTGATGATAAATTTGAGTTTCAACCATGGACTAAACAAAATCCATAAATAAACAAACAAATCAACACAATGGCTGTTGTGGGTCTTCCGGGCTGTGTGGCCATGTTCTGGAAGCTGTGGTTCCTAACGTTTCACCAGCATCTGTGGCCGGCATCTTCAGAGGGCAGGAGCACAGACAGAAGCGATCTTTCTGTGTTCAGGTACCTGAGCACAGAAAGAGCGCTTCTGTCTTTGCTCCTGCCCTCTGAAGATGCCGGCCACAGATGCTGGCGAAATGTTAGGAACCACAGCTTCCAGAACACGGCCACACAGCCCGGAAGACCCACAACAGCCATTGAACTCCGGCCGTGAAAGCCTTTGACAATACAAATCAACACAATATTTGTGTTAGATGTATCTCATTCACACACAGTGCACATCTTCCAAAGATGGAACCTGGAGGAGTAATTCATCTGACAATCTTAGTGGGAAGTTATTAGTTAAACATAGTGATATAGGCAAGATAGCACAATTCATTGCTACCAGAAATAAAATGTGATTTTTCTCTGTGTGTTGCCAGCTGTTAAATATGATCATTGGAATTCTGCCTCCTTTCATGCCTATTTTGTGAACCAATTTTTTTTTTAAAAAAGTTTCTTTATGGCCTTTATTTCTCCTTTTAAAATGTATTTTATGTTATTTTATTTTAAAGTGCGTTAAAGAAATGCAGGTTTTCACAACTTGCTTCTTCTCTGCCATTCTTGTATTATGGTATAGATTTAGTTATATTTTGTTTTCTTTAAAAGAGAAACCATCAGCATATCCAGCCTATCCAGATCTGTGCACCCAGTATCACGCCTATTTATAGCACCTTCAGCCCCCTGAGTGACTATGCACCCATTTGTTAGAAAACTAGGATAGAATATATGGAATAGCATGGAAAAGAGGATACTGCATAAGAAGTAAAATGTCTTTGGAGCCTTGAATTGAACTGAGATGGGTTCCAAAGAACTGGAAAGAACTGTATTTATATTTACAGGGATTAAAATGCCAGTTGTGTCCCATAGAATCAGATAGGACATAGGGCAGATAATCAACCTCTTTAACATTCCACTACAGGATTGCGATCTCTTAACAAAGGCACCAGAATTGCAAAACAGTTTGACTTTGCTTCAGTTGGTAATTAATGAGGTGCTAAGAGTGGCTAAGCAAAGCATCCCAGTCAGAGGATGCATGACTCAAGATCAGAAGAAGCCCCCACCCCATAATTTCAAACAACCGTGTCATTTAAATAAACAGAAAAGACAAGCAATTGTAGCCTTGTGTGGGTGTGGAGGCTCTATTAGCATGAACAGACACCACATAATTCCTAAACTTACTGGTATGTGTAATAGCATTAGCAGTATTTAGCACTTTTAGTTACTGAGACACAGAACAATCCTTCCTATGACAAATAAAGAAAGTGGAGTCTGCTTTAATCTTTAAATGAAGTCAACAATTTTAGAAATATGTAATATGTGGCAGGGGGAAAGAAACTCTCCAATAAACATTTCATAACATTTCATTTGTGGCCAACTTCTGAAAATCATCCAATCCAGGAGCCAAGAATGCTTAGATCCATTATAATGAGTTGCATCCATGTCTTGCCAACAGAAAGAAGATCACAGGGTCTGAGTTCCTGCTCCAGACTTCCCTCAGAAGCCCTCTGAGTCCTTTCCCAAATATTCTCTCTAAGATCAGAGAACCTTACTGAATGTCATGGACTGTGGTATGGGGGGCTTAGGAGGAAACTGGGTGGACGCACATCCTTTGAGTGGGAGCTCCATCTGCAGGGGATCTCTCTTCTCAGTTTAGGGAAATTTCTCTTTCCACTAGTACTCTTCCACCAAGTCAGTTCTGTCCAGGAGGGCCTCCTAATGCTCATTAACTCAGGAGGCTACTAGGGGAGGAGTGGCCAGGAAAATTACTCTCCATGTAGTGATATGTCTGTGCAGGACTGGCAAACTAAAAAGTCCAGGATCCTGCAGCTGATGCAGGCAATGAAGGAGACACAGGCATTGGATTAACGCGAGCATACTAGAATCCATTGAGCTGATGCTACTTGCTGCAGCATCTTTTCTATCTTCTAAAAATATTCTATAGCTGGGCACAGCTGATTTGATATGAACAGGTACTAATGCTGATGCTTATTGTTTTTATTATCTATATAAGGTAAAGGTACCCCCCGCACATTTGTGCAGTCGTGTCCAACTCTAGGGGCCGGTGCTCATCTCCGTTTGTTAGCCGAAGAGCCAGCGCTGTCCGAAGATGCTTCCACGGTCATGTGGCCGCATGACACGCGCGGAACGCTGTTACCTACCCACCGAAGTGGTACCTATTAATCTACTTGCATTTGCATGCTTTCGAATTGCTAGGTTGGCAAGAGCTGGAGCTAGTGCAGGAGCTCACTCTGCACGCAGGGCTAGGGATTCGAACCTCCGAACTTGCAATCTTCCGATCAACAAGCCTGGCGTCTTACCCGCTGAGCCACCACGCCCCCATTATCTATATATATAAATGCATATTTCTCTCTTGCTCTCTCTCGCCCTCCTTTTATATGCACGTGCACACACACACACACACACACACACACCAGCAGTGTGATGTAGTGGTACTGGACCAAGAGTGGGCTAGAGACCTAGTTTCTAGTCCTTCCTTAGGCACAGAAGCTGGCTGGGTGATTTCAGGTCAGTCACTCTATCGCAGACCTAGATTGGGAAGTTGAAAAACATCTACCTAAGAACCCACACTGGGTCTGCATGGAGATCAGTTGATAACTTTCAATGAAGAGGTCTTCATCCTGCAACTGACTGATTCAGTGGATGGTTGTCATCATCATCATCATCATCATCATCATCATCATCATCATCATCACAGATGGCCATCCCCAAAGAGCTTTCCATTAGACAATTATGTTTAGAGTCTGAAATAATTTATTGCACCATTGCTACTGGAAATTCTCTTCATGTTGCCAGTTGGGAGTCTTTATCTAGAAGTACACTAGAAACATTTACAATTATAAGGCATATTAAGAATACATAGCTATAACTTATGGAGGAAAGGATTGGAGTTAGGGAGTAAGGCTGAAATTCCAGCCGCCTCTGCTTACCATTAGAAGGTTCACCATGTGATAGACTTAGTCACCCTTTCAATAATTTTCTTAGTTACAGCAGCAGATGCAAGACAGCACTGGATTTTTTTCCTAGGCATTAATGTCATCACTGCAACAGCACCATTTATTTAGGTTTTTCCTTGGAAGATGGTAATGGTAAGCCACTTTGGTATTGTTGCCAAGAAAATTACAAGAATGTGTCTGTGGTGTTGAGCTGGACACCACAGAGTCTTTGCCTTTACTTTGCCACAAAAACAGTGCCTCTGAGGAAATGTAAATTCCTCCTCCTCTGATGCATGCCAGGTGGCCTAAATCATAGAATACCTAATCTGACTGTCTGATGGGAGCCCCAGACAGGACAGTTACTCAACCTTGAGAGTTTCTACCTTTTCAGCCATCAGGTTCCATTTCCTTGTATGCTTATTTTGTCTTTCTTAGGTAATTGGCTGGAGAGGCACAGGGCTGATCATTCTGTTGTCTGAGTTTCCCAAGCAGACCCTTTAAAACTAAACCTCAAAGAAGCTCTCCAGATTCCAATCTATCTATTTTCCTTTGCTTAGTTTTCATCTTGCAATCATACCAGCTAGTATGGAGGAGCCAATGATTGTGTTCACGTTGCACTCAAGTAAAGACCCAGCAATTCGAAGGCATGCAAATGCAAGTAGATGAATAGGTACCACTTCAGTGGGTAGGTAACAGCGTTCCACGTGCATCATGCCGGCCACATGACCATGGAAGTGTGTTCGGACAATGCTGGCTCTTCAGCTAACAAATGGAGATGAGCACCGGCCGCTAGAGTCGGACACGACTGCACAAATGTGCGGGGGGAACCTTTACCTTTACCTAAAGACCCAGCACATGTAGTTGTACAACATGGTAAGCCTAATTAGCATTTAAATTTGGTTAGGAATTTGGGGACATAATATATTGTACAAACTTGGCCATTAGGTTAGTTTATAGTTCAATCCATTGTGCAAATCCAAAAACTGGGTTCATGTAGAAATCATGTTAAGTGTGCTGGATAAACTGAAAGGTATTCCTCCTGGAAGAATTAAAGTGTTATCTAACAGTCCTTGTGCCTGGAGAAAAGTATGGTGGCATAAAATTTGCTACCCCCATTGTTGATTCCTACTCTGCCACAGGAATGAGTTAAATACACTGTCCTCCCTTACTTATTGTGGGCTAAAGGGATTGTTGGATTCTCATGGGTTGCATCCTCTCCCACATGCTGGTGGGAAAACAGCCACTAATCATTCTTCCTAATGGGTGGGAAGATTTTAAACAGGATGTCAGGTTTAGCTACCTGTCAAGCTGGCCAACTAGCAGGTGGCAGGCACTTAGGGGAGGCATGGGATGAGGAGGGAAGAGAGAACTCTCTCAGTGCTCCTCATGGTCCTCCAATGTGCCTATTAGCCGTCAGGATATTTCTGAACACAGGTATAGAAGTATTCTACCCAGGGTCAGAAATAGCCTGTCTGACAGAGGAGGACATAAGATGAAGTGGGAAAGAGCTCTCCTGTCAGCCCTTCCAGGTAAACCAGACAGGAAACCTGACTAGATGAACTAATTCTACTTTATTGTAAGGCTACATTAACAGAATCTTGCAAGTCTGAAAGTACAGATCTCCCACCCTCACTATTTATCGCTTGAGTGGTCAGGGCAGGTCTTTCCTAAGTTTCTTCTTTTAGACCTGGATGGACTCCCTTTCCTTTTATCTGATCGTTCCCTGGGCAGCATCTCTCCCCTCTGTTTTCCAAGGTCACCCTCGCATTCCATCACATCTCCTGATGCTTCTGCTTGGCACAACTCCTTTTGCATCTGTTACCTGTCAGGCTATTTCTTAGCTGTCACTCAGACTATATTTGAAAGAAAATAGCACCATCCCTGACTACTGTTGCAAAGGAATGGCAGTGCTGCAGAAGGGTTCAAGCAGTCCGGTTTTGACCTTGTAGCTGGCAGCACCAAGGAGTAACTCCTGGACTGCCACATGCGCCAGAGCAGTGTTTCAGATTTACACAGTTGGGATTGGCCTTGTGTAACCACAGCAGTCATCATCACAACATCCTGGTCTGTCTAACCAGGAACAGATCAGCAAAATGCCCCCCACCACTCCCAGTGACATAATAACGATGTGTGCCACAAACAGCTGCAAGAACTACAGTTTTATGAGAGTGGTCCTGAGAATTCTGACTGGGTCAAGGTGCAATGATTTGTGCGAGTCCTCTGAAATGATAAAAGTAGTAAACCCAATTTTAAAAAAAGATACTCCAAACCTCTTGGGGCCAGAAGCAGTAGCACACTTGTAATGCACCCATTTGTGTCAGAATTAGCAACGCATCGCTGGCAGACTTTGGGTTTCCTTCCCAGTTTAAATCAATCTTCAGTGCTCTTTCCACGGAACACTACATCTGTGCTTAAAAAACAAGTCCAGTGCTCTTTTGAAAGAATGCTGA